>JAAGEH010000452.1:9120349-9220283 GCA_011751065.1 Lasiurus cinereus | reverse complement strand
TGAGTAAAACTTGCAGGGCACCTCCTACAGTGCCCTTTTACATCACTAGGCCCCACTCTACCTACAGCCCTTATCTCTTAATAGAAGGCACAGTCACCCGTCTTCTTGCTGCTCTGTACTCAGTACGTCCCCACTGCAGGGTCTTTGCCATATGCTGTTCCATGTGTGTGTGTCATTTGTAGCCTGAGATAGTCACGTGGTTTGTCTTTCTCGGCTCCTCCAGAGGTGTTCATGTGCCTTCTTTAAGGGGTGTCTTCCCTGTCCACCCAATTCAAAATCTCTCTCTCCAGCTTTCTCCTTCTCACCACACATACTTAATGCAAGTTCACCTAGTGTCACATATAGACACACATCGAATGCATTAATATACATACACTCGTGCACACGCATACACACATATTCATAACCTGCTGTCACACAGTTACATACAGTCCACACCTCACTGTTTCTTTATGCTCCTCCCCATAACCTACCATGTTTCCCTTCTTCCCAGCACTGACATCAGCGTGTGTACACATTTCACGATTCCCTTTAGGGTAGTTGCCTCCTGAAGGGAGCAATCTCGACGATTTCATTGGCTACTGAGTATCCAGGGACTGGGACAGTGACTGGCACATAATAACTTGCCAATAAATAATAAATATATATGGCCGGATCACGCTGGGGAAATGTTTGCATGGAAGCTGGTGTTTGAACAAATGGTGAAGGGAGGAAAGTAAGAGGAAAGTCAGATACTGAGTTAGAAAGGGTCATGACCTTGAAAAGAATGAAAAGAAGTCTTGGCTGATTGGACGTTTAAGGATGACATGGCCCTCGAGCGCTTGCTGGTGGGAAATGTAACTGAACATTCTTTCTTTCCTCACTTGGGGCAGGGCACCCCACTCCATCTCCCCAGACCCCGGGATTGTTTCGTCATTCTTTGTAGAACACATTTCTTTGACACACAGGCCATGTGGGCGCTCCCATCCATTCACTTCCTTTCATGGTTTCCATAAATAGTTCAATTTCAAATACCAGTGGTACCTCGAGATACAAGTGTCCTAACATACGAGATTTTTGAGAGACGAGCAACATTTGAGATAGGAGTAATCTCTCGGATCGGCCGGCTGCACACGACCCACCAGTTTACCTCCACTCGAGCATCTCATAGTTTCCCACGCCTCAAGGTTACGGAACGAATTAAACTCGTATCTCGAGGTACCACTGTACTTTGAGAAATGTATTGGGGTTCCACGGAATCTCAGGCCCTACAGCTAATACATAAGAGGGGAACTAAGAGTAGCTGTCTTCTTCTTTCAGGCGTCTACCAGATGTCCGTGTCCGAAGCAGCGGTCCCCGGGGAAGAAGTCGGGAGAGTGAAGGCTAAAGACCCCGACATCGGTGAAAACGGCTTAGTTGCCTACAATATCGTCGATGGGGACGGCATGGAACTGTTTGAAATCACAACGGACTATGACACGCAGGAGGGCGTGGTGAAGCTGAAAAAGGTGAGTGAGGATGAGGAACCAGACATGTCAGCGGTATGGCCTGCTCTGCCAAGGCAACGTGGCAACACACGGGAGCTGGGGTTTTAAAGAAATGTAAACATGGGCATCTGGAGCTGAGCTGCTTTTACAGCGGAGCTCCAAGCTCTGGGGAAATAGCAGGACTGTGTGCCAGAGGGGGTTGGGGCAGGAAGCAAGGGAGGTTGGGACACCTGCCTGAGATCGCTAGTTTGCTCTGGGCACAGCTTTGCCCTGGAAGGACAGACAGCTAGACCCATCTACATGTGGGAGAAGCATCACTGAGCATGTATGAAGTTACATGGCTTGACCCAGCCAAGTCTGTTCATATGGGCTGCTCAGGACTTGCCCTATCTATAATATATATATTATATATATATATATATATATATATATTTAAATATATTTTATTGAATTTTTACAGAGAGGAAGGGAGAGGAATAGAGAGTTAAAAACATCGATGAGAGAGACATCGATCAGCTGCCTCCTGCACGCCCCCTACTGGGGATGTGCCCACAACCAGGATACATGCCCTTGACCGGAATCGAACCCAGGACCTTTCAGTCTGCAGGCCGACGCTCTATCCACTGAGCCAAACTGGTTTCGGCACTTGCCCTATCTAAAACACCCAAGTTCCATTGCACTGCTCTCATTTTCTCTCAAAATTGAACCCAAGAATCCACTCAGTGTGGCTCAGTGGTTGAGCATCGACCCATGAACCAGGAAGTCACGGTTTGATTCCTAGTTAGGGCACATGCCCGGGTTGCAGGCTCAGTACACAGTAGGGGACATGCCGAAGGCAGCTGATCAACGGAGTTTCTCTCTCATGGATATTTATCCCTCTCTCTTCTTCTCTCTCTAAAAATCAATGAAAAACCTATATTTTTTAAAAATTGAACCCAAGAAACAACAATAATGGTCCTTCCCCCATGCTAACCTGCCCCTAACATGTGTCCTTGGGATTAATTCAAGACAATGGAGAGTTTATTGTCCTTTTCCTTGCTTTATTTTTAAGATCGAACATTTTCTCAATACTCAATATTGGCCAGAGGAAGCCCGAGCCTCTTCCCAACACTCCCTTGTTCACCTTTCACCAACATCATTAAAAAGGTAGATAATCTGATTCCTGTGGACAAGGAGGCCTCCCTTTAATTCTGAGGAGACGGGGGCTCAGCAGACCACACAACTTGACTCTGTCCTACCCCCACAGCTAGGAATACACAGGCGGGGGTTCCAACCTAGAGTATTCTAGAACAACTTCACTCTCAAGACATTTTAGCAACAGCTGGGCCACAAGGGTTTCTACAGGAGAGCCTGAATAGGACTCACTTCAGCGAAGAAACTGCTACAGCCTATTCTCACCTGGTCTCCCTCCTGATTTACCACTTGAGAAATCAACCCCTCTCCATCAGCAAAATGTGGGGAACATTTCATCTGGATTGGCTGATGGGGTTACCTTGGTTTTAATCAAGCATTCATTTCCAACCTGGCTTTCTAACATGAATATTAAGCTCCTCAGGGTGATGGAAAAGAGAGGACTGTAGCGCTGCTAAAACATATAATGTGAAGACTCAATACAGAGGCCGGTAGCTGGGGAGAAATGGAGGGTGGGCTGAAAAAAAGGGGGGCGGGCAGGAGAGATGTCCTCCAGGGGGCTGCCTGCTCACCACATTGGAAGGCACTGTGGGGTTTGGGAGAGACGGAATGGGTCAGAAAACGAGGAGAAGTTGGGGGGAGGGGCTCTGTAGTAAAGGCATCTGGAATTGGGTGAGCTTTGGCTCTTTGGAAGCAGGGACATTAGTGACAGTGACTCGAGTGTCCGCGGGGCCTGCGGTAATCACTCCCTCGGGCTTCTCCTCCGGAAGAATATCCATGCGAATGGGGTGAGGCATAGAGCTGTCAACTTAGCGCCTTAATTAATATTCTTCTCCCTCTTGCTTGACACTGACATATGAGCATCGACATCAGCGATTTCTGCCTCGCATCCTTGGCCGTTCAAAGTAATTGGGTAGTTGGTTATGCTCAGGTTGTCACCTGTTTTCAGTGTACGCAGGGCATAAACACACACTGTGTCTCCAAAACCCTTCAGCATGAAAATCACCCCGTGGAACTCACACGTGGCAAATGAGCTCTCCGCAGAAGATTAATTTGCACATTTCCCCCCAATGCAGTGTGTTTATTCCCGGCAAAAGGATAATAGTCTATAAAGCACCGCTGTGTAGGTTTAAAACAGAGCAAAATGTTATTTCATTCCTGAAACGTATAGCACCAAGTTCCAAATGTCCAATAGAAAAAAAAGGAGAGGAGAATTTAACAGAGTAAAAGGATGAGTCCTTGTGGAAGACATATATGATTTAATAATATAAACAGGTATGGAGAGATAATGGGATATTTTTGTCTTTAAAAAATATTTTAATATAGTTTTTTTGCTCACTTCTTGATATATTTATCCATTTTTTACCAAGAGTTATTGAGTTATTATTTATCGTGAAGGCCCTGTGAGGGAGGCCAGACCTCTGAGGTTGAGGAGACAAAGAGTCCTGGCCACAGAGAGGCCACAGTTTAACGGGACGCAGAAGTAAAATGACAATGACCCCAGAGCGAATTTTCCCAGCCTCAGCCCGAACAACATTTCGGGACATACCATTTTTCATGCAGGGGCTGTTCTGGGTGTTGTATGATGTTTAACAGCATCCCTGACCTCTCCTCACTGGATGCCAGTAAGCACACCCCACCAGTTGGGATAATAATAAATAGCTGTAGGCAGTGTCGGATGAACCCTGAGGGAAGTTAACACAAAATCAATCCCCGGTTGAAAACCCACTGTAACAACCTGTGATCAGATCTATGAATAGAGACATAACAGCTTCTTATGGGGGCCAATCTTGAGCAGAGTCTCCACGATGAGTAGGAATTTACCAGACAGATAAGGAGAGGAAGGGCAGAGAAAGAGCAGGAAGAACTCCTTGGAATCCGTTATCGATGGAAACAGGACAGGCATAGGAAACTTGAATAAGTTCAGTCTCTAGGGTTTAGAGACGGATACAGAGGGACCGTGCAAAACAGTCGTTGGGAGCTAAGGGAGAAATTATAAGGAACTGGAGGAGGCAGAGGAAGGGAAGATGAAGAAGCAAGAAGGATTTTGAGGCAGAACCATTCATTTATTGGAAAGCTTAGGAAGCAACCGCCTCCTGGTTAGAGCGGTGCAGAGGAGAGAGCTACCCTCAGGCTATGCACACAACCTCTGTGTGGGGCGCTGAAGGAGAACCGATGCAAAATGAAGGTCAGGCCTATCCCTGGCCAGGTCCACTTCCGGGGCAAAATCCAATCTGTTCATGGCAACATCCTTTGACCCAGTGGGGGTCCTATTTATCCAAGAGAGATCCTGGCGCTGTTTCTGAGTTAATGTACTTTCAACCAAATAAATTCCACGTAAAACAGTGTCAGAGCAGCATTGGAAAGCAGTTCAAATAGTCCCCATTTTAATAAAGCCGTTTTGATCTCTAAGCATTCCTTGAGATTCCTTGTCCACATGCATCTCGATGTGGCTAGATAACATTTCACACATCTGCGATCCTAGGGTCATCAGATTTGTTAACGGAGTGTCACACAGTAAACATTTTACATGTTGTTATACACCAGGCATGATCATTTCTAATGACTACATGGACATCCCATCCTACGGATGGGCCGTTATTTCCTTGATAAAATCTCATAGTGGGATTTGGGGTTTTGTGGGTGATTAGACATAACCCTCTACACCAGCGGTTCTCAACCTGTGGGTCGCGACCCCTTTCACAGGGGTCGCCTAAGACCATCGGAAAATGCAGATATTTACATCACGATGCATAACAGTAGCAAAATTTCATGATTGGGGGTCACCACCACATGAGGAACTGTATGCAAGGGTCGCGGCCTTAGGAAGATTGAGAACCACTGCTCTACACTAACAGACATTGCACTTCTTTGAATATTGTTATATTCTCTTGAATTCATGCCCCAGGGAGAGTGCTCAGAGGTGGGATAGTAACGGAGGGGGTAATGAGGTTTCTATGGCTCGTATAGTGTTGACTCATTTAGCTCTATTTCAACTACTCAGAGCATGGGTATAAATGTGCATGTGGGAGGCGACGTTAAATCTCCTTTGCAAGGAGGCCGGGGACATGTTTTAGGTAGATGTTGAAAATGGTACCCAACTGCCCAGCTCCCCACTTAATCAGAATGATGGGTTCATACGATCACTCGGCGCCGTCATTCCTAGGCATCGGGGAGGCAAAGATGAGTAAAGATCCACAAGATCCGCCAGAGCCCTTTGGGCTGCTCCCACCTTCCGGGGGTAGGAGGTGAGGGGCTGCAGAGGGCAGCGAATGGACCACGTTGATCTGTCTGGGGGCGCTGAGCAGGACTTGCCAAGGCCGTGAGGTGTGGCCAGACACCAGAAAACGTAGGCAGACCTCACCAGTATAGGCAAGGGCATTCCAGACCTACGGAGATTTGGGCCATCTTGCTTGGTTTCCGAAAAGCATTGAGCCAACCGCAGCATCCCGGCACCAGCCTTCATACCCACAGGGCTTGCCATTGGCAACACGCTCTGGGCAGGTGCCTAGACCTACATCAAAAGGAGCACCCAGCTACCTGAGATGAGAAATGTTCTACCTACCAGCTCTCAGAACTCTCCTCTTCCGATATTTTTACAAATCTAATCATTCAGGGGTTTTGGAGAAACATCACCAATCTCATCCCTTCAGCCTGGAAATGTCATCCTTTGCTGCAGCGTAGTAACCCAGGGCATGATCAAGCTCCACAATGGCCGAGCAGCTGGGGGCAGGTCTTGGTCCAGGAAGAGGGAGTGTCCGGACTGGGGGGCAGGAGGGTGGGGAGATGATGGAGAGTGTCCAGGGTGTGGACTGTGTTTAACCTGCCTGGAGCTGGATCACCTTCCTTGGGAGGCTGTCGAAGGACAACCCTCTGGTTGCCCCCCATTCAAAGGAAGTGTCTGCTGGGCAGAGGCGATAGCGTGGGAGACAGCTGTTTGCCTTAAACGACCCAAGTCTTTGCAAACATGTGGTAGCGTAGCGTCGTCCAAGCTGCTAATTAGAAAGCCCTGTTTCCTAGGCGGAAGGGCTCTGTTCTCTGCTGCAGTTTTACTTCTCATCCTCTGCCCCTCAGTTCACTGTGCCGCCTCTCGTATGGAAGGAGGGCGTTTTCCATCCATTTCCGGTAACTGCAGCCCTTCCAGTGCTACTCCCAATTATTCTGCATATCTTTGTAACATCTGGGCTGTTTATAATTGTTTTCTTCGAATGGATATTCTTGCATGTCTACATTCCTGTAACAAGGAAGCCTTATTCTTGCGTGCCTATGACTTGCTAAAAATAGAAGGTATTATAGCACTGAGCACCATCAAAACAAACTGTCATTCCCGTCTGACTAGCAAGTTACAACAGTCCTCTGAAAAGGGAGATTAAGCATGACGGATCTGTTAAAAAACAGCATCACACTGGAGTATTCCTTTTTTCAAAAAAAAATATGTATTTTTATTGATTACAGAAAGAAAAGAAGAGGGAGAGAGAGATAGAAACATCCATGAGGAGAAAGAATCATTGATCTGCTGCCTCCTGCATGCCCCCTACTGGGGATCAAACCCAAAACCCAGGCATGTACGCTGACTGGGAATCCAACCAGGACTTCCTGGTACATAGGTTGATGCACAACCACTGAGCAACACCAGCTGGGCCAGTGGGTATTTTCATTGCCAGGATTCTCAGTGCTTTCTAGAACAGTCTATACCATTTATTTCTGTGACGTTTTCATTCCTTCTCAGCAGGGGTGACTTTTAGGGGCTGTGAGCAGCCTTCGTGTTGCCGTAGAGAATGAGGTACCGTTGAGATCACGGGCCCCTTCTGTGTCTGTTGTGCTCCTGGAATTGCCCGTTAAGCGTATTCCAAGGTGTAGCCATTGATTTGTTTGATTTTCTGACCAAATGGCTCAGGTAATTGGATATTGAATAGACACTGATTTCCTCACTTTGAGGAACTGCACACTCTGTTCCGTTAACACAGGCAGGCCCCTCTCTTTTCATCATTCTTTCACAGAACCAGTTGCCAATCTTCTCTTCCTTCTCGTCAGCCCGTAGATTTTGAAACCAAGAGAGCGTACAGCCTGAAGGTAGAGGCGGCCAACGTGCACATTGACCCCAAGTTCATCAGCAACGGGCCTTTCAAGGACACGGTGACCATCAAGATCGCAGTGGAAGACGCCGATGAGCCGCCCCTGTTCCTGGCCCCGAGTTACATCCACGAAGTCCAAGAAAATGCAGCCGCTGGCACCGTGGTTGGGAGAGTCCATGCCAAAGACCCTGATGCTGCCAACAGCCCGATCAGGTACAGGCGGAGGCAGCGTGAGAGCCTGGCTGGGGATTGGGGAGGCGAGAGGCTTTAGCAAAGCCTGCAGAGGCCCGGAGCCACATCCTTCAGTCACAGAAGGGTCCAAGACGCTCAGGTCCAAGGCCATGTAACCGAGATTAAGAGTTAGAAGATGGACGTCTACTTTGCCCCAGCCCATCGCTTTTGCGTGGGCTTGTGTGAGCCACATAATTTCTCTCTGGAGCAGGCTTTCTGGCGACGGAAGCCTCAGCTGGCTCTGTGTGCCCGGGGGAATGGAGGGGAAGTGTAAATACTAATTTTAAAATAAGTAGAGTAATTATAACTTATTGAACACCTTCCCATGCTCCAGTCAGCCCACTGGGTAGACAGACATGCGATCTGATTTACCCCTCCCCTGCCTTTCAGTGGAATGGCTGTCCTTATAGGAAGGGGGAATGGGTTGTGTGAGGCTGAGTGACTTGTCCAGGAGGCAGAGCCAATGAACAGGAGGCCAGGCGAGTGCCTTCTGTCTGTCTAGCTGTTTGTCTAGCTGCTGCTCAGAGGTAATGGAGTGCCAGGCAGCTTTAGGGTGCTGGTGTGTTCCGCACATTGTTTTTTGTGACTTGGAAAAGCAAGATAGAGAGTTGGGGTTCAGGATCCCGCCTGCCCCAGCAGTGACATGAGTTAGTGAGGGACGAGGCTGATGAGGAAGCGGTGGAGAAGGAGGCTGAGTCACAGACGGAAGATGTCGATAGGACAGAAACTCGTAGTTGCCTGAAAACTGTCCCGGCCTGGATCCTAGCAAACATTACTCTCTCCACGGCCGCCCCCCTGATTCCCTGCTAGCCTGGATTCCTCCTCCCCTTCCTCACAGTGACCCCACCTCCAGTCTCCCCCCCACCCCCGGCCTTTCTCTCATCAATTCCAGAGCCAGAGCGATCAGTTTACAACATAGCCCACATCACCTCATGCTCAGCCCAACAACAACAGGATGATCGATGATCACATTGGCCCCAATGCCCCGTCGACCCCCCAAAATAATCTCAACTCTTTTGCTTGGCCCAAGGCTCTTGCTGGAGCCCCTGCACCCAGCTCCTGTGGGGCCTGCTCACTCTGCTCTCCCGTCTGTGTCACTCTCTCTTCCCACCCAGCTCTCGGCTGCCGTGAAACCTGCCAGCTTTCTGTTCTCTGACGTGGAACTGCTGTCTCCTAGTTCCAGCCTGTCCACGTTCTTCCTCCTGGTTCTTTCTTCCCCTTTCTTTCTTTGCAACTTGCTTACAGGATGCTCACTCCCCCCTCTGCATGTAGATGTCACCTGCCACTTCATAGTACTCGCTATGGTGCATCAGAGTGACACCTCACTATAGCATATTGTCCATGGCATCCTTACAGAGGGCCAGGACGTGTCTGTTGAGTTCAGGGTTGCTAGGTCCACCTGCAGGACAATATCAGTTGCCATTTGCACGTTGAGGGACTTCTGTACTGTTTTCGTAGTGACTGTATCCTAAAGAGACAGCTACACCCCCGGGGTCATTGCAATAGGCAAGACATGGACACCACCTAAGTGTTCATCGACCAATGAATGGATAAGCAAAATGAGTACATATATACGATGGAATGTGAAGCCTTAGAAAAGGAAGTCCTGCCATTTTTGATAATGTGGATACATTTTTAAAAATATATATTTTTATTGATTTTTTACAGAGAGGAAGGGAGAAGGATAGAAATTCAGAAACATCAATGAGAGAGAGACATCGATCGGCCGCCTCCTGCACGTCCCACACTGGAGATGTGCCCGCAAGCAAGGCACATGCCCCCAACCGGAATCGAACCCGGGACCTTTCAGTCCGCAGGCCGACGCTCTATTCACTGAGCCAAACCAGTCTCGGCAATAATGTGGATAAATTTGGAGAAAAGTATGTTACGTGAAATAAGCCAGACACAGAAAGACAAATATAGCATGATATGTAGATTCTAAAAAAAAAAAAATCAACAGGACAGGGGCTGGAGGGTGGAGGAAGATAAGAGGGGTGCAGATCTTAGTCATGGGGTACAACTTCTAATTGGAAGATGAAGAAGTTCTAGAGATCTATTCTAGATAATATATTTATACTTGAAATTTCCTCAGAGAGTAGATCTTAAGTGTCCTTACCACACACACACACACAAGATGGTAACTTTGTGAGGTGATGGATATGTTAATTAGCCTGATCATGGTAATCATTACATAAGGTATACTTTTATCAAAACACCATGTTGTACACATTAAATATATGCAAGTATTTATTTGTCAATCCTACCTCAGCAAGGTTAGGAAGAAAAGATAAACAGATCGGAGCCTATCAAAATATTGTCACGGACATTGACAATATTTCTATTTACACCAAAGAAAATGGCGAGAGAGCAGAAGGGAATTCCAAATGTAAACACTGTCCATTGCCCTTTTTTTTCAATCCTCACCTGGGGATATGCTGTTATTGATTTCAGAGAGAGAGGAAGAGAGGGAAAGAGAGAAATACTGATATGAGAGATCCAACATCGACCGGTTGCCTTCCAACCACAGATGGAACCCGCAACCTACTGGTGCATGGGACAGTGCTCCAACAAGCTGAGCCGCCCAGCCAGGGCTCCTCTGCCTTTCGATCCTTGAACCTTGTTCCTTCTGAGAGAGGAAGGGAATTTCCCTGTAAGGAGTATCTTCTTGATCCCAACCTGTTGCACCAAGTTCAAGTTAATAGACACCTTTTGAGGCATTCGCTGCTTTAGGATCCCAGAGATAGAAATACTGACGCTCAGAAGGGTGATGTGAATTCCTCAGAGTCTGTCTCTTACTTAGTCCACATCTACCCTGAGTCCACTCTGAGCTTTTTACTCTAGCCAAGCCGCCCACTAATGACAAGATTTCCCGACAAGGTTTGCGTACTGAGTCCTCCCTGAGCAGGAAGATGCATTACCTAATGACGGAGGGTCATTATAACACCTTTCAGCTACTCAGCCCTGCTCATGGTGTGAATTATGAAGCGCTTCGCTTTGGTCGGGAATATCTTGCATTAGTGACTTTTTAGAAGAGCGATGATGTAAAAATACGCGGGGCAACTGCTGATCCCCCCCTCTGCACCTCACTGACTCCCAGAACCCACCACAGCAGTTGGATATTGGGGTCATGTTTGCGATGGTGGCTGTTTCGTGCATGCAGGTAATTTCCACGTCTCTAATTATCCAATGTGCTCAGTGCACCGACCCTTCACCCACTTGGGTCTCCTTTTATTCACTGGGTCTCCTCTGCTCACCACCTACTTTGCTCATAGCTTATCTTCATCTCTAAAGGAATTTGTGTTCTTGGACATGTAGGTGAGGCCTTATTGTGTCACCCCAACTCTTAGCCGCATGAACATTTTCATAGCTTCTTTTTCTCAGAGTGTGTAGCATCAGGCACACCTTTGTTTACAACTGTCTTCCTGAAATGCTGGCAGGAATCTCTCCCGCCTCCACCAGCCCCAACACCTGGTGTCCTCACTCGTCTCAGAACTCTGCTCAGACACTAAGCCGGATATTTTAAACATTTATTAAGTTAGGCAGCTCTCAAAACCAACCCCAAGTTAGGTACTCTTCCTATTCCAGTTAAAAAGAGAATAAGCTGAGATTCAAAGAACTCAAGTGTCTTTCCCAATATCACTCAGCTTCTGTGTGCTGGAGCATGAACTTATATGTACCTAGGATTCTACCAAACCAATTCACTGGTATGGAATAATGCCTGGAAGCCTTCCATTTCTTCCTACACGTGTGTCTTACCGTGTTAACTGGATAGTAAATCTCCTCATGGTGAGACAAAACATCTTCTCTTATTTTTCCTCCTTTTCAGTAGGGCTCTCTGCTGAGGGCTCAGTCGCTAATCCTCTGCTGACATCCACCAGATGTGTGATGTCTGCCTTTTCTTCTCTTCGGAAGGGCACTGATCATTCCATTCCCACCGGGAGCTGTGCAGTCACGTGACACCAGCAATAAGCTCCTGTGGGTATTCCTGATGCACACAATCCCTCTTTCCTGCAAAGAACAGGATCTGGGGGTGGGAAGATCCAGGTGCTAACAGTGGCTCCTCCCAGAATCCAGAAAATAGGCCATTGGCCAATCCCGTTATTTGTAAAAATTGAAGATCATAAACCCTGTGACCCCCATGGGCTTTGCTGACTCTAATATTCGGGTGTATGGCCCTCCATGAATGCCTCTGGGAATAGGTATTCTGTAAACTTCAGGGAAACTTAGCTAAGCCCTCCAAGAACAGAAAACTACCTAGTAAGGAAGCCTCGCATGCTCCCCAAGTTGAGATGACCATCTTCTCCACTTGGAAAAGTCGCTTTAAATATAGCATGGCCGAGACCGGTTTGGCTCAGTGGATAGAGCGTCGGCCTGGAGACTGAAAGGTCCCAGGTTCGATTCCAGTTGGAGGGATGTACCTTGCTTGCGGGCACATCTCCAGTGTGAGGTGTGCAGGAGGTGGCTGATTGATGTCTCTCTCTCTCTCATCGATGTTTCTGACTTTCTATCCCTCTCCCTTCCTCTCTGTAAAAAATCAATAAAATATATTAAAAAAATAAATAAATATAGCATGGAGGAAATACTCGGCATGCCCTGAGTAAATAACTCTCCCTTTTACCTCAATAACTGCCCTTCCTCTTGCCCTCTCTCCCATCCCACCTTGCCATAGATAATTTTTGAAAATTATTTTGTCCTTTGTTTGAAACAAAGTAAAATGTTCTAGTGTACAGACATAGCGGAAACCTTGTAGCTCTGCTGTTTGGCACGGCCTGTGGTCATTCAATGTGGGCAGTGTGAGTGTGCCACAGGAATGTCCAAGCCTGCTCTGCCTATTCCACCCTGGAATTCAGAACCCAGCTACCTGAGGACCCCAAAACTAAGCAAATCGGCTAAATAGGTCTGCTCAAAATGCAGTTCACACTGTGCTTCAAATAAGGAGAAAAGGGATTGTTTTGGACCATAAATGATCCTCGCTGATAAATTTAGAGAAGCATAAAACTATTTAATATCTCCTGCAAAAATCTGGCAAAGGTTTGATCCATGGATGACTTTCTGAGTAATTCGGGAGCAAGGCAGACCTACTTCCCAAAATGCACTTTTATAAATATTCAGAGGGTGGGTGATTGTAGTAAATCCGGAGAAATGTGCACCACGGCATTACGCGTCTCAATCAAATATGCTAAAGAGCTCTTTCATTCACTGCACTGGAAAAGGAATTCTAATGCGGCAAAATGATTACTTTAAGAGATTCCTGTACAAAGTTTGAGAGGTAAATTTGATTAAAAAGAAAATACCTAGCTCAAGCACCTAATTGGAAAAGTCGCTTTCATTATAACATGGAGAAAATACTCAAATATTAAGCTGCTTGCAATGCCTCTTCTCACTGCCTTCTTTGCATTCTGCTTAGGTATTCCATTGATCGGCACACTGACCTGGACAGGTTTTTCACTATCAATCCGGAGGATGGTTTTATCAAAACGACAAAACCTCTGGACAGAGAGGAAACCCCCTGGCTCAACATCTCCGTTTTTGCGGCAGAAATCCGTAAGTGGTTCCCTAAGGGCTTTGATTCTGCTTTAGCGATTGTTATTCCTTCCGACTGCGTATATTCGGAAAAGGGACAGGCAGCTGGGATAGAATCAACCTGTTTTCCATCTTTATCATTTGATTTTGGTTATCTGTCTAGGAAGTCAGACCAGTAAAGACATAGCGAAGTTTTTGTTTTCTCTGGGTGCAGACGTGGCCAGAGAGCTGACCACCTCAGCAGCTTGACACTCACAACCTTCCTTGAAGGATTCCTCACTATATCCTGCCATTCAGTTTTGTTTAAACCCAGAGCAGCAGAATCCTTTAGAGCAGTGGTTCTCAACCTTCCTCAGGCCGTGACCCTTGCATACAGTTCCTCATGTGGTGGTGACCCCCAACCATGAAATTTTACTACTGTTATGCATCGTGATGTAAATATCTGCATTTTCGATGGTCTTAGGCGACCCCTGTGAAAGGGCCATTCGACCCCCAAAGGGGTCGCGACCCACAGGTTGAGAACCGCTGCTTTAGAGCGAAGATTTGTGGCTTCTTGTTTACCTGTAAACCAGTGGTTCTAGAACTTGATCACGTGTTGGAATATGATGGTGGGGTTGTTATAATGAAGATTTCCCTCTGCACCTCTGGTTCAGGAGGTCTGGGCTGGGGCCTGAGCGTTTTCATTCCCAAGAAATTTCCAGGTGGTTCTGCTCCTGCTCTGGGGAACCCCAGTTTGAGAACCACTGCTCTGGACTGCCCTCAGGGGTGGCAGGCTGTATTCTAAGCATTTAGATATAAATAACCTCAGCATCAGAGTCAGAAGCAATAGAAAAGTGGCTCTTCCTGGACTAATATTCACAGAGCATCCCCCTCACCCTGGTCCTAGCATACTTCTGGTTTCAGATGGCTTTTGTGCCAACAATGCCTGGAGGAGTGGCTGGGCTTACTCCTTCCTAAGAGTAACCTCGGACCAGCGTGCATTACTGCCTGGCACTGACTGGATGCTCTCTTTCCAGACAACCGGCATCAGGAAGCCAAGGTCCCCGTGTCCATCCGGGTCCTGGACGTCAACGATAACGCTCCCAAGTTCGCTGCCCCTTACGAAGGCTTCATCTGTGAGAGTGACCAGACCAAGCCGCTTCCTAACCAGGTACCTTGGCCTTACCCCTCCCCTGGCTACCGGCAAGGCATTGGGAAACGAGTGTGTGGTGTGTTTTTTTTTTAAATATCTTTTTATTGATTTCAGAAAGGAAGGGAGAGGGAGAGAGATAGAAACACCAATGATGAGAGAGAATCCTTCAAAAGTTGCCTCCTGCACACCCCATGCTAGGAATCAAGACCACAATCGGGCATGTGCCCTGACCGGAAAAGGAACCGTGACCTCCTGGTTCATAGGTCCACGGTCCATCACTGAGCCACACTGGCCGGGCCGAGTTTGGTGTTTGAGAGCATCACCTGGAGGTAGACCTCCCCCATTGCCAAGAAAGCTTCAGAGCCTCCGTTCCGTGCTGGAACTGTGTTCTCTGGTTAAAACCAGGCTTGTTAGCCAGCCACGAATTTTTAAATAAATGATGCGACGGTGTCAGCATGATTTAGTTACGGGCCACCTTTCTCTTCCAGCCGATTGTTACCATCAGCGCCGATGACAAGGATGACACAGCCAACGGACCAAGATTTATCTTCAGCCTGCCTCCTGAAATCATTCACAATCCCAACTTCACCGTCAGAGACAATAGAGGTTCGTACCCCGGTCCCTGTGCCTTCAGAGACCTAGAGGTGGGAAGTAGATGGCCTTTGTGTGACAGAGCGCAAGTCTTTTCCCGCATCTCGATAACTAATGCCCTTCTGGTGAAGAGCCAATGAGAAATCATAATGCCATCTTTATGATGAGGCGTGGGCTCATTTGGCGCCTAGGAGTGAGTGAGTCTGATGGTACAGTGGTACCTCGAGATATGAGTGCCCTAACATACGAGATTTTGAGATAGGAGCCGTTGAGCGGGTGATTTTTGCTTTGAAATACGAGCAACATTTGAGATAGGAGTCATCGTGCAGATCGGCCGGCTGCACACGACCCACCAGTTTACCTCGACTCAAGCGTCTCATAGTTTCCCACGCCTCAAGGTTACGGAACAAATTAAACTCGTATCTCGAGGTACCACTGTATTTTACTTTTGTTACTGTTGTTGGCTTTGATGGCCGTGAAGTGGTGGCGAAACCAAGTGAGGACGCTTCGAGAGTCAATAGCAAAGAACTTCATCATATTTTTTTCAGAGGTTGGTGAACCCTAGGTGGGGGGAGTGTGGTTGTATGAATGTTGATAACAAATTAGGTCAAGTTGACCAGGCAATTTTGGAAATTTTCGGCTGGCCTTGTCTTCCGTGCACAGCTGGGATGCAGAGTGATGGGTACAGAACTGGGTCCCTGAACCTGGCTGTGGAAGGGCATGGACAAGGCACCTTGGGGCCATGGGAAGCTTGGCAAAAGCCAAGGCTTCCTGCTTCCCAGTGCAAAGCCTTCAAACGGCTTGTGCGGTATAGACCCCAATGGAGGCAGACCCTTCTTGACAAGGATGATGGCAGAGCCGGGATCAGAAACTAAAAGTTTCCTGACCCCCGGCCGGACCAGTGTGATCTGGAGCTGTTCCAAGAAACCTGTGCCCCACAGGTCTGGAAAGCAGGCTGACGAAGCCAACACTGGACATGGGAACGACAGGTGGTCCTGAGTGTGTATGTTTGCATCAGCTCTGTGCTAGCTGTGTGCTAGGCTGCACGTTGATTGCTTTCTCGGTGACTGAGGCCAGGCTTACAGGACCTTAAATTCATCAAATAAGTAGTATTTCTTCATCATCGTTACTATTATCCACTATTATCGGTATCATAAATGCCAACAGCTATGGAGCAAAACACCAGGCCAGACCCTTCCCACACTCTGACCATGGAATTCTCTCGGCCCACCATGGCTAAAGTTTATTATTATTATTATTATTATTATTATTATTATTATTATGCCCACTTAGATGATGAGGAAAATGCACCAGAAATTATCAAGTCACTTGTTCAAAGTCGATCGGCTACAAGCAAGGGAGGGATTAGGAAATACAGTGGTACCTCGAGATATGAGTGCCCTAACATACGAGATTTTTGAGATACGAGCC
Organism: Lasiurus cinereus; assembly: GCA_011751065.1. Lineage (NCBI taxonomy): Eukaryota > Metazoa > Chordata > Mammalia > Chiroptera > Vespertilionidae > Lasiurus > Lasiurus cinereus. The sequence continues at coordinate 9,203,703 of JAAGEH010000452.1, read as the reverse complement.
GTCGAGCGAGCGATTTTTGCTTTGAAATACGAGCAACAGTTGAGATAGGAGTCATCGCGCGGATCGGCCGGCTGCACACGACCCACCAGTTTACCATGACTTGAGCGTCTCATAGTTTCCCACGCCTCAAGGTTACGGAATGAATTAAACTCGTATCTCGAGGTACCACTGTATACATAGGCAGTTGCAAAATAGCCATGGGCATGTAAAGTATAGCATGAGGGATATGACCAGCAATATTGTAATAACTACGTACGCTGCCAGGTGGAAACTGGAAATATCAGAGAGCACGTTGTATGCTTGTCTAACCGCTAAGCTGTAGGGCTGAAACGGATACAAAATAGTATTGAATGTAAATGGTAATTGAAAAAGAAAAAAAACTTAAAAGTTAATTGGCTGCACAGGAGTTGGATCTAGATGTTAAACCCAGGCGCGCAGAGACTAGAATGTACAGCCTGAGCCACTGGATTCTGCTGGGCAGAGGAGTGTTCCCCATTCCACTTGGATTTGGTGGGGGAGGGGACCTGACCTACTTTATTATTACTTCTTGCATTGATTGGAGCATTTAAATATTTTTAATTGAATTTTAGAGAGGGAGAGAGAGAGAGAGAAACATTGATGTGAGTGCACAACATTGATGGACTGCTTCCCGCACGCACCCTGACAGAGAATCGAATCAGCAGCCTTTCAGTGCACGGATGATGCCCAGTCAGCTGAGCCACACCGGTCAGGGCTGAGTTGGGCATTTAAATGCAGCCCTTCTTAATCAGGCGCATCTTAAATGAGACTCCGGGTACCACGGCCCAGGGGTAGTGGCAATGATTCCTCTCCCGATGCCTTGCTTTCTCGGTGGACATGCTCTGGACAGCCAGGGGGTGGAGGAAGTTAGAGGGAGAGACGTGTATGTTAAAGGAACCAGACGAAACAACCTCTAGTTCCCTTTGTACATGATTCCCATCATTTCAAAATAGAAACATTACTTGGAGCTCTTTCATGTTACATTTCATTCTGAGGTTTTTCTTGGACTTGTTGGCTCTGGTTCATGTGCATGTGTGAGCGCCTTAAACCCGTTCAGGAGAGAATTCTGCAAAGCCTGGGCTAGATAAGTGATTCTCGGTGAGGAGCACATGGCTTCCTTCGGTGAATGTGCGTCTCTCCAGAGCAGGCAGACCCTGGCAGGATAAGGACATGAATGTTCACTGGGCCGAGGTGAACAAGATGGCCCACACAGCGTTTTTATAATACTTTCCACGCTATGTGAGCACCTTGGAGCTTCTGAGAATCCACTGGTGGAATGTTCTTCATTCCCAAATTATTTTCTGCCTGCCAACCGTGGGTTGCTACACAGCTACCTTGTTTCAGCCTGGGTTTGTGTCAGTTTTATGATGGGAAGAAAAAAAAAACACAGCAACTAAAAAATTCATCACTAGTGAGGTGATCTACATGGTGTTCTCACCTGCCTCAAATGCCACCTCTTTTATGGTCTGTCTGCTCAAATACCTGTGGTCAGACCTCCCTCTGTGTGTTTGTATAATCCACAGCTTTCCTCTGAGCTTCATTGCTGGATGTATTGCCTACATCCCCCGTTTATCCTGACACCCCCTAAAACAACAGGTGTTTTTAGGCCTCCTGGCTGTGCCAACGTCACCTCCATCATCGGCCTTGTCTTCCTTACTTTTATGTGTGCAATAGTACCCAGCTGCTGTTAACTCCCCGGAACATGACAAAAGGCATATTGTTCTTCGGGGGGTTATGAGTGTGCCTCCTTGTCCGCGTGCTTCAAGGATGCCACCTGTATGTTCAAGGAGATTATATGTATTCCCATAGACAAGCCAACCTGTTTGCACAGTCTGTGTCCCCTTTCTTATAAGAGTCTCATCCTAGAGTGGAGCCACCGCTTTTGCAGGAAATTGCTACTTTTTAAGAAAAACGACTTTATTAACTATGGCCAAGAGTTAATGAAAACCCCCATGTTTAGAGCTATTATGAAACCTTAAAGCAAATGCAGTCCTATCATTATCATTTAATAGAGCATCTTTCCACTAGATCCTAAAAGTAATTACAGGTTGAAGTAATCCAAAAGGAGGAATCACTTCCCACATCCTATCCATAGCCTACTGAGCTGCCAGATTTCTCGGCTGAGACTGTTTTCCATAGAAAAGACGCGGTAACGGTGTATATCGTCCCGGGTAAAAACAGCAGTTCTTCCTCCTTGAATATTTATTTCCTTATGCCGGGTCCATATCTGGGACTGCGTTTGCCTAAACTTGACATCAGCGAAGTCACGGGGTGGTGTGTGTGGGGGGGTAACATTCATTAGTAAAAGTATATACCGTATTTTTCCGGCGTATAAGACGACTGGGTGTATAAGACAACCCCCAACTTTTCCAGTTAAAATATAGAGTTTGAGATATACTCGCCCTATAAGACGACACCCGGCATATAAGACGACCCTCAACTTTTGAGAAGATTTCCCTGGGTTAAAATAAGTTCGTATATGCTGGAAAATATGCTACTTTTCAGGTGTGCAATTATATAAGACATCTTAGGTATACGGTATTATGTGTTCACCACCCCAAGTCAAATCCCTTTCCTCACCATGTATCCCCTCTGTCCCCTCTTCTACCTCCCCTCACCCCTCCCCTGCTGGTCACCACACTGCGTTCTATGTCTATGAGCTGTTGTTTTTTCTTTGCTTAATTCCTTCACCTTTTCACCCTGTCTTCTCCCGGCTGCACTCTGACAGCTGTCAGTCTGAGCTCTGGATCTATGAATCCTTTTCTAGTTTATTTGTTTATTTTGTTCATTAGGTTCTAGTCTAGATATAAGTGAAATCATACGGTAGTTATCTTTCTTTAGAAATATGAGGGAGGAAGCCATCTTCATACACACCAAATCTTTTCATTGCTTTTATCTCGCTCCATTCTGCAGCCCTGGCTTCGGAGACGAGCCTGCAGGCAGCCAATGGGGATAAAAACATTCCATATTTAAGTCCCTCCAGGACTGTTAATACCGAAAAGGGTGCTGTTGGGGCAGATGAAGAGCTGATCCGCCTAGGTTTTGAGATGCATTTCCTTTGAAAATGTCAGACTCAATGGCATCTCTACAAAACACAAGAAACGTGGGATGGATAAGGAACGAACCAAGCAAAAAAGAAAAAAAAAAGAAATGCTGACACTAGCCCTCTCATCTGTCTAGCTCTTCATGAATTTATAAAATCTTCCCCTGGCCATTGTTTCACTTAATTTCTCAAACAGCCCTATGAGGTGCACGTGTTGAATATCTTCATCCCCACTTTCTAGGTGAGTCAGGGATATGGAGGCTCCAGTTCATGCTGCCAATGAGTGAAATAATGGAAAAGTTTGAGGAGTCAGAGGGTTCCTGCTTAGTGAGCCCAACACAGTGTATTACGAATATAAAGCTCATGTCTTTTCTAGTTGATTCTTTCTGCAAAGCCTATGTTTATCCTGTAGTCAAATAATAACAGTCTTCAGAAGAGGTAGAACCTGCAATTCAATTACTCAATCTAGGTTTCCAGGGAAAGTGTGAATCAAAGACAAACTATACTTTGACTTCAGTTTTAATCATAGCCGTCGTCATTATGGTAAAATAAGTTTGCAAAGAGTTTTTAATTTTCTTCTAGGGCATAATAAATACATATTCCTTGAAGGAAAATTAGAAAATCCAAACCAATAAACATTTGAATGATAAAATCACTTGCTGGTAATGGAGTGTCCAGAAATGATCCTGATACAGTATTTTGTACACCCTTCCAGATTTGCCCGTGGCATATATTTTGATCTTTAAACAAGGCAGTCATAAAACACACATCCAGTTTTCCCCCAATACTTATGTCAACATCTTCTTCTGGCTTCCTAATTTCCACCTGAAGATTGTCTGATAACAGTTGACTACCGTTACATAAGTACTTTTTCTTTGTTTTAAATATATATATATATTTTATTTCAGAGTGGAAGGGAGGGGGAGAGAGGGATGTAGAAACATCAGTGATGAAAGAGAATTATTAATCGACTGCCTCCTGCACACCCTGCACTGGGGATGGAGTCCACAACCCGAAAACCAAACCTTGACCTCCTGGATCATAGGTCAACAACACTTGATCACTGAGCCACGCCAGGCGGACGAATAAGTACATTTTCACATACATTTGACAAATATCTAATTATCCTTTTAGGCTAAATTTCTGGAGTGGAATGACTGGATCAAACATTTTTGATGCTTATTGACAAACTATATACCAGAAATATTTATAATAATCTTTTTCTTTTTTAAAAAAATATATTTTATTTACTTTTTACAGAGAGGAAGGGGAAGGGATAGAGAGTTAGAAACATCGATGAGAGAGAGACATGGATCAGCTGCCTCCTGCACACCCCCTACTGGAGATGTGCCCACAACCAAGATACCTGCCCTTGACCAGAATCAAACCTGGGACCTTTCAGTCTGCAGGCCGAAGCTCTATCCACTGAGCCAAACCGGTTTTGGCTATAATAATCTTTAGTAACATAGGTGAGGTCCCATTTCCTCACCATCAAGCCAACTCTAGATATTATTTTTCTAAATCATTGATAAATTGATAGGTGAAATATAATCACATTTTAAAATATCAATGCCTTCCATGATTAGTAAAGCTAGAAGTTTTAAATAAGGCTTAATATTTTTTTTCCTTGGTAAATCTGCTATTCATGGCCTTCGCCCAGTTTTGGAATTGTACATGTGTTCGTTAGTCTGTATTTGATTTGTGAAGTTCTTCATCTTTTAATGCTATTGACATTTGAGCTGTGAACCTGCTTCCTAGGTTTCCTGCATGTTTCAACGCCCTTCTGATTCTAATCATGTTGTGTCAAGTATAAATGGTGCACTTTTTATATCATTTTTTCTCTGTTTAATATTATCCTTAGCAAGACTTTTCTTATCCCGAATGGATATCAACATTCGCCTATTTTTCCCTTCTTATCCATCATGCTCCATGTTTCCAGCATTTATTCATATGAAATAGACAACCCCTAATTGTTGCCCATTCCCTAAACATCATTTAAGAAATAACCTGTTATTTCTTAAAGGCTTTGCAATTCCATCTTTATCATCATCTCTGAAATTTTTTGAGGGGGGGATGGAGCTTTCAGTTCTTTGCATTCTCTCCACTTCACTCTAGTAATGGTATTGTATTTCTCTTTAATGGCTTTATACACATATATGTTAAAATCTGATGTATATGTTCTCCATATTATTTTCATTTTAGTACGCTTTCTTAAGTTTTGGTTTCCTTGTTCCTGTAAATGTAATGTAGAATTAACGTTAAGGTGCCTAAAAACTACATTTGTGAACTTTATTGAGCTTATCTTACATAGGTGTCTCCTTAGGAAACCCATAAAAATCAGCAGAGAATATTGAAAAGCATTCTTCCCATCTGGAGGCGTGATCTGATTTTCCATGGAATCAGTGCTTTCTTCATTTCCATCAGGGATGCTCTGTAGCTTCCTTCATTTTTGTTCTACACATTTCTTATTATGTGTATGGCTATGTTTCAGTGCCCTTCTGGTTCTATTCATGCTGTGTTCTACTTTATATTTGGCTACTGTGGTGAAATGGATTTTTAACTTCTGTTTTTCAAGTGACTACTTTTAGTACAAACTGCAGCTATTTTAATTACTTCATTGTTCTAAAGTGATACAACTTCTCTGCTGATTTTTATGGGTTTCCTAAGGAGACACCTATGTAAGAATGTAATGAGAATTTGCTTCATCCTTTTTTAGTGTTTGGTTATTTTTTGTCTAATTGGATAAATGTGCACTTTTACAATATGTGTTCGATGATAGCAATAATAATGGGTATTCTCACTTTACTTGCTACTTAAATAGGAATAACAGTTCTAGAGTTTCACCATTTATAGTTAATATTTTTGTGGCTGGGGCATGTGTGTTTTTAGGGAATTTCCTTTCCATTATTTTATTAAGAAATGACTGCCCACTTTTTATCACCACTTCGGATTCTAACAATAAGATAGTTTGATTTTGTCTTTTGACCTAATGATTGGGTAATCTAATTGAATGGAAACATCCTAATATTGAAGTGAATATTTTTAATATCTAAACCTCTTGTTTTCAACAGTGATCACTTGATAAAGTAGAGAGCACGGAGCAAGGGTTAGAGATGAAACATCTGTCTTAACATTTTATCTCTAGAAGGGGATCAGTCTTAATATTAATACAAGAATATGTAGCACCTAATCTCATTTTAAGAACTGTCAATTATTCCAGCACATCTCATTCCCGAGCTGAGCTGCTGTTTTGAGAGCTAGAGGCCCTGGAATACAGAAAGCTGGCATAATTGGACCACATCCCAGGTTCCCAGGACCCCGGGGCTGAGAGCTGCCCAATACAAAATAATACATTTCAACTAACATTGAAGGCCTGTCAGACCATGGTGTTACTTGGCTACTAAAACACTGATTATTGATTTGAGCAGTGAGGGGCAATTTTAGGAGCTTGCAATAAGTTTCTATTATAATAACAAGAATACTCCTGGGACTTTCAAGTCCACAAATTGAAAGTGTAATCCGTTCGACAGCTTGAAACACCTCCCCTGTCTCAGGTGACCTTCTCCGCCCTTGATGGCTCTTCTGCATTTCGTGCCACTGTGACTTCCACCAAGAGCTGGGTGCCCCCTGTTCTTCTATCGCCATCGCTTCTTTCCATCCCTCCGTAATCACGGACAAAAGAGCTGATCTCTTGAACTGTGGCCAGGGAGTGTCCTAGGAGTGAGCTGTGGCAGTGACTAGGACATAGTCCCTGATGCCAGGGAGTTCTCAATGCCTGTTGGCTAAGTAGGTTATAGTGTGGACGTTCAGCTAATTTTGATAATGGCTATGAAGGACCTGTGCACAGAGGACCCTGCCTGTCATGGTGTGGCCCCCAAGCAGGCCTGGCTGACGACTCCAGTCTTGCCACCACTTAAGCCCTTACTAATAGACATACCTGAAGATGCCTCTCCGATTAAAATTCTTCTCTGGCTCTCCATTTCCTATGCATTTTTTAAAATATATTTTATTGATTTTTTACAGAGAGGAAGGGACAGAGATAGAAAGTCAGAAACATCGATGAGAGAGAGACATCGATCAGCCGCCTCCTGCACGCCCCACAGTAGAGATGTGCCCGCAAGCAAGGTACATGCCCCCAACCGGAATCGAACCTGGGACCTTTCAGTCCGCAAGCCGACGCTCTATCCACTGAGCCAAACCAGTTTCGGCTCCTATGCATTTTTTAAAACAACTTTAATATAGATTGATTGATTTCAGAGAGAAAGGGAGAGGGAGAGAGAGAGAGAAACATCAATGATGAAAGGGAATCATTGATTGACTGCTTCCTGCACATCCCCAACCTGGAGATCCAGCCCACAACCCAGGCGTGCGCCCTGACTGAGAATCAAACCGCAACCTCCTAGTTCACAGGTCGACACCCAACCACTCAGGCACACTGGCCAGCCATCTCCTATGGATTTAACTGGCACTTCAGAGCAGAGGGTTATGTGATCTCCCTCCACCCACGTAAGCTTGGCCTTGGTCTCTTTTCTCTTGCTACCTTGAACTTTAAGCTCCGGAAACCTCAGACCACCTGTACTCTCCCCGATATGCCGCATTCTCTCCCATCGTGCTCTGCGCTGTGGGAATGTGCTCCTCGGCCTATTCCTCTTCCATGTCTCACTGTCAACGAAGACTCTTCTAGGTGTCCCTACCCCCAGGCCATCTGAGAGGCCTCCTACTCTGTGCTCCCTGCATTCTAAGCTATTATTTCCCTGCCTGTTTCCCACTAGACTATGAGCTCGGTGGGGGCATTATCCCAACATTAAGAAGAGTGGGTTGACCAAATGCATGAGTTAAAATCAAAGAGCGGATGGAATAAGACCACATCGTGTGCTTTTGAGATTTCAAAGATTAGTTGCTATTATGAAAGAGATGATTATGTCATGATATAAAACTCAGGTTGAAAAAGTCAACCCATCCTTTGATGTTGGAATGTTCCAAAGGAGTCGATGTCACATCACCCACCCCTCCACCCATGCGTTATTGATAATTCCAGAAAATTACACTGGATATCCAGGTTTGGGTACACAGAGAGATGACCTTCACATGAAAGTATCTGGCAAGAATCAAATCTTAAGATGGGCCAGTTGACGGTCGAATGAGCTCTGATACGTGATACATTCAAAGTTTCATTTGAACTTAAAAAACACACACCAACACAACAAAAAGTTTGCATGACAAACAGATTTGGCTGAGTAAGGAAGACAGCCAAGATTCACGCTGATTGGATCAATTGGCAAGCATCTTTGCCTTTTCTCTCCCTTTTTACTATTTTTTTTGTCTAAACGAAGTACATTTCTTTTTTTATGAGCAGCACCACATAACATTCAAATATGCCTCTGGTTTTTCACTCTCCCCGTTTGAAGATACCCAAGCAGATTTCCGTGGAACTTTTTCCCCCCTTTAATTGCTTTTGGCAGATCAGAATGGCAGATGTCTTTTAATGCCCTGCCATTTTCACTATGTAAATAATTATGTTCCTTTCCTGCCTGGAATTCATCGCTGCAGTATGTCCAAGGCAGAGCACAGTTTATCTGGGAACCCGCCTCTCCCCACCCAGACGAAAAAAAGCCATAGTTCTCCTTGATGGATCCCACACGTTATGCATTCAAGGCTTCCTCCTGTCACTGACTTAACTAACTCCTGGGATTTCTCCACTCACTGAAAGATCATAAATGTTTATATCCCACTGCATTCTTTAGAGGTTTTGAACCAAGGAACGGTTAGGTGGTATATTTCTTTCTCCTTCCCCATCACCAAAGGAGAAAATGATCCCAAACAGAGCAGAGGGAGAGCTGATTCTAAGGGATGTGGTAAATTATAACCAGGAAAAATCTATTATAACAATGACCAAGCAGGGCACAGCACTTAGATATCGTATCCACACACACACCCATCAGCAATTATTCATACAATGCTGTTGATTGTATCTCATATTTTGCCCCTCCCTCAGTTTTAAAGTGATAATGAAAAGATCATGATTACCCCTCCCCAGTGGAGTGCAGATCCTTGATTTTGTGGGGAGATATTACAGCTTTCAGTCTTGGGTCAAATGCATTTTTTTTTCATGAGCACATTGAAACTAGCTTCTTCTAGAATTTACCTCATTGCAGCATCTGCTTCATTGCAAAATATTGAGAAAATGGTAGTTTTCTTTTTGTCTCTTGCATGTTGGTGTGTGTGTGTGTGTGTGTGTGTGTGTTTCAGGAAATGCTGTGGGAATCGGTTGTAAATGTGGGTCCCTCTGCCATATAATTCTTAGGTTTCTAGGAGCCACTCTTCTTTTTCTGGGACCTGAGTCTACCTGGATCTTCCCATAGGCTAGGAGGGGGGTCCAAATAATTATATAATCATATTGGGAGCATTTGGTAAAAAAAAAAAGAACCAATGTAATTGACATGCTATGGTGTCAGGAGTCTAGGGATGGCTGTGTGCCAACAAAAATACAGGGACACCTAGAAGAGTTTGACTCCCAGTTTCGTGTTTTCCATGTTATCATGAGTAATCGCTGCCCTCTTTTTTTCTCAATTTCCTTTCCTATAAATAAGGGCAATTATATTTTCTGCACACCGTTTCAAGAATTCTTTGCGGAAAAGTGTGCGGAAATAACAAGGAATAGATTTGCACATATTAGCAGGTCAATAAATGTTGCTTGGTTGAATCTGACTCAACATAAACAATAGAAAAGAATAAAGAGATAAACAATGAAGCTATTTAGCAGGAACACAATCCACAGTATAGACGCAGGCAGTGTTGATCAGGTTGGGTTCAGAAGTGTAGGGGTAGGAGTTGAAAACTGGAATGGAGTGCAGGCTAAGGAATCAGTAAGATCTGACTGGAAAAGCCAGATTGATGCTGAGAATGTGGGGGAAGGAATATAATCCAGCTATTCCTTCTGTCAGCACTCAGAACACCGCTAAATGGGGCCAAGATGAGCAAGCAAGGCCCCTGCCCTCAAGGAGATTACTGTCTTGTGAAGAGGACAGGCATTCAAACAATCGCTATAGACTGAAATGTGCAATTATGTGCATTGCCTACAGATGGGAAGAGAGTTCATATGGTGTTCAGAAAGGAAAGGAAATAAACATGTATGCCTAAGCTGTTATGCTCATCTTTAAGCATTAGTAACATCAAAAATAAATAACACAAACTTTAAAAATATCATTTGAGCCGAACCCGGTTTGGCTCAGTGGATAGAACTTTGGCCTGCAGACTAAAAGATCCCAGGTTCAATTCCGGTCAAGGGCATATATCTTGGTTGCAGGCACACCCCCAGAATGGGGCGTGCAGGAGGCAGCTGATCGATGTCTCTCTCTCATGGATGTCTCTAACTCTCTATCCTTCTCACATCCTCTTTGTAAAAAAAAAAATCAATAAAATATATTTTAAAAAATAAGAATATCATTTGAAATATCTATTATTTCAGTTCCTCATAATGAAAATGGCAAATCCTGGCATCAAAAATTAAAAATGATTTTTCAAACATCCCAACTCTCAGTATTAAAAAAAAAAATCTAAAAATTAACCTTTCTAACCATGTCTTATGCCATTGCATATTTCCAACATTATTAAAGCTTAAAACTCCACTAAGACTTTGGACACACACTATGTCTGTATTTCACATGTGTGCTTATGCATGTATTTCCCATCATGTTGATGGTGCTATTGCCATGTTCGTAGGGAAAGTAGAGAAGGCCTAGAGGAGAGAGATCAAATAATGATTATCCTGCGGGGGACCGCACAACTCACGGTCTGTAGGGTGTGGGAGCTTTTATGTGGTACATAGATCTACTGTGTCTCTTGAGGTTGGAGCAGAAAGGGTAGAGGAGGTAGATTTGGGTCCGAAGTGATCAAAGTAAGAGCAAGGGTTGGCCTAGGTCTTCAGGTCTTTAAGAGTCTCCAAACAAGGGCCCCAATACTGCTGACCAGGGTCTTTCTCACACGTACATTGCCCCTGATCAGCTCAGGCCATGAGTAAGCTTTAGCCTGGCTGGGAAGGACAGAGGAGAGGCAGTAAGATGGTGAGAAAGAGCATCTTATGAGCTTTAGGGAAGCTTGCCGGCCCTGGATCAAGCCACTCTCGTGACACCAGGGCAAGAGCAGAATGCACTAATCCTCTGTAGCAGCCTTTCCTCTCTTCAAGTTGTTAATACGCAGGGGCTGCACCCACACATTGCTCATTTTGCTCTGCTCCCTGGTTTTTGGTTTTGTTTGTTGGTGGTGGGACTTGCACAAGCACGTGTGTGTGTGTGTGTGTGTGTCTAATACAAGAGTGGTAACTAGTCAAGGACTATTTCCCCATCTTAATTTTCCTTATTTATTTTTTTTAATTTGCTGAAGAAACGATGACTTTTATTAACCAGTGATATCAACAAAAGTTGAAGCTATTACCTTAAAAAGTTTGTGGATTATGGAAACCATCTTGCCAGTGACTATAACAGTCACATCCTATGAACCAGATATTTTAACAAAAAGTCATATCCAATGAACCAGTAATCATAAGACATTCATCTCAGAAAACAATCTGAAATTTGAAACCGTTAGGTAATGTTTTTCAACATTTATACATGAGTTTACCCAGGAGTAAATTATAGGTAAATTAATAATAATTTTTGGAAATTTTAATAACGTTGGGAAATTCTTAAGAAAGGCAGAGGAGAAAAACCATGAAACTAATGTCCTGCTTTTTTTTTAACTTAGCATATTACCAAAATGTCCCAGGTTATTCAAGTATATTCTCCCCCCTTCTCCTTTTTTATGTTAATCCTTACCCAAGAATATTTTTTGCATTGATTTTACTATTTAGAGTGGAAGAGAGAGTGGGAGAGAGAGAGAGAGAGAGGGAGAAAGAGAGAGAGAAGAGAAGAGAAGAGGAGACATATCAATTGAGACACATTGATTGGTTGCCTTCCTCACCTGGGATCAAACCTGCAACTCAGGTACTTGTTCTTGACCAGGAGTTGAACCTGTGACCCTTTGGTCCTCAGGCCAACACTCTAACCTCTTGCCACATGGGCCAGAGCTGTATTTTTCCTTTTTAATGTCAGTTGTATCGCTCCATTGGGCAACATTGTCTTCATAACCATTATATTTGCATCCCCGTTATTATCAGGAACCTTTACCTTGTGTTAGTGTCATGACAGAGTGCACAGGCAAAACCAGCATATGATTAGCCGTCCAGGTTGTAGACATAACATTTTGAATCGTGAATTTATCTCCCATTCATAGAACACTATAACTTGTGCATGACATCTACTAGTAATTCATGGCCTGTTCGCAAGTTTTTGCCTAAATGGGTGGAAAAACGGAACTGGTTTCGTGCTTGTAGCCAGGGGTGAGGGCATGGGGTGTCAAGATGAAAAAGCGGGGTGCTTGAGAAGCACTCTCTTACCTTGGGAATAAGCTGGCCAGGAATGAAGAGCGCGGGTGGTTTCCTTACCTGAGGACGAGCCTTCCATGTAGGCAGTGAGTTGCTTTCGAAGCTGACATTTCCAGAAATTCACTTTCCTTTCTTTGCCAATAATCCTCTCTTCCTCATTAATGTACTGCAGAAAGGAGAAATTCGAGAAAAGGCTTAATATTTACTGCACATCTCCAACAGTTGGGCACCGTGCTAAGAACTTTTATGAATGTAATCAAATTTAACCCTAAATTTACTACTTTCTTAGATCAGACTATAAAAAATTCAAGGCATTTACTTAGTGTGTCTAAAGTAAAGCAATTAATTTGTAGGTGACTTAAGATTCAAAGCCAGGTCTGTTTGACCCTAAATGCTAAGAAATTTGCTCTTTGGAAACTTTATAAAGGAGAAGGCCCTGAGAAATCTCTTGGAGGAAATTTCAAACTAAGTACATTTGACTTTTTTGGCCTCATTTTATTAAATATGGAGTTAATATGACATGTCCCTGAAAATGTGTCATCATGGAACCTCTTGTTTTCCATTGGGTTACCCAGAAAGCTTGGAAACATGTATGTATGTCCCATGTGAGGGGACCCTTTTAAATACTGATTGAGAATGGCTGGCTCATTAAAATAATTTAGGCGAAAGAGAATCTGTGGTCAAACCTAAAATGCAATGTTGATTTCCAGAAGAGGGGTTCTGTTATTATTGTTAGTGCGTTTCTTTCTCCATTTGTTTTTCTAGATTTGTCTTTCAGGAAGTGTCTGCCCATAGAGCAGCCGTTCTCAACCTCTGGGTTGCGACCCCTTTGGGGGTCCATCGACCCCATCATAGAGGTCACCTAAAACCATCAGAAAACACAGATATTTACATTACCATTCACAACAGTAGCAAAATTACTGTTAGGAAGTAGCAAAGAAAATAATTTTATGGTTGGGGGTCACCACCACATGAGGAACTGTATTAAAGGGTCCCGGCATTAGGAAGGTTGAGAACCACTGGCATAGAGGGACAGACCAGTGGCCAGAGTGGACCACAAGACAGATTCTCACAGGCCGCAGCACGGAATCCTCTGGAATGTCCCTCTCAAAAGAAAGCGCGTCCTTCCATTGGTGCTGGGGCCACTTGGAGCTAGAGGGGGCCTAGTCTATCTGCTCAAGCCACACGGAGCCCCTAGGTGTCCAGCCCGGCTGGTAGAACACGTTTCCTGGCCCACATTCACTCTTCCCTGAGTCTCCAGCTCTGGAAGATCTCGGTCCTGTGTGCTATTTTCTTCTCTGGAAGCACAACACGGAGGCCAACCACGGCCTTTTATGTCATGATTTGGTTCCAGTGACAATCCCATGCTTAAGGCATGTTGGATCTCAACCAGTGTCCTCATTTTTTAAAAAATATGTTTTTATTGATTTCAGAAAGGAAAGGGGGGGAGAGAGAGAGAGAGAGAGAGAGAGAGAGAGAGAGAGACATCAATGATGAGAGAGAATCATTGATCAGCTGCTCCTGTACTTCCCTTACAGGGGATCGAGCCCACCCAGGCATATGCCCTAACTGGGAACTGAACCATGACCTCCTGGTACATACATCGACGCTCAACCACTGAGTCACACCAGCCAGGCCCGGGTCCTCATTTTAAAGATGCACAAGGGAGGCTCTAGATTCTAATCATAAAATTATTTCCGTTGCTACTTCATAACTGTAATTTTGCTGCTGTTATGAATCATAATGTAAATATCTGTGTTTTCTGATGGTCTTAGGCTCTACAGCAGCGGTTCTCAGCTTGTGGGTCGCGACCCACAGGTTGAAAACTGCTAGCAAGGTCGCCTAAGACCATCGGAAAACAGATATTTACATTATGATTCGTTAGCAGTAGCAAAATTACAGTTACGAAGTAGCAACGGAAATAATTTTATGATCGGGGGTCACCGCAACATGAGGAACTGTATTAAAAGGTGACAGCATTAAAAAAAGGTTGAGAACCGCTGCTCTAGAAGGACAAAGGACTTCTAAAGGGTATAATTAGCACATGCCCAAGAAGAGAGCCTCAGCCCATTTACTTCCCACCTCTAGAGCTAATCTTAGCATTCATATGTCAAAGATGTTTGAGGAGAAGAGATGAAACAAGAGTTCTCGAGATGCCACTGATCTGTCCCTCGGAGACTGAAACGCCCCGGTCAGCTGGGTGCTTTGATGAGCTGCTGGGCCGTCCTTTCAGCGAGCCTGAGAGGCCTCAGCTGCGCACAGCGAGGAGCGTCTTGAATTCACACGCCGGCGTCCTGCTCAGATGCGTGCTTCCCCTTAGTGTTTGATTTTCATTTACTTTCATGTGCAAGCCAGCCCGCTGGGATCCAGAGGGACAGTCTGGCATGGATGGCACACGGAAGAGCGGATTTTAAATCACAGCCTCCACGGGTTTAAAGCGCCCAAAACACTCAGCTCACCTTGCCTCCGAACCAGCAGCCTGGGTCACAGGGTGGGACCCCGTAGATAAGCATTGGGGATGTCACCCATATCGGAGAGGTGCCTTCAACCGGGCAATGTTACCGTGGCGCTTTCCTTCTTAAATGTTTAATTTTCCTTTGTATTCATGATGCTGTTAGTGACATTTCAGACCATTCAGATGGGGGTAGCTCTTGTAGCTTAATGTGCAAAATCTTACTGAACTCCAAAGAATTTATGAAAAGGAAAAAAGATATGATTTTTGAAAAAATTTAGCATAGAAATATCAATGCTTTTCTAGTTGTTAAGCTCAGGATAGTGGTGTACTCTAGAGTAAATGGGTCAAAATCGTCGGGAAACTGAGTTTACAGTTAACATAGTATTTGACCTGTTTATGTTAACTTCTTCAGGATTTTCTGCAGTATATATAATTTTTTTTCTCTCCAGAGATAAGAGCCATGGATGTTAATCACACAAAACTCAGGAACCATAGAGATGAGGGCTAGCTTGGGCCCTGCCTTGATTGAGATGTTGGCAGCGAAGGGCAGAGACGTGTCATGGCAAGGCTTGCCAAGAGCTGAGCACATATCTTACCTTCTGTGCTGCCTCGAGTGTCTGCTCATACCTAACTGTGTGTTTTCTCTCCCCGAGAACATGTTACATTTCCTTCCACCTAAAATACATCAAAGCGATTTTGAGATTCTAAGGTATTTTTCCTGTGACAAGAGCTAATTCACAGTACCGTCAGTCCACTGAGAGCCTGCTAGCTCTTGGGCCATTGTGTCGGTGGCAGCATTCATGTTGCTATAAATTTCTGGTTCTTAACTCACCAATGGAGGCAGGCCACAGAGAGGAGGTGTGTGTGTGTGTGTGTGTGTGTGTGTGTGTGTGTGTAATTTGATGGAGCATATTCCAAACTTCAACTGTCTTATCATACCAGTGTCCATCCTCCCCTCCCCCGGCCCCAGGGCATACAACCTGGGAAACATATTTTTGGGGTGTAGAGCGAGGCAGAGGAAATGATGAGGAAGAAGCATCTGGGGCATAGGTTACCAAAGATTGAGAAATACATGGAAGCTCACATCTGGAATTTGGGCCAGACCTTTCCCAGAACGGTTACATCATTTGTTCAACAAAGATTGATTGAATGTCTGCGGCGTGTCCAGCGCTGGAGCGGCTGCGATGAATCAGAAAAAATCCCCTGTTCTCCCAGAAGTTCCTCGTCTCTGAGATGTCAAACAATGACAGAGCAGCGGGACACCAATTTTTGCAGGAACTCACGGTGCTATGGGTCACGAAGGAGGTGAGGGGAGAGGTCTAAAAGGCCTCCCCAAAGAGATGGCTTTGGGATTCAATTTGGAGGCCTGAGGAGTTCACCTGCCTGGGTCAAAGGAATGGGGGGGGGGGGGGGGGCGGAACTCTAGGAAAGGAGGGGCATTAGAGCAGCAAAGAGACCAGGAGGCCAAGGAAGAGAGCTGTGCCTGGGGCGGTGACTTCAGCAGGCCAGGCTGATGGGGACGCATGGGGAAGGGCTGGGTGTGAGGCTGGAAGGCAGAACCAGGTCCAGATTCAGGCACTTTTTGGTGCTGACTGTGCATATGTGGGCTGTGCCGTGTGGGCAACAGAGAAAACCTGGTCTCATGTTAAGCAGAAGGGGTGGCGTGTTCAATTGGGTGCCTGATGATGCTTGACTTTCAAGGAAACTCTACCCCTGCTGCTGGCTTTTACAAAGTATTTCCTCTTACGGAAGGTGTTTTCCTTTAGGTCTCATGATGGAGTTCATGTTTGGGCAAGGAGGGAGCGTGGACAGGGAATCTCTGAGAAACAAACAAATACAAAAACTGGCCAAAGGCTTGTCATGCAGTAGGGAAAGGGCAAAGAAGAGTTTTTTGTTTGTTTGTTTGTTTGTTTGTTTTGATTTGTTTTTCATACTCACTTGAGTGTTTATTTACATCCTGCACTAACAGACGATGTGATGGAAGCCCACATTTGCTTGTATTTGAGGAAAAGGACAACTAAAAAAAGGGGGTGGTTATCTTGCCCATGAAAGAGCTGGGTTCTGAGTTTTGTTCCAGAACGGCCGAGGTTACACTGTGCTCCTGTCACAGTAAATGATGGCAGCGTCTCCAGACACCTGGACTACGGCACAGGATGGGGAGACTGCTAACCCTGGACCTGAGAGGAGCACCCTCCCCTCCTCCAGGCCGTGATGCAAATGGTCTGATCCCGAGAGAACTCACCCCGTCTCCCCTCTTCCCGCAGATAACACCGCGGGCGTGTACGCCCGGCGCGGGGGCTTCAGCCGGCAGAAGCAGGATCTGTACCTCCTCCCCATCGTGATCAGCGACGGTGGCATCCCGCCCATGAGTAGCACCAACACCCTCACCATCAGGGTCTGCGGGTGCGACGTGAACGGGGCGCTGCTCTCCTGCAACGCAGAGGCCTACATCCTGAACGCCGGCCTGAGCACGGGCGCGCTCATCGCCATCCTGGCCTGCATCGTCATCCTCCTGGGTGAGGCCCCCCCCCCCCGGCACCTGCAGCGAGGGCCTTCCCCACGCCCGTCCCTGGCACCCAGATATTTCCAAGGCCAGGCTGGCTGCTGGAACGGGACTGTGTGCTGTGGGCGAGATCCGAGACAGAGGCAGTCCCTGCTCCTGCATTTTATGGAATGGGGTGTAGTGGGGGGAGATTGGAGGAGGGTAGTTAACCAGATCAGAGTAGGAGGAAGGCTGATAAGCAACTTGCCAGGCCCCCCAGGACTGAAGAGAAGGCACCTGGGGGTGCCCTGGGGTCACCAGAAAAGGTTTGGCAGGAAAGGAATCTGGGCAGAGACCTTGTATACGAGCGACGCTTTGCCACCCAAGAGGAAGGAGAAGGATGAGCGGCAGAAAGAATAATCAGTGTGTGAAAGCCTCTCCAGGGACTGGAGGAAGGCTGAAGGTCCCTGCCGGAAACTGGGTCCTGACTCCCCTTCTTTTTTTTCCTTTTTCCTTTTTTATTAATATATTTTATTGATTTTTTACAAAGAGGAAGACAGAGGGATAGAGAGTTAGAAACATCGATGTGAGGGAGACATCGATCAGCTGCCTCTTGCACGCCCCCTACTAGGGATGTGCCCGCAACCAAGGTACATGCCCTTGACCGGAATCAAACCCGGGACCTTTCAGTCCACAGACCGACGCTCTATCCACTGAGCCAAACCGGTTTCGGCTTAACTCCCGTTCTAATTAGCCTATGTCATATCTGGGGTTATGCCTGGGTTGAAGGGGACCCTGAGAATTCTTTCTGCCCTGGCAAACTGGGCTAGGGACCCCTCTTCTGCTCTTTCCTCCCACCTGGAGTTCCTTCTGTGGTGACAGGCATGTACTGAGGCTCATACATCCACCATGGCTGGGCCTCAGGAAGAGCAGATCAGTTCCCCCAGCTGCTCAGAACCTGTCAGGGACAAAAGTCCAGATTCAAGTGCAAGTATGTCTGACACCAAGGTGATGCTTTTTGCAGGAGGCGTAGTTCGATGCTGAATGAATGAATGAATGAATGAATCAGTTACATAGGGGAGAACCAGTGAGCTCAGTTCCACAAAGAGTTCCTGACGATTGTCTGGGTACCAGGCCCCATGTCTGGCCCTGTGGGGAGGAGGGAAGAGAAGACCTAGACAAGATCTCAGTGACAGATAAGTTCATCGTCTCTGGAGGAAAATACAGTGGTACCTCGAGATACGAGTACCCTAACATACAAGATTTTTGAGATATGAGCCGTCGAGCTAGCGATTTTTGCTTTGAAATATAAGCAACGTTTGAGATAGGAGTCATCGCGCGGATCGACCACTGCACACGACCCACCAGTTTACCGCAGCTCGAGTGTCTCATAGTTTCCCACGCCTCAAGGTTATGGAACAAATTAAACTCGTATCTCGAGGTACCACTGTACACCTGAACAGATAAAGTACAGAGGCACCTAGGGCAGTGAACCGAAGACGGTGGGGGCACAAGAACAGAAAGGGCCTGACCTTGACTGGGAAGGCCCAAAGGTCAGAGACCTCTTACTAGTCAGGTCCTGAAGGAATTTCCCAGCGGGTGAAGGAGGCTGGGGCGGGTGGCTCTTCCAACCAGCACACAGAAGAGCGCCAAGAAATGCACAGGCTACCTGGGAGCCAGGGCTGGGTACCACCTGGTGAGGAAAATGATGATGGTGGGAACGGGGGCAGGTTGGTGCAAGATGCGGGTGCTAAGAGCTCAACCTGGTGCCAGAAAGGTTTCCAGGGTAAAGGATAAGAGTCAGCCAAGAGAGCGAATGAGAGGAAGTGAGTGGTCTGGGCAAAAGTGTTGTCCAGAACCAGGCAGAGAGGGAGGACGCTGCCTGATGAGCTGCTGGGGGCCGGGTACGGTCTGGGCAGGTGCAAGCTCTCATCCTGGCATCTCATGGTGATGGAGGGCTGGGAGAAGCGGGGGGGGGGGCCACGGTACTCTCAGACCGCCTGCCACATTCAGCCACAAACATCTTCTCTGGTGTTGCTGAGTTTGGGGGCGTGTCCTAATGGAAAGGTGGAGCAGCCCCCCCAGGAGGAGGCGACAGATAGAGGGTGAACCCCGCCTGAACTTCCCCTGGAAGCAGCCCTGCCCACTCGCCCATGTTGCCGGAGCTTAGGGGGATCCCTTCCTTCACCGGGAGCTCAAGACAATGCTCCTCTCCTCCATTCAATCAGAGAAGAGAAGACCTGTCTCTCGGGGTCTTTGTCACCCTCCTCTGCAGGGTGGTTTGAGGATACAGCACCTTTTCCCAGGAAGAGAGAGTGGGTCCAGGCCGACCCCGCCCCCAGAGCTCTGGGTGGGGAGCAGGCCTCGCCTCCCGTACAAAGGGAGGCCTGCGCCCTGTGAGCAGACCGGTCTGTAACCTACAGAGGAGGCTGTCTCCCCTTTGCCCAAAGAAACTGGCCTCAGCCATGTTTAAGACGCTGCAGATCGCCCTAGCCGGCATTGCTCAGTGGATAGAGCGTCATCCTGCGGACTGAAGGGTCCCGGGTTCGATTCCAGCCAAGGGCACAAGCCTGGGTTGTGGGCTCTATCCCCAGTGGGGAGTGTGCAGGAGGGAGCCAATTAATGATTCTCTCTCATCATTGATGTTTCTATCTCTCTCTCCTTCTCCCTTCCTCTCTGAAATCAATAAAAAAATTATATATATATATATTTTTTTTTTTTAAAAAAGAGGCTGCAGATCACATATTTTACAAGGCTCCCAATTCTTAGGAAGACGACTGCCAAGTAGTAACTGACTCATTCGTAAAAAAAAAAAAAAAAGCTCAAAATAGTGCCAGCGTGCAGGTCGGTCTATTTCAGTGGTTCTCAACCTTCCTAATGCCGGGACCCTTTAATACAGTTCCCCATGTGGTGGTGACCCCCAACCACAGAATTATTTTCGTTGCTACTTCCTAACAGTAATTTTGCTACTGTTGTGAATCGTAATGTAAATATCTGTGTTTTCTGATGGTCTTAGGCGACCCCTGTGCTGGGGTCGATGGACCCCCCCAAAGGGGTCGCGACCCACAGGTTGAGAACCGCTGGTCTATTTGGATACCATAGTGTCTTGGCAGCGTTCTGCAGAGGGAGAGAGGGTAGAGGGTGGGTAGAGGGCAGGTCGCATGTCGGTGGGGGTTCTAGGTAAAGCTCTCCTTTCCTAGACGGGGTCCCAGGACCCCATGCTTGGCGGGAAGCAGCGTTCCCCCAGGCAGGGGGAGCCCAGAAATCCTGTTCTCACCGGCCTCCTCCCTCCCTCCCTCGCAGTCATTGTGGTGCTGTTCGTGACCCTGCGGAGGCAGAAGAAGGAGCCGCTCATCGTCTTTGAGGAGGAAGACGTGCGGGAGAACATCATCACCTACGACGACGAGGGCGGCGGCGAGGAGGACACGGAGGCCTTCGACATCGCCACCCTGCAGAACCCCGACGGCATCAACGGGTTTATCCCGCGCAAAGACATCAAGCCCGAGTACCAGTACATGCCTCGGCCCGGGCTCCGGCCCGCGCCCAACAGCGTGGATGTCGATGACTTCATCAACACGAGGATACAGGAGGCGGACAATGACCCCACGGCGCCCCCCTATGACTCCATCCAGATCTACGGCTACGAAGGCCGGGGCTCGGTGGCCGGGTCCCTCAGCTCCCTGGAGTCGGCCACCACCGATTCAGACTTGGACTACGACTACCTACAGAACTGGGGACCTCGTTTTAAGAAACTAGCGGACTTGTACGGCTCCAAAGACACTTTTGACGACGACTCTTAACACTAACGATGACAGATTTGGCCTTAAAAAAACAAACAAACAAACACACACACACAAAAAAAAACTGTGTCTGGCGTTCCGGGGAACCTAGGAGATATGGAAACAGGTATTTTTTTAAAATCAAGGAAAGGCTCCTTTGAAACTTGGCAACGTTTTACAGAGAGGATACGTTTAAATAAAGCCGGAAGGACATCAAAGTGGTAATTACTGTGAAGTACCTTTTCTCATGAAAAAAATAAAATCAAATCAAAATAAGAGGCAAAGGTGGGAGTTGTTTATCAGCTTCGCCGGAGGGAAACCACTTGGCCTGCGGAATATTTAAGCGGAGGAGAAAACCTGACGGTGAACTTGCAAGGGAGGGGCATCGTGTTATGTGTTATGAACATCGAAGTCCTTCTTTCTTCTTTTTCTTCCTTCCTTCCTTTTTTTTTTTTTTAATTTGTCCAAGAAGCTTCCACACAATTAGAAAGGACAACAGTTCTGAGCTGTAATTTCGCCTTAAACTATGGACACTCTATACGTAGTGCATTTTTAAACTTGAAATATATACTCTTCAGCCAGCTTAAACCCATACGATGTATGTACAATACAATGTACAATTATGTCTCTTGAGCATCAATCTTGTTACTGCTGATTCTTGTAAATCTTTTTGCTTCTACTTTCATCTTTAACTAATACGTGCCAGATATAACTGTCTTGTTTCAGTGAGAGGCGCCCTATTTCTATGTCATTTTTAATGTATCTATTTGTACAATTTTAAAGTTCTTATTTTTAGTATACATACAAATATCAGTATTCTGACATGTAAGAAATGTTACGGCATCACACTTATATTTTATGAACATTGTACTGTTGCTTTAATATGAGCTTCAATATAAGAAGCAACCTTTGAAATAAAAAAAAAGATTCTTTTTTAATTCTGGGTTTGGTTCTTAACATTGGAAAAATAAGTGTTTCTAAGGACCCCTTTATATTTCTGATTCAAGATATTGTGGATCTTTGAATGACCCTATTTATGATCTTTTCGAGTCCACTGCTTTTACTGTGTATTTAAAATCAAGTATGTTTTGCAAATATGTTTTCAGATAAGATTCTGTAACATTGTGCATAGCTTTGTTTGTACAATCTCAGTGTTAGCTCCTGGCTTCTCTTTGCACACATCTTCTGAAAAAGGAGGATGCTAAAGATGTAGGTCAGTCTATGACTTTGCAATACCTGTTAAATCATATGCATTTACCTTGTATCTCAGTAATTTGGTAGTTCCAAGAGATGAATCTGAGAAAATGAGATGATCAGAACTCTAAAGTTCAAGATGTAATTTTTTAAAAATATATATTTTTATTGATTTCAGAGAGGAGGAGAGAGGGAGAGATGGAAACATCAATGAGAGAATCATTGATCGGTTGCCTCCTGCGTACTCCCTATTGGGGACTGAGCCTTTTATGGAATCGAAGTGTGACATCTTGGTTCATAGGTTGACACTCAACCACTGAGCCACACTGTCCGGGCCAAGCTGTAGATTCTGTGCCCCAACCTAGCATTTGGGGGGTGAGAGTGAGAAGAGTCAAAAAATATAAATTTGCCACAAGCAGTTATCAGGTCTCCGATGTTCTTCTGTTCCTTTCCTTTGATCTTGCCAGGGTGCCATGCCTTTGATGGTTAAAACTGCTCACTTTCCCTCGTAATTTTAGCTTCTCTCTTAAAAGAAGATGGTGTTTTAGATTTTTGTCAAAGAAAAAAGAGCAATTCGTTTCCAAACCTTGGTTTTAAAATGGGCGCTGGTCCGTGGGCTCAGAATGAGGGTAGGGACCCTGGTGGCCTCTGAGGGCCGATGATGCCATTGGATGCGTGAGTTTGCCTACGGTCTCCCGCAGTCCCATCCAGCTGCCGGGGGACAGCGACATGTGGGAAGGACCTCACGCCCGCTCAGGTGGGCCAAAGGTCAGAGACACAGCAATACTGGGGGGCAGAGGGGGGACAAAGGAAGTGATGCTGCAAGTGCCGCCCGCTTCCCCCCTGGACCTGGGCCACCAGCTTGCTCTTGGACTGCAGACAATCTTTAGACCCATCTCTTTTCCTTCTCCTTTTTACTTCATTGTGAACATTTCTTTGAGGCGTTTCTTGGTATCTCGCGACGTACTATTTTTATGACTGCGGCGACATCCGCACAAAGAGAAATGTTTCCACGAAAGTGCGCACTTCCATCTCCCTTTGCATTTAAATCAAGTCGTCTGAACGCCCCAGTGGAAGGAATTCTGCGGACAATGCCGCTTTGGAATCTTTCATTTCGGCGAAGGATGGCGCATTCTCGATACTTGTGTAATTGCCGGTTTTGTTCATTTTTTTTGTATCGTTTTTTTTGTAATCCAAAGAATATTTTGCTAGATTTGCACAGCTCTCGGACTGAATTTGCAATGAAGAAATCCCTCACAGGGAGCATGAATAGCACTTAAGCAAGGAGGCAGCTCGGAGGAACCCTGTCACCATGGATGATCTTTTCTACAGATGTATTTGGATTCCACTTGACAAGTCTGTTTTCACGTTCTTATGTTTAAGGCTTTATCTTTTTTTTTTTTTTAAAGGCTGTCTTCCTTTCCAGAGTTAAAATACTTGTTTTTCTTATTCTCTTCTCTTTTTTTTTACCTTAAGCCTCTATTGTTTGTAGAACCCTCTCAGAAGCTTGGAAATAAAGTGTCTTTTCCGGCTAGTGGAGTCCTTTCTCATTTGGAACCTTTTGCCTTAAAAGCAACCTTCGCCGAAACCGGTTTGGCTCAGTGGATAGAGCATCGGTCTGTGGACTGAAAGGACCCAGGTTCAATTCCGGTCAAGGGCATGTACCTTGGTAGCGGGCACATCCCCAGTAGGGGGCGTGCAAGAGACAGCTGATCAATGTCTCTCATCGATGTTTCTAACTCTCTATCCCTCTCCCTTCCTCTCTGTAAAAAAATCAATAAAATATATTAAAAAAAGAAAGCAACCTTAATTTGCAGGGGCCTCCCTCATCTCACTGCTTTCTGACATCAATTCCGCTGAAAGAAGAAGCCTGCCCTGTTGTCTGTCCTTCTTGCCTTTGGGCAGTGGGTATTACTTACATTCATCATTCATTTATTCCTTCATCATCATCTTACATATTTTTTTAAATACGTTTTAATTAATATCAAATAGGAAGGGAGAGGGAGAGAAAGAGAGAAACATCAATGATGAGAGAGAATCATTGACTGGCTGCCTCCTGTGCTCCCCCTACAGGGGATGGAGCCCAAAACCCAGGCATGTGCTCTGACCAGGAATCGAACTGTGACCTCCTGATTCATAGGCTGATGCTCAACCACTGAGCCACACCGGCTGGGCCTTGTCTTCACTTGTGCTGGTTAAAAGATATAGAATGAATCTTGCTTTCTTCCTTGACATCTTTCAGTCTTCCCAAATCTGTTCCAAAATACCTATCCGCCTGTCTATCCCACTGACTTCTATGCTTACACACCTCCTTAGGCCAGTGGTCAGTCGGCAAACTCATTTGTCAACAGAGCCAAATATCAACAGCACAACGATTGAGATTTCGTCTGAGAGCCGAAAACCAACTTCTGCGCATGGGCCACGATGTTTCAATCACAGTGAACATGTGCATCCGCCTGTGGTATTTTGTGGAAGAGCCACACTTAAGGGGCCAAAGAGCCGCATGTGGCTCGTGAGCCGCGGTGTGCCAACTGCTGCCCTAGACAATGTAACTGGGTATTTTGAGGAGTGAGGGAAGAAAATGAATAAAAGCTAGAATGGGAGATGGGGATATGTGGACCGGGAATGGAGGGCAGGCCAGGTGCTGTGGGTCCCAGAAAGATCTCCGGGGTGGCTGAATGAATAGGCCACGTGCCTGGGAATGGTGGGGACACCGGAGAGCAGGTGATCTATGTCACTTGGAGAAACTTCCTAAACATACATGATCCTGGTGCCAGCGAGCATGGCTCAGTGTGCCAGGCGGGACCCCGTCAGCAGTGCTCGGGGGTAACTGGGCGGCATCCTTCCCCTCCTTCAGAGAGAGGGCAGGACAAAGGGACAAGTTGGGATCCTGAGCAGATGGGCAGCCCGGCCACCTGGCAGGCAGTGTGGAGGACGGGTTAGGAGCATAGCACCCTAAAATAGTGGTTCTCAACCTGTGGGTCGCGACCCCTTTGGGGGTCGAATGGCCCTTTCACAGGGGTCGCCTAAGACCAGAGGAAAACACCTATTTCCCATGGTCTTAGGAACCAACACACCGCTCCTCGGTGTAGCAAAGTGTAGCCATGTAGCTTACTGTTGTCCTATGAAGACTGTTACCCATGCTACACCACGATTCAAGACAAAATTTCATTTATTTGTAATTAGAAATAAATATTTCACAATATATAATTACATATTGTTTTTGTGATTAATCCCTATGCTTTACTTATGTTCAATTTGTAACAATGAAAATACATCCTGCATATCAGATATTTACATTACAGTTCATAACAGTAGCAAGATTACAGTTATGAAGTAGCAATGAATATAATTTTATGGTTGGGGGTCACCATAACGTGAGCAACCGTATTAAAGGGTCGAGGCATTAGGAAGGTTGAGAACCATTGCCCTAGAGCCATGGTTGGCAAATTGTGGCTCGTGAGCCACATGCGGCTCTTTGGCCCCGTGAGTGGGGCTCTTCCACACAATCCCACGGCCTGGGCGAGTCTATTTTGAAGAAGTGGCGTTAGAAGAAGTTTAAGTTTAAAAAAATTGACTCTCAAAAGAAATTTCAATCATTGTCCTGTTGACATTTGGCTCTGTGGACTCATGAGTTTGCTGACCACTGCCCTAGAGGCATGCTGAGAGGGGCTTCATGAAAGTCAAAATGCAGCCGAAACTGACTTGGCTCAGTGGATAGAGCGTCGAAAGGCAGACCGAAAGGTCCCCGGTTCAATTCCGGTCAAGGGCATATAACTTGGTTGCGGGCACATCTCCAGTGGGCAGCGTGCAGGAGGCAGCTGATTGATGTCTCTCTCTCATCAATGTTTCTAACTCTCTATCCCTCTCCCTTCCTCTCTGTAAAAATTCAATAAAATATATATTTTTTTAAAAAGTGAGTAAAACTGCAGGACAGGGTGGGTTTCACCTAACCCAGTAAGCTGAGGATGGGAAAGAGGCAGAACTCTGCTCCGGCACTGCCACCAGCAGCTCCAGGCCTTCCTCATCTCTGACCAGGAAGCCGCCTCACAGCCTGGACTACCTCCAACCTCTCCTCCCAAAGAAGCCAGAGCGACGGGAACACGCCACTCAGATCACGTGACTCCATCCCTGACCTCTTCACTAGCTTCCCCAAGTCTTCGCACCAGTTCTGATCCCCTCCCTTCACTGCTGTCCGTGGCCAGGGCCCTGCAAACCTCCCCCAGGTCACCTCCCACCAGCTTCTTCTCGGGGCGCTATGCTCAGGCTCGCCTGCCACCTGTCAGGTCCTCCTGCAGATAAAATGCACCCCCTTTTCCTGCTGAAGCAAGTCATCCTTCGCTGAGGTCTTTGGCATCCGTTGCCGCTCTCTGAACTGTGCTCATTGGGTTCTCCCATGTCTGTGGGTCTCACGGTCTGACCAGCACAGAAGCTGCTGGGCCTTCCCTCTCCCCCAACAGGGACCGGGCGGAGTGGCTCCCGCCAAGCAGGGAGGCCAGAAGAAGAAAGGCTGTTCTGCGATCAACGAGGTAGGGACCAGAGACAACACCATCAACACTCACAGCGCATCCCGGGAGGGGGTTTCCAGAAGCGCACCCCTCAGGCATGAGAGAGATGTGGGGATTCGTCCCGAAGGAGAGGGAACTGCAGACATCCGCATCGACATCGGTTCAACAGAGCTGTCTGTGCCAAAGGAATAAGGGATGCCCCATTCTGTGTCCTGGTGCAGTTATCCCAAACTGTAATGAGCCGAGACCGGTTTGGCTCAGTGGATAGAGCGTTGGCTTGCAGGCTGAAAGATCCCAGGTTCGATTCCGGTTGGGGGCATGTACCTTGCTTGCGGGCACATCTCCACTGTGGGGCGTGCAGAAGGCGGCTGATCGATGTCTCTCTCTCATTGATGTTTCTGACTTTCTGTCTCTCTCCCTTCCTCTCTGTAAAAAATCATAAAATATATTTAAAAAAACAAACAAACAAAAAAAACTGTAATGAGAAGGAAGATTCACCAAACAAGCTCGAAATGCTGGTCACCTCTGTCTCTGTCACGCTTTCAAAATCTACAAGCAGTTCATGTGGATGAGAACTAACGGCCGATTGTCAAATAAACTTATAAAATTTTTTTTAAAAGAGGAGGGATCTTGTCTCATCATATGCCCAGTTCTCTGCCTGATGCCTGAAATATCATAGGCATACAATCAATGCTTCTTAAATGAATGATGGCAGATGCATCCGGATTTGATGACTGGATAGCGAATGTGATTTTACGCTCCCTTACCTAAGACACTGAGGGGATGTGACCTTGGTAGCTGGGATTGTGAATTTTAAAGAAGTGGGTTCAGGAAAGGAAGGTGAGTTAAGATTGGGTTGGACATGTGGACTGGAGGTGCTTGTGTACTGGATGGGAGGGGCTAGCAGCTAACCAGGAATATGGACATGCCACTCGCTCGCTGGGCAGGTGAGTAGGAGTCATCGGATGGCGGTGGAAGTCTCAGGAGTGACTGTGTTTGTATGGGGTTCGCTGCTCACTCCCAACTTGAAAGGGGCATTGCAGTGGTGAGGTGAGTCCCTCTGGTGTTGAAGGATAATGCTGTCTTGTGTTCGATTAATACGGATAATTAGAAAACATAAACCTTATCCTTGTATATCAAATGCATGGAAACATAAGAAGGGAATGTTAATTAACTCACTAACACTTTCCTTCAATTAGTGAGACTTCTTGCAGCTCACACTGCGTGGGAGAGAATGTCCTAGATACAAACCACTGACCTCATTCCTCTGGGAAGACAGAGTGCAGGCTCCAGTCCCCATGTTACCCTCGGAAACTGTAGACCAGAGGGGTTCTGCCTCTCTCCAGAGCATGCACAGGATCCAAACTTCACAATCACGTCACTGGCTCATTTCTCTCTCCTGAGCCAACAATAGAGTACAATTCGGCACATGACAGTTTAGTTTCACTGAACTGTTGATCAACAATTTCCTACCACCTAAAATATGATTTATTTTAAATAAAATTAATTATCCGATCTTGAATTCACTTACATGGACTATAATATATAGCACAATATTGGCAAGGCAACAGGTAACATAATTTTTAAATATCTTACTAAAAATAATAAATTCACATTATTATGAATTATGTTTTAATTAGATAGAAACTATGCATCAAGCGGTATTTGAAATTTGGATCAGCTTTATGAACCCTGAGACGAAAGATTCATTTAATGTGAACCCCAAGAAAGAATTCATTTGCTGAGATGGACTCCCCTGGGTGAATCGAGGACACAGATTTATGAATAATAAGAGTCTAATGACCATGTCCTGGTGGGGATTCTTCCCCTGCTCTGTGTACTGGGAAGAATCTCAGATTGAACTCAGCTTTCAATGCTATGCCTGGCTTATTTCCACCATAGGAATCAAACACTATAGGAAAACCCAAGTTTCATCTTTCTACCTATAGAATGAGACCTGCCCTGGCCAATCAGAACGACACAGACCGCATCCTCATTTGCATCTATACTGACCAATCAGAAAGCACAATTTGGATACTTCATTTACATAGCACGCATCTAATTGGGCACCTAGACAGGAACTTTTTCTATAAAAGGCGGCTCCCCTTTGCCTTTTAGATTGCTACCTTCATCTCTGTCTCCTGGGCTGTGTCTCCTGCAGCTACTTTTGCTCCCATACATGCTTTTTATTATTTATTGCATCTAACATTCATTTTGGTTTACAGCTTCTCAAGAATTGCGCAAGTGTTGACATTTCTAATATAAATCAATTTTATCTTTGATATATTTTTGCTCATTTTTTTAAAACAATGGTGCTCTTTCTTTTAATAGACACGATTCTTTGAAAATATTTAGATCTGAAGACATAATAGGATGCTTTTTTATAACATTCCTGATGAGTTTAATTTAATCACATTTTACTTCATTTAGCACTCAGGAAATTGGAAATTATTTTGTGCTATGAAATTTTCTTCCTTTTTTTTTTTTTTTCCAAGCACTAACTGGGAGGTGAAAGAAATAGTAGTGCTTGGAAATGTAATTTTCAAGTTTCTCTCTCTCTCATGAATTAGTAGAGAGGCCCTTGTGATGGTGCTGACCTGGCAAACCCGCCCAGCCCTCCTGCGGGCCACCCTCTTGTGCTTTTTCACTATGGATTTCCAGCATAGAACTGGTGCAGAGAAAATATGAGGGGCAGGGATAGAGGAACAGATAAAGAAAAATAAATTCTTCCTTTCATCTTCTATGTTGTAGAGTGTTCTAAACTACTAAGAATGCATATACTATTAA
Source organism: Lasiurus cinereus (assembly GCA_011751065.1). NCBI lineage: Eukaryota > Metazoa > Chordata > Mammalia > Chiroptera > Vespertilionidae > Lasiurus > Lasiurus cinereus. The sequence continues at coordinate 9,174,016 of JAAGEH010000452.1, read as the reverse complement.
GAATTCCTCTGCTATCTTCCCTCCCTCCCCACCTCCAGGCTGTGACAGTGCCTTTATCATGCTTTGGATTTAGATTTGACAGGGCTGGATATTCCTCCAAGGATAGTCCCCTAAAACACATGCAGAAAAGACTGTGCGCTGACTCATAAATGTAGTCCCTTGCTTGTACAAGCCACGTAGAATGACCCCATGTCTAGGGTCTCACTTCCTTAATCACCCTGTGACCCATCTCCTCTGACTGGTGCCCAGTTTCTTGGGGTCATGCCAAAGGGTGACCTGTGGGTCAGCTCCGTCAGATGGACATCACACCCCTGTGTCTTCACTGAGATTTGAGGTGGAGCATTCAACGTCTCCCCTCTCACCGCTATTATTTCTTCATTGGGTTTAATCTTGTATCAAACCTCTTGCAAAGCTATCTGGCTTCAGGCTATGTCTGCTTTCTCCAGGGAAAATATCCTTGAGGCTAAAGCTCAGAACATCCTGGCTGGCAGCCTTTTTTTAAAATGGAATCAAGTGGGGCAGAAAATATAAGGAGAATCAGATCTGATTAATATTTAGCAAAAGTATTCTGCTAGGTCATTCTGGTGGTGGGAGGGGGCAGACATAGCCATGGCTGATCAGGCAGTACATGTATGGTTCTAGCTAATGTTATAGGTAATAGTGTTGTGATATGTGGTAAAGAGAAAAATATAAACTGGAAAAAGTGGGAAGACACAACCAGATGGAGGAGAAAGTGCTCAGTTTTATGGTCTGGCCAGGGAAGGTCTCAGCGAGAAGGTGATATTTGAGAGAAGCCCTGGTGGAAAGGAGCAGCTAATAGAGGACATCTGGTCTAAGAGCATTTCAGGCAGTGGGAGCAGCAGAAGCAAAGGCAAAAGAAAAAGAAGGAAAAAATATTAATGTGAAATTCTTTAGGTAAAGGGATTATACCTTTAACATCCCAATGGCTCATATGTTGGAAATAGGCCAGGCATAGCATTGAAAGCTGAGTTCAATATGAGATTCTTCCCAAACTTTGTAGCCTGGTGGCTCATATAAATCAACTAGAGGCCTGGTGCATGAAATTCATGGAAGGGAGGGAGGATGTCCCTCAGCCTAGCCTGCACCCTCTCCAATTAGGGACCTCTGGAGGGATGTTCAACTGTCTATTTAGGCCCGGTGGGATCGGGCCTAAATGGGCAGTGGGACATCCCTGTCACAATCCAGGACTGTTGGCTCCCAACTGCTTGCCTGCCTGCCTTCTGATTGCCCCTAATCGCTTCTGCCTGCCAACCTGATAACCCCATAACCACTCCCCTGCCAGCCTGATTAATACCTAATTGCTCCCCTGCCAGCCTGTTTGACCCTAACTGCCCTCCCCTGCAGGCTTGATCGCCCTCAACTGCCCTTCCTTGCAGGCCTGGTCCCTCCCAAGTGCCCTCCCTGGCTGGCCATCTTATGGTGACCATCTTGTGTGTCCCATCTTGTGGGGAAGCCATCTTAAGTGTTGGATTAATGGTCAATCTGCATACTCTTTTATTAGATAGGATAGAGGCCTGGTGCATGGGTGGGGGCCAGCTAGTTTACACCTGAAGGGTGTTCCAGATCAAGGTGGGGGTTCCCTTAAGGTATGGGGCGGCCTGGGCGAGGGGCCTGCGGTGGTTATCAGGGGACCCAAACAGAGGCCCTGGTATCTGGGATTTATTTATCTTCTACAATTAAAACTTTGTTGCCTGGAACAGAGCCAAGCCATCTGCTCTCTCTGTGGTGGCAGCCATTTTTGTTGAGATTTATTTATCTTCTATAATTGAAACTTTGTAGCCTTGAATAGAGGCCTGGGCCTGCCAGGATGTGTGGAAAGCTTGGCTTCCTCCATTGCCAGGGAAACCCAAGCCACCCCTCTGCTTGCTCTGTGGCCACAGCCATCTTGGTTGGGGTTAATTTGCATACTCACCCCTGATTGGCTGGTGGGTGTGACTTGTGAGAGTAGCAGAATGGTGGTTAATTTGCATATTACTCTTTTATTAGATAGGATAAAGCACTAACAGATAAATGAGCAAAGATTAGGAACAAACCACAGAAGAAATGCAACTGACTAGCAACAAGCCAGAAAACCATGTGTAAAAAATACCATTATGCCTTAATCAAATAAATACACACCAAACTAAATTAGCATTTGAACTGCTATATTTCAATGAAACCGAATAAAAACAGTGAACATGTTAATACTAGCACTGGTAAGAATTCAGAGAAACCAACATTTTAATGTTAGTTTATTTTTAAATCCTCACCCAAGTACATGCTTTTACTGATTTTAGAGAGGGAGGGAGAGGTATTAACATCAATCAGTTGCTTCCTGCACCTGCCCCAACTGGGAATCAAGCCCACAACATAGGCATGTATCTTGACCGGAAATCGAACTGGAGACCCTTTGATACAAAGGACGATGCTCCAAGGAACTGAGCCACACTGGCCAGGGCAACAACTTTGATGTTTCGTTGGCAGCTATGAAAATTGGTAGACTTCTTTGGAAGATTAATTTGGCACTGTGTTTCATGAGCCAAATTGTCACATGAGCAATTCACCCAGGGATGTCATCCAAAAATGGAAAAGTATGTACATGTGTATATCACAAGATGGTCAATAGTATCAGAAGCAACATACTAATAAATGCCCAGCACCACCATATGGGCCAAGTCATTGTGGCACATTCTCTCTGGGGGTTATATGTGTAGCTTTTAAAAGTAATGATTCAGCCCTAACTGGTTTGGCTCCATGGAGAGAGCGTCCGTCTGTGAACTCAAGAGTCCCAGGTTCGATTCCGGTCAAGGGCATGTACATTGGTTGCGGGCACATCCCCAGTAAGAGGTGTGCAGGAGGCAGCTGATCGATGTTTCTAACTCTCTATCCTTCTCCCTCCCTCTCTGTAAAAAAACAATCAATAAAATTTTAAAAGTAATGATTCAAACATGATTCAGTAATATGGTGACATGACACATGCCTAGGACATCTTGTTAAATGGGAGTGGGTGGAGTCAGTGGTTCTCAATCTTTCTGATGCCGGGACCCTTTAATACAGTTCCTCATGTTGTGGTGACCCCCAACCATAAAATTATTTTCTTTGCTACTTCCTGACAGTAATTTTGCTACTGTTGTGAATCGTAATGTAAATATCTGTGTTTTCTGATGGTCTTAGGCAGCCCCTATGATGGGGTTGATGGACCCCCAAAGGGGTCGCGACCCACAGGTTGAGAACCTCTAGTATAGAGCATTATACTAGTATGTGGATCTTGATTAATGTTACAAACTATATTCACATGTGCTTATTTCTATGCTTGCAAATATTTTATGTTTACTCCACGTGGAGGAAATGATGGCACCTGTATTATTTATACAGAGAAACAGAACCAACAGGATATAAATATGAGAGAGAGAAAGAGAGAGAGAAAGAGAGGAGAGAGAGAGAGAGAGATTTATTGGCTATCATAATTGTAGAAGCTCCACAAGTCCCAAATCTGCAGGGTACGTCAGGAGGCCGGAGACCCCGGGAAGAGTTGCAGTTTGAGTCCAGAGGCAGCCTGCTGGCAGAGTGGCCTCAGCTGTTGGGGACAGGAGTCTTTTCCTATCTAAGCCCTCAACTGATTGGACGAGGCCCACCCACATTGTGGAAGGAACTCTGCTTGACTCACAGTCTACTCATTTCAGTGTGGGTCTCATCTAAAATATGTCATCACAGACACGTCTAGAATAATGATTGATCAACTACGTGGGTACTGTGGTCTAGCCTGGGTGACACAGAAAACGAGCCATCGCAGCTTGCAACAGTTCCAAGGTTTGTATAAGGTGTCAAGTCCATCATGAAAAGAGAACTCAAAACACACACACACACACACACACACACACACACACACACACACACTTTAAGCAGGAAAGTATATGCTGAAAATAATTAAACTAAAACGACCAGCAGAACTTACAGCTTAATAAAATAAAGGGGAGAAAAAAATGAAGAATTAGGTCACCAAACTTCTGGGCCTTCATAAACAAGAGCATCTGCACCCGGTGCCAGCCTCCCGGCAGGCTTCCTGGTCCAGCCCGGAAGTCCCAGGAGGTGGGACTGGGCCGCCTGGCGCACCTATGTGTACCTAACGCCGGGCAGGCCTCCTGCCCGTGCCAGGCGGCCTCCCCAGCTGCCAGGATGGAGCCCTCACCTCCCATTAATCCCGTTAAGAACACGCCGACGACTTTAATTTGGATTCCTGATGGAACGATAAACTCCGCTCCATCTGCTTCATGGTCTGAGCAGCGGCGAGGCCAGCACCTGCTGGCGAGGAGTTAACGGAAACACTCGGTTCGGGGGACAAGGACAGTGGAGGATGGTGCCAACCCCCTTGTGACGGGGAAGGTTTCCTTGTCTGGGCCTGAGAGGGGACACTGTCTTCATCCGCACATTCATGGCTCTCAGGCCCACCTGGCATCTGTGGGGGTGCGCAAAGGTTCCTGCTTCTGTGAATGCCAGGGACAAAAGCCCCTTCCCATCATCCCTCTGGGCATTGCCAGTGTGGGCTGGCGGGCTTGCACAAGAAGTCCTGCTCCTCCTCAAGGTCCCCCTAAAATAGAGCTCCCCCTCCCCCCTAGGAGAGAGGGATGGGTGGGTGGAGACAGCCTCTCACCTCCCAGCCACTCCTGGGAGGAGAGTACAGAGCCTGTGACACTGGGCTTGGGAGTACAGACTGAAAGCAGCTTTCCCCTCCCCAATGGGCTTGTGACCCCACACTGTGAGCTGGGGTGGGGGCCTCTGCTTTGGGGCATCCCTGTCCAGAGTGGAGGGCTCAGGGTAGAGCTTTACAGCATGGGGTTGGGGGAAGGAAGCTGGTCTTGGCTTGTACACCATGGACTCTTGCTTTTCACAATGGAATTGAGCAAATTTTCTTGATTATATATCTCTCTTCGCTGGAGAATGTCCTTGGGACAATTTTCAGACACTTTAAATAAATGCGGGTTTTTTTAAAAATATATTTTATTGATTTTTCACAGAGAGAAAGGGAGAGGGATAGAAAGTTAGAAACATCGATGAGAGAGAGACATCCATCAGCCGCCTCCTGCACGCCCCCTACTGGGGATGTGCCCTTGACCAGAATCGAACCTGGGACATTTCAGTCCGCAGGCCAACACTCTATCCACTGAGCCAAACCGGTTTTCGGCTAAATGCGGGTTTTTTGTGTTATGTTTTATAAGTTCACCAGTTAAATTGTTTCTGTGCTGGGGAGAGGGACCTCAAAACTCCTTACTCCATCATTTTAGAAGTCCTGGAGTTATTTCCTTCCCCCACCAGCGCATGACGTATCAAAGCGGGGAACAGTGGGTGCCTTGTCCACACACGATTTCAATTTGCTACCCTGACCACTTCGCATTTTCCATCTAAACTTCTATCTCTCAGTCTGGATTGCTGGAACTCCGCTCCAACGTCCCCTCCCCCTCTGACTTAGTGTGCATTTGTCTTTCTGTTCTTTCTATGAACGTGTTTACCCAGGGCTTTCAAACCTTTGACTTCATTTCTCTGCAGCAGATTTCTCTGTGCTTAGCATCTGAAAGGGGTTTAATAAATCTTAGTTTTCCGCCCTCCCTTCCCTTCTTCCCTCCCTCCCTTTCCTCCTTCCATTCCTCCTTCCTTTCCTTTCCTTCCCTTCCCTTCCCTCCTTTCCTTTCCCTTCTCTTCTCTTCCCTTCCCTTCCCTTCTCTTCCTTTCCCTCCCTCCCTTCCTTCCTTCCTTCCTTCCTTCCTTCCTTCCTTCCTTCCTTCCAGGAAGGAAGCAGGGGTGGGGTGGGGGTGGGGAGGTCATGAGAGCTGCAGAAGGTGGAAGACCTGGGGCAACAATCAGCATTTCATCCCCAAGGTAAGAAGGAGGCCATCTGATGTGGGCAGAGGCCACGGTCATGGTTACACACAGGCTGCAGGCGGTTAAGGAAATGCAGAGGCAAACTGTGCTGGGCGAGCGGGAGGCTGGAGTGGAAGGGGCAGAGATCTCCTAGGATGTGCCCGCACTGCCCCCTGTGGGAAAGCAAACCTTGGCGCATGCGGCAGGATTAGAACAAAGTGTGCATTGAAGGAACCCGAGTTTTCTCTTTAGCACCACGCAGGGGTCAAGAGCACCAGACACGGTACAGAAATATGTATGTTTACTGTACATTAAAGCTGCCAGACTCTGCATCCTGCGGGTGGGCTGGGCGGAAATGACCCTGACCGCGGAGGGGGGGAGGGCGGGGAGAGCCGGCCTCTGCCTCTGATGCTGCCTGTGTGGGCTGAGCGGCCGCCCGCACATGGGGAGTTTATGGATCCTGCCTGATAAGGAAGGGAGCCAATGGAGACATCTGGCTGGCTGGCTGCGCACAAAACATCGCCCTGGCCAGAGAGGAGGGAAGAAGTGCCTTTAAATATTTACTGCAAACATCAGGCAGTGAAAAAAGCCTTTCCATTCGAAAAGTCCCTCTACCGCTCATGAAAGCAGACACAAAGGGCAAAAATAGCTCACACTGACTCTGGGTGTCCACATTTCTGGCCCTGTCCTGTCCCTCACTCTTCTCTTTGCTCCTGGCCTAGGTCATATGCGAGTTTTTCTATGCATTTTCCTTCACTTGCATGGTTCTCCTAACAATATATCATATGTATTACACACAGACACACACACACACTCATAATTTATTTCAGAGAGGAAGGGAGAGGAAGAGAGATAGAAACATCAGTGATGAGAGAGAATCATTGATTGGCTGCCTCTTGCATGCATCACATTGGGGATCGAACCTGCAAACTGGCCATGAGCCCTGACTGGGAATCAAACCGTGACCTCCCGGTTCATAAGTCCACACTCAATCACTGAGCCATGCCGGCCTGGCTCATATGCATGTATTTTTATGTTACCAGTTTTCCATAAGCACTATTTGAATGGCTGCACAGAAATCCATCATATGGATGTGCTATCATTTAATAATTCCTCTTATAACCTATTTAGCTTTTTTACTATATAATAGAATGGGAAACTATGGTGTGATAAACATACTTCTACATATAGATATTATGTGTATTTGTTTTCCCCTCTGTCCTAGGGACCAAGGTTATTTCATGTAAGTGGATCTCCAGAAGTGGAATGGCTGGCTCTTAATCACCCTGCGTGAACGTTTTAAAATTCTTGTCCCATGAATGCCAAATCGCTTTGCAAGATTTCTTCGTCCGTTCATAATTCCAAATGGTCTATGGGAAGTCTTAGAAATAGAAATAGGAAGACACAGAGGGAGTATGCCAGAGTCTCTAGGCAGGAATTAATGGAATGAGCTACTGAGTATCACCCAATGGATGACAGGAAATTAAATCCTATTGATGATGTACACACAGAGAATATTCCCGGTTTGTGCCTAATTAATAAGGGGTTGCTTATTTTCAGAGAATCACCTTCATGCCAGAGCTAACTTCACCACCGTGTTTCTCCGGTCAATACAGGCTACTCTTCTCCTTGTGGCTATCCAGAACCGTCCGCTGATCTCTGCTGTTAAAGTTAGTTCCACTGATAGTACCTACTCGAGTCCAGGTTCATCTCAGGTACCCAGACAACGTTTGCTGACTTCAATGTGTATGCCTGAGGCCCATGGGGATATGGACAGAAAGGAAGCAGGATGAGAGGCGGCTAATTACGGAGAAACAGGATGGAGGGAGCAAATCAGTTTACTGTGCAAAGCTGGCTTTCCCTTTGATCGTGGCGAAGCACAGGTTGGCAGTGAGAGTTTCTGAAGCCCTCGGGAGGGGAGAGAGAGAGAGAGAACTGGTGTAGGCTGAGGCCAGGCACCTGTGGGCCTGAGATTGAGTCCTCGCCCTTTGAGAATGTGCTGATGTCTGTGTATTGCGGTGAGGTCTCCCGGGAGAGTGTTTCTTTAAGGAAATGGGTACCTCAGCTATCCATCACCTGGGGAGGAAGTCATCTTGAAGAGGCAAGGAGCAGGCTGAAGCAACCTCCTGATTCCTGCAGAGAGGGTCAGTGTGGCCGCTGTCCTCATTGCACTGCAATCAAGTGTTCAGCACAGCCTCTCCGTGCCCTGCTAGCAGCCCTGTGTGGCTTTCAGGGAAAGGGCTTGTCTCAGGGACGGAGGAAACGGAGCTAGAGGAGCAGGAGGTGGGAGATGGGTCAGGCATAGAGTCAGCATCAAGGCACAGCGTTGCCCAGGTAAAGGGGGCCTGCCTCAGAGGCACTGCCAGCGAGAGAGCCAAAGTCCCCGAAATGGTGAGATGCAGAAAAGGCCAGAGGACCTGGCCCTGAGCCCACCTGGGGGCCAGAGGACCTGGCCCTGAGCCCACCTGGGGGCCAGGCCGAATAGCTCGTGACTGCATCAGGCCTGGCCAGCTGCCTCTAAGTCAGACAGAGCTGGTGCCACTGGAACTCACACCACATTGCAGCACAGGAGGGACAAGAAGAGGGAGTTACTCAGGGTTTTCGCCTCCTCCCCTGATATGACTCTCACATATGTAGACTCAGTCATGTCTCACACTGATCTCATGCTTTCACTGGATTGTCATACATCTGTTCAAGGAAAGATATGGCCTATGTAACTTCTGTTAAACATAGGTATTAAATTCTGAATCAGCAAAGTCCAAGCTTATCCATTTTTATATTTTTATTTTTTTAATATATTTTATTGATTTTTTACAGAGAGGAAGGGAGAGAGATAGAAAGTCAGAAACATCAATGAGAGAGAGACATCGATCAGCCGCCTCCTGCACACCCCACTGTGGAGTTGTGCCCGCAAGCAAGGTACATGCCCCCAGACGGAATCGAACCTGGGACCGTTCAGTCCGCAAGCCGACACTCTATTCACTGAGCCAAACAGGTCTCGGCAAGCTTGGCCATTTTTAAACAGAAGTTCAAAAAAGGACACTTTAGGAGAGATAAATTGATCCTTCTCTCTTACAAAAATAAAATAAAATAAAATAATAAAACCTATGAAGTCACATAACCAAGTTATTGGAGATCTATGTATGCTGAAGGTCTAAACATATTTACTAAGTAAAGGGAACACATTTTATTCAGAGGTTTGTACATGGCCTTTGGAATTAGGGTGATTTGACTATAGGTAACTGAATCATTTTATATAATGGTGATATGATGGAGTTACTGTTAATTAAAAATATTTAACAATAAAGCAAGTTATCTTGAAATGGAAAGACTAAGGAAAACATGAAGAACAGACTTTTCAAGATGTGAGAAAAGCTGACATCTTGTGTGTGTGTAGTGGATGCGATTCACTCAGAGGCCAAAACACTCCTTTGGAAATTAGAAAGAGAAAACTTGCCCTAGCTGGTTTGGCTCAGTGGATAGAGCATCAGCCTGCAGACTAAAGGGTCCCGGGTTCTAGTCAGGTCAAGGGCACATCCTTGGTTTCAGGATCCTCACAGGCTTGGGCCCTGATCAGGACTCATGCAGAAGGCAACCAATTGATGTATTTCTCATTTGATGATTCTCTCTGTCTTTTCCTCTCTCTTCCACCAAAAAAGGAAAAAAAAGGGAAAATTTCAAGAAAAAAAAATTCTAAAAATATGGGGTTTTGCTCAGTGGATAGCACATGGGCCTGCAGACTGAAGTGTCCCAGGTTAGATTCTGATCAAGGACACACGCCCAGGTTACAGGTTCAATCCTCAATGGAGGGGCCTGCAGGAGGCAGCCAATAGTTGATTTTCTCTCATCATTGACGTCTCTCTCTTTCCCTTTCCCTTCCTCTCTGAAATAAATAAAAATATTAAAATAAATAAAACAGGGTTTATAAAAATGGATAAACAACACCAATCCTATATAGCTTAAGCTGTGGAGCAAAGAAACCTACTGTACTTGCATAATATAAATGTAGCCTTTTAAAATAAAAAAAACATGCTTAGGATCAAGTAAATGCCACAAAGGCTTACAAAAACTATAAAATTACCTTGAAGAGTTGCTATCATTATTAAAATAATTTAGGTCAACTAGTAACAGATGGACAATTCTTTCTACCACTGCATGTGCAAATGCTACCCATCTCTGTTCTATTCCAAATCAAAGACCCCTCATCCCTATTAATATGCTTTACATTTCTCTCTCTTTTTTAAAAAAAATACGTATTTTTATCAGTTTCAGAGAGAAAAAAGGAGAGAGAGAGATAGAAACATCAATGATTAGAGCCATTAGAATCATTAGAATCATTGTCTGGCTGCCTCCTGCACACCTGCTATTGAGGACAGATCCCTGCAACCCAGACATGTGACATCCTGGTTCATAGGTCAGCGTTCAACCACTGAGCCACACGGGTCGGGCACCAGTGCCTTCTATTTCTATGCCACTTCACCACAGCAGTTTCTTTCAGACGGAGTCAGCGTCTCCGCTGGAGATCCCTACTTGAGCGTTTCTGGGTTGAGTGGGTGTTGGGTGAACACGCACTGAACGCATGCAGGAGGAAGCATGCTTATTTCCAAGCTCTCTCCCTGCGTTTTGGTTTCAGGCAGGTATCGTTGTGAAAGCCAAGCCTCACTTGCAAATTGATGGTGAAGAGGAATTGCCTCCCCCCCCCCCCCACTTCAATATTTGATAGCCCTGCGAGTCCAGTGGAGAATAAATAGCCCCTCCGGTGAGCAGCATGGACGCAGCCCAGCAATTCTGGGCAGAGTTCTGCGCTCAGCATGGGCAGGGCCGAATCAATAGAACGCCAAAGCCTCAGCCCCATCTTGGAGATGTCTGAATGCCCGAATGGAAATGTTGACCTTTTCTTGTTGGAAACTCACTCCCCTGTTTAATGAAGTTGCAGCAGCAAGGAAAAATGTGCGGTCAGCTGGACCCAGAAAATGATTCCATACTGATTAGATGTCAATTGTGCCCATATCAACGCCCCTCCCCTGGGTCCTGCCCCTGCAGACCCTCGTGAGGGGACATACCCTTGAAGGGGCTGGTCTCTGACTCCTCTCATGTCACCTGTCCATTCTCCAAGGGGCTCTGATGGCTCAGGCAAGAGTCTGACACCCGAGAGATGGCAAAGGGGATGAAAGAAGGATGATTTGAAATGCTGGCCTCCCTCCAGTTTCTAAAAAAGAGGAAAGGTGACATGTTCCTGCGACACTCAGCTCTCAGGACTAGATGTGGAGGACACCGCTTCCCCTGGGCTCAGGGTGAGGCCTGCGGGTGTTTTAGTGAAAGGCTTGGCGGTCGGGGGAAACCAGATTGGCCTGGTACCCCTCAATGAGAGGGCGTGGCCCTCATAGCACAACCGGTGCCAGGCTCCCGGTCTCGTGAAATGGGGAGGATGCCACTCAGGGGCCATGATGAGTCGCTTGGACCCTCGGAGTTGTATCTTTGCAGAGAAACACACATTTTTGTTTTTCTTGATTTCAATAGAGCCTGGATCAGAACCCTAAGGCCGGGGGAGGGAATGTCTGGCCCACAGGCCAGAGAAGTCCCCTGAAATCATTTGGTCTGGCCCTGCCAAGGCAGAGGGGTGAGTTAATTAAATGTTTGACCAGCTACAGCGGGCTAACTTTTTTAAAAAAAATATATTTTATTGATTTCTTACAGAGAGGAAGGGAGAGGGATAGAGCGTTAGAAACATCAATGAGAGAGAGACATCCATCAGCCGCCTCCTGCACGCCCCCTACTGGGGATGTGCCTGCAACCAAGGTTCATGCCCTTGACCGGAATCGAACCTGGGACCTTTCAGTCCGCAGGCCGACGCTCTATCCACTGAGCAAAACCGGTTTCGGCAGCAGGCTAACTTTTAAGCTAATACGTTTATACGGTCCAGGAATGATATTATAAATGCCCAAATGGCCCTTGGCAGGCAAATGGTCCCTCACCCCTACTCTAAGGGCACTCGATCTCTTAGAATAGAGAGTGGTGCTCTTGTTTGGTGGCCGTTTTGTGTTCAAACAGCCCAGAGCCGTCCCAGAATGGCCTGAAGCATCCTTCGGAAGAGAGACGTGAGCTCCTTCTCAGAGGCGGTCAGACGTGCGGGGAAGACTTCTCTGCAGGGTTAACAAGCCGTTGAAGACCCTGTGAGCAAGAAACGGGCGAGGCAGGGCTCAGGGATCCTCAAAGGCCCGTGTCGTTGAGCACTCAAACTTACAACTGCATTCCATCACCTGTAACACGGGAGCTTAGAACATCCCTCCGGCACAGAGAGGTCGAGAGAATTGGATGTGGCCCTGGGCGTGCGGTGTCTGACACGGGGTCACGCCCCTGGGAGCATCTCAGTCAGAGTCAGTTCTCTGCTGACAGACACTTGGTCTTGACCCCAAGTCTCCCTGTTCTGGGAGTGCTGAGTACAAGCTAAATACGCATTGCGCTCTGCGGTGTCCACTGGAAATGGCTCAGGACAGAGGAGTTTTAATAAGGACCCGTGCCCACGACGGTGATGTGCTGACATTTAAAAGCAATCACATGTGCACTGAGCCAGGGAAAGGCTGGTCCCTGACGTGACTGTCCTGCACAATCACCCCTCCCTTTCCGGGTCAGGAGCGAGACTGTGCTGCGCTCCAGAGGCTCAGCTCCCTTTGTTTGGAGGGGAATCTGAATCCAGTGTCAGTCACCGGCCTGTGATGACGCTGTTTGTTTAATGTTGTTGCTGGAAAATGGAAATAAATATCTCCTGCTTTTTCTCCAGGACACTCCTACCCAGATCTCTGCTTGGCAAGAGACTCAGTCCCCAAAAAGCTCTCGCAGAACCCAGGCCTTTGCCTTTGATCCCTAAGAGGTGGCTCTCTTAAGAAATCCCACAGTGTGCAAAAGCTGTTTGCTGACTGAACCTTCTGTCTACCAGTAAATTCATATATTCAGCTTATTCCAAATAGAGTGTCACAAGGAAAGGCCCTCCAACCAAGTAAAACTATCATAAAATACATTTGCACCAACCAGTGTGGCTCAGTGGTTGAGGGTCAACCTATGAACCAGGAGGTCATGGTTCGATTCCTGGTAGGGGCATATGCCCAGGTAGTGGGTTTGATCCCCAATAGGGGACACATGTTGGAGGCAGCCAATCAACGATTCTCTCTCATTCTCTTTCTTTCTCTCTCTCCCTTCATCTCTGAAATCAATAAAAATATATTTAAAAAATATATTTGTACACATGCAGGCCAAGTCATGGTTTAAAGAATGAGGAGATGCCAGCTCTCTGGGATATCAAACTATTATTTTGCAGCTTTTACAAAATCAGACAATGGGTCAGTGGGACAGATGGGAAAACCTCTATGTGCTCTTTACCCATATGGCTTCCAATGTATCAGTGTGCAATGGAAGGGAAGAAGCCATTTTATAAATGATGTCTGTAAAATTTGCTAATTTTTGAGGGAATAAAAATCTAAATATATACTTTGCAACTATAGGGTTCCCTAAAAAAATGTATACACACACTTTGAATAATTATAAAGGTAGATTTTGTTAAAGTACATTTCATTTTAAAAATTGACCTACTGGCTGTTAAAGTGTGCATACATTTTTTTAATATATATATTTTATTGATTTTCCACAGAGAGGAAGGGAGAGGGACAGAGAGTCAGAAACATCGATGAGAGAGAGACATCGATCAACCGCCTCCTGCACGCTCCCCACTGGGGATGTGCCCGCAAACAAGGCACATGCCCTTGACCAGAATCGAACCTGGGACCCTTCAGTCCTCAGGCTGACACTCTATCCACTGAGCCAAACCGTTCTCGGCGTGTGCATACATTTTTGAAAGCACCCTGCATATACTAATATAAAGTTCCTAATGTCTATGAAATAATCTAAGCACAGAAAATTAAAATAAAATGGATACTTTATGAGATCTTTTGAGGATAAAATACTTGCAAATTTTGAAGTGATAGAAATTCTTAAGGGAAAAGTCTAACAGTTTTATCTCCCATAAAATGAAAATTTACTCTATAGTAATATAAAACAAAATAATTAAAAAATCAAATTCAGAAAAAATTTTTTTAAATAATCAGTGAAGGTGATGACACCTAAAATACCTATAGGATTTATACATATTTATAAGAAAAATCACCCCTGTTTATGATAGATATATTAGTAAAGAATAATTTGCAAAACAAAGGACAAATCATAATCAGAGATGAGAAAAAAATAATGTTTTCATCTGTTATATAACCAAGTACAGAAAAGTGAAGTAATTTAACCTTTTAAATTTGTGAACTGGTAAATTGTTAGGCTTTGTGGGAGAATCAAAATCTCTAGAAATTACTGTGCCCCAAAGGATGAATTTGGAAATTAACATACAAAACATCAACAGTCACAAAAATAGTCAAGCCCTTAAAGCACTAACCAAGGAATTACTATTAAGGAAGTTATTTAACAGCAAACTATATACTTGATAAAATGTTAATATCCAAAATATATAAGAACTCATACAATTCAATAACAAAATCTAAACTACCCAATTTTAATAAAAATGAACAGCGGAACCGAATAGACATTTCTTCAAATAATATACATAATTGGCCAGCGGGTACATGAAAAGATGCTCAACACCACTAATCATCAAAAAATGAAAGCAAAACCCCAAAGAGCTATGCATCACCTCACACCTGTCAGAAAGGCTATCCTCACAATGACAAGAGGTAAGTGTTGTTAAGGATGAACAGAAAAGGGAACCCTTGTGCACTGTTGGTGGGGATGCACATTGACTCAACATTATGGAAACAGCATGGAGGTTCTCCCTAAATTTAAAGTACAATTACTCTGTGATCCAGCAATCTGACTTTAGGGTATGTACCCAAAGGAAATAAAAACAGGGTTTTGAAAAACTATCTGCTTCTCCATGTTTAGGAAGGCATTATTCCACTAGCCAAAGGGAAGCAACCTATGTGTTTGCCAACGAATGAATGGATCAAAAAAAAGAAGTGGTATGTGGATATACAATGGAATACGATTCAGCAGTGAGCTAGAAGGACGTCTGGCCATTTATGACAGACTGCATGGGCGCTTTGTGTGAGCTAGCGCCTGCTTTCCCACCCACAGGTTCACCCCTAGGGGGTTAGGGGTGGGAGCCAGGAGTTAGTTCTCCAGCCAGAAGCTGCAAGATCTCCGGAGGACCGGCCTGTGTGTCCTCTAGGATGCCTTAGCAGTGGCCTCACCTTCCCAAAACAGGGGGGCTGGATGGTCCAATAAGAAATCATACGCTGGCTCCCTTGGGCTTTTCTGCCACCCCTTGCCTGGCCTAAAGAGGCATTTTGCCACCTCTGGGCCTCCGGACAGGGAGCTCTTGGCCACTCAAAAGGCAGCTCTCTGCCACCTTCCCAGGTTGACCTAGAAGTGAGGGGAGCTCGGCTGGGATGGCGACCACTCAGCCAGAAAAAGAGAATTATTCAAGAGTAATATCAAAAGTACTTTGGTTTAAACCTGCGGTTCTCAACCTGTGGGTCGTGACCCCTTTGGGGGTCGAATCACCCTTTCACAGGGGTCACCTAAGACTATTGGAAAACACCTATTTCCCATGGTCTTAGGAACCAATACACCGCTCCTCGGTGTAGCAAAATGTAGCAATGTAGTTTACTGTTGTCATATGAAGACTGTTGCCCATGCTACACCACGATGCAAGACAAAATTTCATTTATTTGTCATTAGAAATAAATATTTCACAATATATAATTACATATTGTTTTTGTGATTAATCCCTATGCTTTAATTATGTTCAATTTGTAACAATGAAAATACATCCTGTATATCAGATATTTACATTACAGCTCATAACAGTAGCAAAATTACAGTGATGAAGTAGCAACGGAAGTAATTTTATGGTTGGGAGTCACCACCACATGAGGAGCTGTCTTAAAGGGTCGCGGCATTAGGAAGGTTGAGAACCACTGGTTTAAACTATCTACTGCTAAACATTTTTTGTTCTTTGAACAAAACGACTTCCTAAAACCATTCTCTGCTTCCCCATATTCCATTTGGCTTAGTCAAGAGGGTCTGTTCTGTTTTGGTAGGGGGTAATTCACACCCTGAATAACCCCCAGTTCCAAAATCGCTCCGTTGTACTGAAATTGGCCCATCTACTTGCTTGTCTCTGCCAATAAACTGTGAGCCTCTCAGGTAGACACTAAATTGTCCTGACCATTGTCACCCGGCATCTCATGCAGCACCTCATGTGTAAATAAGTATTTATTGAATGAATGATGGGACCTTGCTTATAATAAGTATTTCCTGAATGAATGATGGGACCTTGCTTATAGTGCCAGTCCTCTGACAATAAAGGTGAAGGTCAATGCTTTCTCCCTCTGACAAATAGGCCGTCTCAGACCCACAGAAGGTCTGAGAAGTTTATAGCCAGGAGAAACCTTTAAGAAATCCTATGATCAGGACCTTTCTTTTTATAGCTGTCTAAGAATGATGGCGAGAAACATCTAAAGTCACAGGGTACACTAGAGTGATAGCTAGCTAGATATTTTCCCTATAAATCTATGTCAACATACACACATATCTTTTTTTAAAAATATATTTTATTGATTTTTTTTACAGAGAGGAAGGGAGAGGGGTAGAGAGTTACAAACATCGATGAGAGAGAGACATCGATCAGCCGCCTCCTCCACGCCCCCTACTGGAGAAGTGCCCGCAACCAAGGTACGTGCCCTTGACCGGAAGCGAGCCTGGGACCTTTCAGTCCACAGGCCCATGCTCTATCCACTGAGCCAAACCGGTTTCGGTCATACACACATATATTAACATATGCATGTGCTTATATGCCCTATGGGTGCTTGTGCATATATATTCATATTTATTTAAACTGGATCTTATTTAAAGAATGCTCACTGGCCAAGACAGTGTAGCTCAGTGATTGAGAGTTGACCCATGAACCAAGAGGTCCCCGGTTCAATCCCAGGTCAGGACATATATGCCCCGGTTGTGGGCACCATCTCCAGTAGGAGGTGTGCAGGAGACAATTCATTGATGTCTCTCTCCTGGATGTTTCTACCTCTCTGATGTTTCTATCTCTTTGTCCCTTTCCCTTCCTCTCTCTCTAAAATCAACCAAAACATATATATGAAAGAATGCTCACGGTATACTTCCTCTCCCCTCCCACCACCCTTTTGCCTGCCCACACCTGCTCTGCTAACTTCTGAGGATCACTGGCTGCAGACACTAGGATGACAGGAGGGGCGACATCAGGGAGGCCAGCCAGAGGTCCACTGTGATCATCAAAGCGGGAGTGCTAACAGCCTAGGCCAAGGCCGCAAGGAGAGAAGAGCTATGGGCAGGGGGTGGAGGGTGGAGGGGTGGCATTCAGGAGGTGAAATCCTGGAGACACCTTCTTGCTCATCCTCTTCTGGAGTTGATGGTGCCTGGAGGGTGTCCGTGAAAGCAGTATTTCTGGCTTGACACATACACTTTATGTGAGAGGCCAGAGGGCCTTCCTGGGTGCGGACACATACCATGGAGAAGATTGTCTTGAAAACGTAGAGCTGCAATTTATCAGCCAGTCCTGTCCTTTGAGGTGTTTCTGCATGGAAAAGGTTGCCCCCCTTCCAAGCCAGCAGCCCCACAGGCCGGTGACACACGCAGCCCTCCCTCTGACAGAAGCAGTCCTGCCTTCCAGAACCAACCGGGGTGCCTCCTGCTTCGGCAATCTGTGGACGCCTCCTCGGTCTCCGGCCGCCCTTTCCGCGCCATCTGTCCGTCTCCAGCTTGTCTCTGATCACGAGGCAAGGATCTTCCGCTCGCTCCCTGGCCTCTGCAGGCCAACTCACGCCCCCGAGGAGACTGGGAGCCTGGTGTTTCGCAGTGGACCTCCCGATGGCTTTGACCTTGGCCTCGCTTCTCCGAGGCAGCACTTCCTGGCAGCCTGGCCAGGCTCTTATCTCTCCCATCCACGCAGGGGTGTCAAAATGTCCCAGGGAGCCGTTCATCAAGGCCCCCCTTCTGACAGCAGCTCTTTAGCATCTCTCTGGAGCCTCGAGTGCATCTGGAGGTCCGGGCAGACCTAACCAGGCAGCTCTTATCCCCAGACCCTCCCCAGAGCAGCGGGCTGATGGATAGCAAGATGGAGAATTAAACATTTATGGGTGGAAGACCCGAACGGCACCGGGAGGAAGGAGTTTAAGTGCATGTGCCGGCTGGAGAAGCATCCATACCGACACTGTAGTTCCTCTGAGCAACGCCCCTTTCTCTCATTACTATTTGCCTCCCAGGAAAAACCACTTCCGTGTACCTGGTCCAAGATTTGACCCATCATACAGGAAGTTGAGCTGCTTCTCCATCCAAGAATTGCAAAAGAACTGGACTCTCTCTCTCTCTCTCTCTCTCTCTCTCTCTCTCTCTCTCTCTCTCTCTCTCTCTCTCTGTGATTTGTTGAAGTACCACCCTATGCAGCTTGTTTCCTCCACCCTAAGGCCACAAGGAGTCTTTTCTCCCGGAAATAATTGAGAACCAGCCACCTCACTTCAAAGACTTCTCTGGGGTCAGGATAGGGAGGGTGATGGCCACCATCTCCCCGTGAGTGAGTGAGATAAAGAGAGGTCACTCTCCTTCTAGGTGGGGGTGGAACTGGGACGGACAAAAGCCATCTCCACAGAAGGACTGTCTATCAATGCTGTTGCCGAACAGGTCAAATGCCCCGTCTCAGCAGGTAATGGGAACCCAGAGACGTGGAGGTTTTTAAGAAAATGTTAGACAGCTGTCTTAGTGGCAACGGAGGATTCTTGTTGTAAGGGTTCTTCAAACTCTAAGATTCCAGGAGTTTCTTCTGCCGTTTAGACATTCCCCATAGTATCTTAGGATCAATACTCTACATTTTAGGCTTGAATCTCTTACAGTGATGGCAGATGGTTCGTTTGCGGAATCTCGACCCAGGGTCCCATTAAGGGGAAAGGGTCTTCATTCGTCAAATGAAGTCCAAGAGTAGGGTGTAGGGGTTCAGATGCCTGATTCCTAAGGTTTCTAAACGGGATGGGAAAAGTTACCTGCAAACTTAAGTAGCTGCCAGGTTCTCAGGAGAGAGGTAAACTGACCACTGTTTACAGTGCTGGGAAGGTTTTAAGGGTAAAAAGAACTCCAGTTACTCAGCCTGGGTTGTGGACACGCTTCCATGTGTCTTTACAATTCAAGTAGCCGTGGTTTTTATGGAGCCTTATTTCCAGGAAGCATCATATTTTATTTTTTAAATATGTTTTATTGATTTTGTACAGAGAGGAAGGGAGAGTGATAGAGAGTTAGAGACATCGATGAGAGAGAGACATCGATCAGCCGCCTCCTGCACACCCCCTACTGGGGATGTGCCCACAACCAAGGTACATGCCCTTGACCGGAATCGAACCCGGGACCCTTCAGTCCACAGGCTGCCGCTCTATCCACTGAGCCAAACCGGTTTTGGCTGCATCATATTTTAGAGCAAATAATTTTCTCAGAGTGGTTGGCTGTTTTGTGGCACGTGCCTTCCTTTGATCTGTCCTAACATACGTCCACGGAGCATCCTTGTCTCAACGTGCTGAAGTTTGGTTCATTCCAGCCAAAACCTGAGTCACTCCATGGTCTGTGATCTTACCGCCTTTTATCCTTTGTGTTTTAAGTAATTCATCATTCTTATCTGATATGTGCATGCTCACACACTCACACACACACACACACACACCATAGAACGAATCGCATTGTGTTATAAATGTCGATTTATGGGTCTTTTCCTTTCACTTCCTGAGAGCACAGCGTCTTAATCATCTTTGTATCCCCAGCTTTTAGCATAATTGTTCCAGGAGGATGTATTCAAATTGCAGAATGAATACATTTATAAATACATTTTAACCCCTCCCCCGCTTGGAATCTTCTCAGCAATGACAATTGGTTAATGTCAGGCCTAGAAGAGGTCGGGCGAGGACTACCGGGATTTCAAGGCAGCACGTGGAGGATCCTTTCTGTGTGTGTGTGTGTGTTTAAGAACCTCCTTTTAAGAAAGCAATTTCAGATTAATGGAAGGCTTTGCTGCCAGCCGTGTCCATCAAGAGATAAATCAGAATAATTTATGAAATTTCCATCCCAGCTTTTACCAATCATTTTCAGCCCAATCAACCATGAAGGCATTGTCGGATGATAATGAAAATGGGGGATGTGGGGGAACTGTTCCTCAGGCTCTCTCCTGGGTCGGGGAGAATCACCCTTCTCGGAAACCAAGTCAACATCCTTATCCGGGAGGTCCCCGAGAGACCTTGCTCTCCTCACACACACACGCCTGATGGAGGTCTAGGCCATCCGGCTGTCAGATGGGCTCAAGGTTACCATTTCAGTTGTAGTGAAGACATCGCTCGGGTATATCAAAGGCTACTTGTGGTGGGCTTTCCTCCACCCCAACGCCTCAAACCACACGCCCCAGAGACTCCTCAATGGGTCTTAATGTATTATCAAGTCAGATGCTGTCAGGTAGCAACAGCAGCCACGGCATCTTCCTCTCCACGTTGCTGTCAGAATGGATGGTCTTTCCCGTATCGCACATTGAGTGACTCGCCTACGTGGGACTGCATGGAGTCAGCATTTGTGTTTCTTGAAGAGTTTTGAAACGAATGTTCTATGTGAAAGATGGGTCTTTCTCTGTTTTTGAAGAAGTCTACAGATTTAACGGTGGATGTCAACAATAATCAGAATGTGATCTCGTTTCTTCTCTTGCTGTAATTTCTAACGAAAGCCAGTGCATGAGACTGTCCCAGCACTCTGGGGCAACCAGTGCCATCTTCTCGCTTGGAGAGGGTCCCTAGAGGCCCCCAGGCATCAGCTTTTGGGGCTAATAACTATCTTGCCCAACTGAACCTTTTCCTAGGAGTATGCTAACCCTCCCTTCCTTACCCAGACATCCTGACCTATCTCCCCTTCACTCCCAAAGAGGGTGCAACAGGCGGCTTTATTTTACGTAGTCCTTGTGCAGTTTTATTCTCTGACTAGAGGTCCGGTGCATGAAATTTGTGCATGGGGGGTGTCCAGGAAGGAGTGGGCCTAAAAGGGCAATCAGACATCCCTCTCATAATCTAGGACTTCTGGCTCCCAACTGCTCACCTGCCTACCTTCCCGATTGCCCCTAACGGCTTCTGTCTGCCAGCCTGATCACCCCCCAGCCTCTCCCCTGCCAGCCTGATTGATGCCTAATTGCTCCTCTGCCAGCCTATTTGCCCCTAACTGCCCTTCCCTGCAGGCCCGGTCACTCCCAACTTCCCTCCTCTGCCAGTCTGATCACCCCTAACTGCCCTCCCCTGCAGGCTTGATCATCCCCAACTGCCCTCCCTTGCAGGTATGGTCCTTGCCAACTGCTCTCCCCTGCTGGCCTTCTTGTGGTGGCCATCTTGTGTCCACATGGGGGCAAGATCTTTTGATTACATGGGGCAGTCATCTTGTGTGTTGGCATGATGGTCAATCTGCATATTACTCTTTTATTAGATAGGATAGAGGCCTGCTGAACAGGTGGGGGCCAGCTGGTTTGCCCTGAAGGGTGTCCTGGATCATGGTGGGTGTTCCCTTGGGGTATGGGTGGCCTCTGGTAAGGGGCCTGTGGTGGTTTACAGGCTGGTCACACCCCCAGCGACCCAAGTGGAGGCCCTGGTATCTGGGACTTATTTATCTTCTACAATTGAAACTTTGTAGCCTGGAGCAGAGCCAAGCCTTCTGCTCCCACAGCCATTGAAACTTCGTTGCCTCAAGCACAAGCCAGGGTGTGCTGAAAGCTTGGCTTCCTCCATCACTAAGGGCAACCCAAGCCTCCTTCCTGCTCTCTCTGTGGCCGTAGCCATTTTGGTTGGGTTAATGTGCATACTTGCTCTGATCGGCTGGTGGGCGTGACTGGTGGGTGCAGCAGAGGTATGGTCAATTTGCATATTACTTTTATTAGATAGGATCGACAAAACTGGAAGAGTCCCTTCACAGAGACGCCAAATGAAGGCAGGGCTTTCGCTCAGGGCAGCTAATGGCAAAAGAATTGGGGAATTTGAATCTTAATTCATAAGTGAAGCAGGAGACTGGAGCAGAAGAGAGCTAAATTAAGAAGAAAATTCCTATTGAGAGCATGCTCACATACACACACACACACACACACACACACACACACACACACCATCCAATGATGGGAAGGATGAGAAGGGTTTGAAAATACTGCGCAGGTTAAGCCAAGAGAAATCCTTTCATATGAAAATGAGTGCAGCTTGTATAATATTTTGCTTTTGAGGTTTCTTCTTAAATCAGATAAACGACAGACATCATCCACTGTCCTGAAACCCCACCTACCCCGTCCCAGAGAATGAACCTTGGGGTCAGTATGTCAGCACAGATGACAGCCGAATGTCCCACATTCTGGGGCAACGTCACGTTCAGGGAAGGTCATTTATTTGATGCCGAAAGGAACAGCCTGGGTAACTTAAGGGATTCAGAACAAACAAAAACAATTAAGAACAGGCAGTCCTTTTTGGCGAAGGCTTGGTTAAACACACCCTCTTCTCCCCCCCATCTATTTCCAAGAGGCCGAGCTGCCTTACGTGGAGACTTAAATATCGGCGTTCCATTCTCCTCCAGATTTCAAAGGCAAAAAAAAAGACAGGCTGAGGCAGGAAATTTGGGGACTAGAATTCTCCTAAGTATCTTTTATCTTTTCAATTCACCCTCTTTAAGACCCAGATCATTTCTGCTCTTGAGATCAAAGTGTTACGGGGGACGGCCCTTCAGGATTCTGGCTCGGGCCGGACTTCATTTGTGTTCCACTCAGCTAAACGCCAATCGCAGGAGCCATTCAGAGGAAATGCAAATGGCAACCGGGATTTTTTATCGATCAAAAGGAGCGTGTTTAGACAATCCTCCGTAGATCCACAAACGAGAGAACTCCCCTGCGTGAGAATTTCATCCTGCGAGCCTCTCCTTCCCTTCAATGCGCCCGCTCGCTCCTCCATTCCCTGACATTCTCTGTGGATGTGTAAATGCCGCAGCTGTTTTCCCCCCGTGCTGGTCTCTTTCAGAGTCAACCGTTAACTTCCCATCTCAGCCTTCTGGAAAAAAAAATGCTTATGATTGACAAAACTTTAGGAAACACTGGCAAATTGGAGGGAAATGAGCGCCACTAACGAGGAGAAGCGAGGCGGTGATCTGAGAGAACGCCGTCTTTGTGGGCTAACAGTGTAATTGGCTGGTTAAACACATTATGAACAGGTTCGGCTTTCTACTCCCCGCCCCTCTCTCTCTCTCTCCTTCCTTTCTTTCTATGTACCCCCGACGCCTATAAAGTTTACAATGTCATGTCTTTTGTCTTGGCAAGAGTTTTCCAGTACCCCTCCCTTCCCTCTGTCCCCCTGACCCCGGAATTTGAGACCCTTTTGTTTGGTTCATTTTATTATTTTAATTTTTTAAAATATATTTTATTGATGTTTCACAGAAAGGAAGGGAGAGGGACAGAGAATCAGAAACATCCATGAGAGAGAGAGAGACATCGACTAGCCGCCTCCTGCATGCCCCTCACTGGGGATGTGCCCGCAACCAAGCACATGCTCCTGACCAGAATCAAACCCAGGTAACCCACAGTCCACAGGCTGATGCTCTATCCACTGAGCCAAACCAACTGGTTTAGGCAGTTTGGTTCATTTTATTTTATTTTATTTTTTAAAAAAATATATTTTATTGATTTTTCACAGAGAGGAAGGGAGAGGGATAGAAAGCCAGAAACACCGAAGAGAGAGAGACATCGATCAGCCGCCTCCTGCACACCCCCTACTGGGGATGTGCCCGCAACCAATGTACATGCCCTTGACCTTTCACTCCCCAGGCCGACGTTCTATCCACTGAGCCAAACGGGTCTCGGCAGTTTGGTTCATTTTAAAATGAATGCCATGAATATAGAAGATGTCACACGATAATGATCTTTTCTCAACATGAAGTGAGGAAAAGGTTGTGTCCTCACCAGCAAGGAGTGGCTCTCTTAGTCAGCAGGGACCACCTTCCCATCCCCCAGCGGGCCAGGCATCTAGGTAAACTGATGTCTTTCTCTGCAGTACTTGCTTGTTTTGAATTGCTTGTAATTTACAGAGGGTAAACACACACATTTTAAGGTACAGCGGTGACACATGACACAGCTGTATATGGCTGTAATCATCACCCGAGTGGAAAGAAATCAGAACTATTTAGAAGTTGAGTTGGAAGCATTATTCTATAGTGTTTCCATCGCCCACTCCATGATGTGGAACAATCCGCTGGGTAGCGTGCTCCTTTAAGCTTTTGCAAAGAACCCACGATTCTGAACCTAAAATAAGCCCTGTCCAGGAGACCTGATTTTTGAAAAGGCAGCTGGCTAGCTGAACAGAGGAAACTCAATGGGGTCTGATGACGAGGGTGAAAAGCCACTCTCTTTTCTGGCCTGAAGTGGAAGTCACGTTGAGACCCCATTTTTAGTCTTTCCATAACCGCGCCTCCAGCCCCAGTGTGCGACTCCGGGTTCTGAAATAGAACATCGCCGTCAGCAAGGTCGCGTCATGCGCTTATTTACCCACTTCTTTATTTATTTTATTGTGTCTGCAGCAGCGTGGCTGCTGAATGCATGTAGAAGGGCTCATTGAAATGGCTCTCAGACATGACAGTTTTCAGGGATGGTGCAGTTCCCTAAACCGATCCATGGTAAGCTATTAGAAGATTGCAAAGGTGCCTTAAAATGACAGCAGGAAGCCATCATTCGCTCAGAAGGACCAACGGTCTTGATTTTGAAGTGTCAAGCAGGGCACTGTGTGCCATCTCCGAAGAGTGAGATGGTTCTGTCTACTCCCTTCCTATGTCTGACGATACGTTAAAGTAAATGAAAAGGGCCCTAACCGGTGTTGCTCAGTGGGTAGAGCGTCGGCCTGCAGACTGAAGGGTCCCAAGTTTGATTTCAGTCAAGGGCATGTACCTTGGTTGCGGGCACATCCCCAGTAGGAGGTGTGCAGGAGGCGGCTGATCAATGTCTCTCTCTCTCATCGATGTTTCTGACTCTCTATCCCTCTCCTTTCCTCTCTGTAAAAATCAATAAAATATATATTTTTTTAAAAAAGTAAAATGAAAAGGACAGAACAGAAATATGCCTCTGAAGCTGCCCCCACATTATTAATTCAGGGACAAAAAATCACATTCTTGTCTTTTCTTTTCTTTTCTTTCTTTCTTTCTTTCTTTCTTTCTTTCTTTCTTTTGTTTTTCTTTCTTTCTTGTGGTTTTTTGTTTGCTTGTTTTTGTTAATCCTCACCCAAGGGTATATTTCTCATTGATTTTTTAAAAATATATTTTATTGATTTTTTTTTTTTTTACAGAGAGGAAGGGAGAGGGATAGAGAGTTAGAAACATCCATGAGAGAGAGACATCCATCAGCAGCCTCCCGCACGCCCTCTACTGGGGATGTGCCTGCACCCCAGGATACATACCCTGGCCCAGGATGGAACCCAGGACCCTTCCGTCCGCAGGCCGACGCTCTATCCACTGAGCCAAACTGGTTTCGGCTCTCATTGATTTTTAAAGAGAGTGGGTGGGAGAGGGAGACACAGAGAGAAGCATCGGTGTGACAGAGTCACATTGACTGATTGCCTCCTGCACACACCCTGACCAGAACCTGCCAGCGAGGTACATACCCTTGACCAGAATGGAACCTGGGACCCTTTAGTCCAGGGGCTGATGCTCTCTATCCACTGAGCCAAGCCGGCTCGGGCAAGAATCAGGTTCTTTCTGGGCTTGCTGTAACCGATACCGCCCTTGCCATAAACACCAAGTGGGCTGGCTGACGTCAGTTTGTGGAAAAGAAGCAAGTACAGTGGTACTTCGAGATCCGAGTTAAATTCGTTCTGTAACCTTGAGGCGTGGGAAACTATGAGACGCTCCAGTCGCGGTAAACTGGTGGGTCGTGTGTAGCCGGCCAATCCTCTCGATGACTCCCATCTCAACTGTTGCTCGTATTTCACAGCAAAACATCGCTCACTCGACGGCTCGTATCTCAAACATCTCGTATGTGAGGGCACTCGTATCTCGAGGTACCACTCTATTGTGACAGAGGCTGGTCCTTGGCGATGGGCCGATCACCTCTGTCTGCGCCAGATGTGGACACCCGCATCGCCCTGCCCCTCCTGACAGGCGCTCCGAGCGGGAACGTTTCCATTAGGCCGGAGCCGGTGGGTGTCAGGAAAAAGGCAGACGATGAGTACTGACTGCGGCAAGCAGAGGTCAGAGAGGGTGCCTGCCGCCCCCCTGCTGTTCTCTGCCAGACGCCTCTAATCATGGCAGGTCCCGGTGTGTCCTCGGTGCGCGGGAGGCCTGCTTTCAATGTTGCAATTCATCAAGCCAAGGCTCATCTCGAAGAAAGGTGCTTTGGAGGCTGTTCCAATTTCGCTGCTGGGAATTTATTATTTAAAGAAAATGGTGTGACACACAATATTTCAGTATCTCAAACGTGCAGGAGGGCTCGCGCCCAGGGCAGAGGCCGGAGGGGGGGGAGGAGGGCCGATCGCCTCCATCGGTCGTTCCTGCAGACGGACTTCCCAGCGTGGCCACAGATCAAAGGCGGCGGCGGAGGCTCCAGAAAGAACAGGGAGGCTCAGAGGAGAAGGCCTTTCAGCGGCAGCGCCCTGCTCCCACGGCGAGGTCTGCGGTCCCGGCCCCAGTGGGCAGACGCTGAAGGACCAGCCCTGACCAAGAGCCCGTTCCTCCTCTTCCTTCCCCAGGAATGGCCAAGGAGCGCCATCTGCACCCCCCCCCATCTGGTCTCCCCGGCCAGAAACGCACAACCAAGGCCCTCAGGTTCTCCGTCACACCCTCCTCCCCGCTTCTCAGCCTGGCAGCGTGGGGTTTTCCCTGTCTCTGGTCACTTCCAGTATCCCCAAGGAATGAAACATGAGGGCAGTCTTCTTGAGCCACGGCCTGGGATCCGAGGGCTTGCTTCCCCCGAGAAGACACACGCATACGTACATGTGTGTGTTATGTCGGAAGCCTGCTTCCCAGCTTCCCCATCATGCACTCAGGGAAACCCCCCCCTCTCTCTCGGATGGTCCACAGTCCACCGTGGAATGGGTGCCACCTGCTCGGCACCGGCCTGCACAAAGCATAGGCTCATGGTCCAGCCCCTTCTCCTCCTCTTCCTCAGTGCGCTGCCAGGTTCTCCAGCCTCTGCCCGCAGAGCACCCTGGGGGAGAGAGGGTGGTTTCTGTGGCCTTAACGTTGAAGGTCATGGCCCTAGAGGAATGCAGCTCTGTTCCTCTGTCTCAGATGCAGTAGGTGGCATTGCCAGGGCCTTCCTGTGCCAAGGGGATCCGCCTTTTGTCCCTGAAGCCACCCAGGAGGGAGCACCTGGAATGGCACTGTGAAATGCCATGCACTGTCCGTTGACTACATGCAACATATTAATTTCCTTTGCATTTACTGAACCAGTACTCACTAAGAGCTTCCTCTGTGCCCTCAGCCAGGGCTCAGGCACCAGCTCTTTTTTTTTTTTTAATATATATTATTGATTTTTTTACAGAAAGGAAGGGAGAGGGATAGAGAGTTAGAAACATAGATACGAGAGAGACATCGATCAGCCGCCTCCTGCACACCCCACACTGGGGATGTGCCCTCAACCAAGGGACATGCCCTTGACCGGAATCGAACCTGGGACCTTTCAGTCCACAGGCCGACGCTCTATCCACTGAGCCAAACCGGTTTTGGCAGGCACCGGCTCTTGATCCCCAGTTAACTCATCCTGGTCTGCCCCCAATGAGAGCAACAGCTGAGCAGCACTGCCGTTCTTATCATCAATTCCATCCCCATGGTTATTAGGGGGAAAGGAAGTTCCTCGATTACTTTGGTCAGTGACAGCTACATGGAGCGAGGATGTGCCCTTCTCACCGAAGAAAAGAGCGATGGATAGCCGAGCACTGGCGAGAAAGACTGGCAGGATCTGCAATACGATTGTCATGCTTCTACACTCCTGTATCTACCTCTGTCATCCTTCATTCTCTCATAACCCCCCTCCCCCACCCCCCAGTGCCCAGGAAACCATACCACGGAACCTCTCCCAACTGCCACACAGTATATGCTCACGCCTGAATGATCCTTCTGGTCTACTATTTGGACGGCGGTTAATTCAGATGAAGTCCGTGTCTGTAAGAAACATCGACTTCAGGATGGCTCCCAAAGATGTGTTTCCCGGGTACGCTCAGGTAGACTAACGCTTAGGAACCAGGGTGGGTCACCTACGAACTAAACTAGTAACCGTGTCATTCCTACGTGCTAGAGTACAGGGGCTATGTACAGATAACATCCATGTCATACTCGGGATGAACTTGTGAATTAGATACTGTCCCCACTTTAGAGATCAGGAGACCAAGCCTCAGAAGGTGAGTTAGCCTGAAGACTTTAGCTCTCACAGCTTTGTGGCAGGGTTGGGGTTTGAGTGTAGCTCCATTTGAGTCTAACTTGCTTGGTTTCTTCTAGAACAGCGGTTCTCAACGTGTGGGTCGTGACCCCTTTGGGGGTGTAACGACCCTTTCACAGGGGTCGCCTAAGACCATCGGAAAACACCTATTTCCCATGGTCTTAGGAACCAACAGACCGCTCCTTGGTGTAGCAAAGTGTAGCCATGTAGTTTACTGTTGTCATATGAAGACTGTTGCCCATGCTACACCACGATTCAAGACAAAATTTCATTTATTTGTAATTAGAAATAAATATTTCACAATATACAATTACATATTGTTTTTGTGATTAATCACTATGCTTTAATTATGTTCAATTTGTAACAATGAAAATACATCCTTGCATATCAGATATTTACATTACAGTTCATAACAGTAGCAAGATTACAGTTATAAAGCAGCAACGGAAATAATTTTGTGGATGGGGGTCACCACAACACGAGGAACTGTATTAAAGGGTCACGGCATTAGGAAGGTTGAGAACCACTGCTCTAGAACAACTCAAAGTGTGTGTAAGTGTGTGTGTGTGTGTGTGTGTGTGTGTGTGTGTGTGATGGGGGTGGGCTATCTGTTGTTTACCTGTACCTTTCATAGTGAGTGGAGTTAAAGCACACTTTAAGCACGGATTTTGGGGGAACGAAGCATCCAACATTAATTCGGCCTTCTCCAGGAGAAAGTAGTGCTAAATTCTCAGCCTAGTGTTCAAGGTAATGGACTGGATCATACATGAATTACATAGATGAATAACAAAATGTTTAAAAAAGAGCCCTCTCTCCAATATGTAGCATTATCCTTATTTTTACAGAAAAAAAAAAATAGTCCCCGCTCCGCAAGTAAAATACCCTGACATTTGCAAGTGTGATGTGCAGGAATTTAAGAATCCGCCACTGTTTTAACTCATTTTCTGACACATCTTATTTCTACTTCGGAGATGAGGAGACCCAGGCTGAGAGAACCACGTCAGCCAGAAGGACAGTGGCCGGGCCAGTCAGGGGTCAAGACGCTCTTTCTGGGCTCAGCCCTGGCCACAATGAATTGCCCTTCTGGGGTGTCTTCTTCACACCGTATGGCTCAGGGGTGAGAGGATGGACCTCAGCACTAATTCAATGTTGGTTCCCCTGGCAATCTCTCCTCTTCCATCTATGGGGCCTCCCTGTGTCCTCCACCCCAGGGGGCTCCCATTTTTCTATCTGGAAGGCAGAAGTGACATTGTCTGCCTCGTGAAGCTTCGGGGGCTCCAGGATGTGACAGCATTTGTGAAAGTGCAGCTGGCCAAGGTTGGCGCATGCTCCATGCTTTTCACAAAGACTGCCTTCCCCTCTTTCCCTTCAGACAGCACTTCTGGCCAATAAAGGGCGCCGGACCCCATTGCTGAGATGCGATGCCCCGGTCACCGCTGCTGACAGCCGCGTGGCTTTTCGTTCAGTAAAGAGGCACCTGGAAGATCTATCTGCCCGATGTGACCAGGAGGGCCCTTTCCCTTTTCATGAGTGGGTAGAAGCACATACAGTGGTACCTCGAGATACGAGTGCCCTAACATACGAGATGTTTGAGATATGAGCCGTTGAGCGAGCGATTTTTGCTTTGAAATACGAGCAGCAGTTGAGATAGGAGTAATAGCGCGGATCGGCCGGCTGCACACGACCCACCAGTTTACCGCGACTCGAGAGTCTCATAGTTTCCCACGCCTCAAGGTTACAGAAGGGATTAAACTCGTATCTCGAGGTATCACTATAGAAGAAATCGACTCCAAGGGTCTCAAGCTAAGCTAGGGTGGGGCGAGGTACCACTGTATATGGAAATTGCAACCTGTCATCTCTCTTGAGGACCTATGAGCTCTCCATCCTTGTCATTTTCTTAAAGGAACATTCCATCTATCGGACATGTCTCTGCCCATTTCAGAGATCAATACCATCCTTTCCAGTGGTGGTTACAGGACCTGGCCATGTTGCCCCCTACGTCAGACACTTGAGCCAGAGGAAAGCCCTCTGTCCTGTCCAGTGCAAACAGACCTCAGTGTTCCTGCTGGAAAATTCGACCATCTCAGAGAACTGACCTTGTCTAAGGAGCCATTCTGAGCGGGAAGGATTTCTGCTCCAGGGGAATGAATCTGAGTCAGTCTTCCGTATGGTCATTACATATTCTTTTACTTTTTGGAACACCTATAATGTGTCACACTTGAAACCAAGCACAGTGTCTAGAGTCAGCACTACCGCAGATACACTAGTACATACATTCACCTAAACACACTGCCTGTAGAATATATGCATATGTAGGCATATATATATACAGTGGTACCTCGAGATACGAGTTTAATTCGTTCCATAACCTTGAGACGTGGGAAACTATGAGACACTCGAGTCGCGGTAAACTGGTGGGTCATGTGCAGCCGGCCAACCCGAGCGATTACTCCTATCTCAAATGTTGCTCTTATTTCAAAGCAAAAATCTCTCGCTCGGCGGCTCGTATCTCAAAAATCTCGTATGTTAGGGCACTTGTGTCTCGAGGTACCACTGTATATGATAGAACCATTGACTAGATAAAAAAATAACTTCTAAAAGATCAAATATATTATATGTTGAAAGGAATAGATAGCTATTATGCTAGGAGAATTGAGAAAAGAAAACCCCATTTCCACATTGGATATCGGAAATGTCTTAATAGAATGTGAAATGTGGGAAGGATTTGGACAAATAAATGCATGTGAGGAATCAAAGGGCATCGACGACAGAAGAAAAAGGACAAGCACAAAATGTGACTATGAAAGAGTGGGCAGACTGTGCACAGTGTAAATCCAAAGCAAAGACTTGGCTCACTAATCTTTGTGGTGGTACCGATACCTTGCGTCAGCACATAGTAGGTGATCATGAAAGCTTTGCTCCATAAGAATCGCTGTGGATAGAATAAAAACAAGGCTTGGTGATAATTAATTTGCTATAATACCCGAAGAGTTACAGCTCTGATCCCTGGGAAATTTAGGGCATAAGGGGAGACACAGATGTGGCTATGAATATGGATATCCTATCAATCACACACACGTCTCCCTGTGCTAAAATGTGTGCTTGTCAAAGACCATAAATACCGTGCTAATGGCTAACCTTAGAAATATATGGTATTTGAATAACAAAGATGACTTCATTCCTTTTGAAATATGATCCAAAATCCATTCTTCTGCTGCAGAGGGAGACTGCCAAGGTCTGGCGGCTTCTGGAGGAGGAAGCCTGCTTCTCAGCTGGAAGCCGGACTGGTGCGGCCCAGTGGTTTGGAAGAGGCCACTTTCATTTCTGGCTAATTTTGGAGGCGTCAAGGCCTCAGGGATGGAAGATACAGTGGTACCTCGAGATACGAGGGCCCTAACATACGAGATTTTTGAGATACGAGCCATCGAGCGAGCAATTTTTGCTTTGAAATACGAGCAACATTTGAGATAGGAGTAATCACGCGGATAGGCCGGCTGAGCACAACCTACCAGTTTACCACGACTCGAGCTTCTCATAGTTTCCCACGCCTCAAGGTTACGGAACAAATTAAACTCGTATCTCGAGGTACCACTGTACTATGATTCTCTAAGGCTGAGCCCGTGAGACTTCATCAGGGAGCACACATCAAACCCCCGAAACCACATCCATCTGCTGTGCTCTGGCCGCCCCTGGCTGGAGGCAGGGGGCAAGAGTGAAACTCTAGGCCACTCAGCGTTTAACCTACGTTCCCCTAACACTGGGCGCTCCTGGCAGCCGATCTCTGGAGTTGGCCGTGCCATTGGTG
The DNA here is from genome assembly GCA_011751065.1 of Lasiurus cinereus. NCBI lineage: Eukaryota > Metazoa > Chordata > Mammalia > Chiroptera > Vespertilionidae > Lasiurus > Lasiurus cinereus. Next base: position 9,141,881 of record JAAGEH010000452.1, on the reverse strand, counting down.
AGGAAAGGTAAGGAATTTGGCAGAAGGCATGACACGGGGGGTTGAAAGCACCAAGGCATGGAGGAAAAGGTCTTTCAGGAACAGGAAGAAGAATTTGACTCTAAGGGTCTCAAGCTAAGCTGGGGTGGGGTGAGAAAAAGCATTTCCTTTTTTTTAAAAATATATTTTATTGATTTTTCACAGAGAGGAAGGAAGAGGGATAGAGTTAGAAACATCGATGAGAGAGAGACATCAATCAGCCGCCTCCTGCACGCCCCCTACTAGGGATGTGCCCGCAACCAAGGCACATGCCCCCGACCGGAATCGAACCCGGGACCTTTCAGTCCGCAGTCCAATGCTCTATCCACTGAGCCAAACCGGTTTCGGTGAGAAAAAGCATTTCCTTTCGCACATAATGAGAAAGTCTGGCTTTGGAGCCAGTCTCCAGGGACGTCAAGAGTACTGTCACCTCCCCCTCTTTCCCTCCCGGTCTCTTTCCCTTCTTTCCCTTTCTCCGTGTCTGAGCTTTCATTCTCTCAGTAGGTGGCCTTTGGTTCGTCCACTTGGTAGATACAGTAAGCATCCTCCATGGAGCTGGCAAAGAGGGTGCAGGCACACGGCCACGGGTCCCTTAACCATGGGGATCCATTCTGAGAAATGTGTGGTTAAGCAAGTTCGTCCTTGTGCGAATATGCTAGAATGCACTTACACAAACCTAGATGGTATAGCCTACTACACACTTAGGCTATATGGTACGGCTTATTGTTACTTGGCTCCAAGCCTGTACAGCATGTTAATGAACTGAACACTACAGGTCACTGTAAGACAATGATAATTGTGTATCTAAACAGATCCATCCATAGGAAAGTTACAGTAAAACTATAGTATACGGTACTTTTAAAAATATACATAGTTTTATTGATTTTAGAGAGGAAAGGAGAGGGAGAGAAAGATAGAAACATCCATGATGAGAGAGAATCATTGACTGGCTGCCTCCTGCATGTTCCCCACTGGGGATTGAGCTCACAACCTGGGCCTATGCCCTGACCAGGAATCAAACCAGTGACCTCTTGGGTCCTGGGTCGATTCTCAACAGCTGAGTGATACCCGGCTGGGCGGTAGACAGTACTTTTATACGACTGGCAGAGTGGTGGGTTTGCTTTCAGAAACATGGGAGCAACACATTGAGTGAAGACATTACAACAGCTGTGATGTCACTAGACAATTGGAAGTTTTTGATTCCATTATAATCTTATTTTGACACCACTGCTGTAGGCGCTGAGCAAATTGTCATTAAGCAACACCTGGCTGTATCCCGCTCCAAGCTTACATTACCTAACGTTCTGAGCCTGAAGGACAAGGAAACTTACTGCACCATCCAGGCTGGTGACAGACTCACTGCTGTGCAGTCATTATGGCCAGAAGGTTGGGGTACCCTGAGTGACCAGACTGGGTCCCATGTCCACACTCAGGGGGACAGAATGCTGTGTCACCAGAGCAGAGCTCCATGACATGTAGGAGGACAGGTTCCCAGGAGGGTTTCCCGAGTGGGAGGAGCCTGCCATTTTAGGAATGGGGAAAAAAATATTTTAGGCAGTTTGCCACCATCGACCAGTAAAGCAGAATACTTTTTCTGAATTAATTCATCATTTCAGAGTCTTTGATGAGTTGAAAAAAAATGGTGGAGGTAGCACGATAGAAACAGAGCAAAGAAAGTGAATCTCTGGACATAGCCACCATATTCCAGCATGTCAAGAAATGGCCTGGCTCTCCAACAAAGTGAAACTCAGGCCATTGGAAATGCTCCATCCTCACCATAATTTTTTAAAGTTAAACTTGATCGATACAACGTTTGCTATAGGTATAGTCTTGTGTTGATTACATAAATAATAATGATGATGACTATATTTTCAGGCTAACGTATACCATAAGTCAAATGGAGATAGTCATAAGGCCTGTACATTCTCAAGCAATATGGTGGCCCGTGGAAGGGGAGAAGGAAAAAGGCCTGGTAGGATTGGGATAGAGAGAACTGACTTGGCTCTTAGTGGTGACACTCATAATATTGAGCTTCATTCCACTCTATGGCAAATCTTGTCCATTTCTTACACACACACACATACACACACACACACACACACACACACACACACTAGAAGCCCAGTACACAGATTTGTGCACCGGTGGGGTCCCTTGGCATGGCCTGTTCCCTCTTGCAATCTGAGACCCTCAGAGAGATGTCGGAGAGCCATCTTCGACCTGATCCCCACAGGCCAGGCCGAGGAACCCCACTGGTGCATGAATCCGTGCACTGGGCCTTTAGTATGCATATAAGATCTTTGATTAATATTTTCCTGTCTTCACTCCTCCCCTTTTCCCTCTGAGATTCATCAGTCTTTTCCATGTTTCCATGTCTGTGGTTTCTGCTCCTGCATTGAGCATCTGCCCCCTGGTGGTGAGTGTGTGTCATAGCTGCCGCTTGTCTGCCTGTGGGCTGGTTGGCCCAGTTGCTTAGGCTTTTATATATATATATATATATAGATATAGATATAGATATAGATATAGATATAGATATAGATATGGATATGGATATAGATATAGATATAGATATAGATATAGATATAGATATAGATATAGATATAGATATAGATAGATTGTACTGATTCAGAGAGGAAGAGAGAGAGATATAGAAATATCGATGAGAGAGAATCATTGATTGGCTGCCTTCTGCATGCTCCCTACTGGGGATTGAACCCACACCTTGGGCATGTGCCCTGACCAGGAATCAAATCAAACTGTGACCTCTTAGTTCATAGGTTAATGCTCACTCACTGAGCCATACCTGCTGGGCCATTTCTTTTGATTTTATTCTCATTCAGTCCCTCCACCAAGGAAAGGTGATGATCATTGCTTCATCCCAAAGAGAAAACTAAAACACAAAGTAGATGTTCTTGAACAAAGTCACACAGTAACCAGGCTAAAACCTGGGTTTGCTGCAGTGCCACAGAACAACAAACCAAAGCCAGGAGCAATAACACACAATGGCACAATACTTCCTTCCAAGACAGTGAGTAGGATCAGAATGAGAAAACAGAATGCTTTAGGGACACAAAGGAGTGAGCAAAATTTGCAGCTGGTTTCGAAGGCTGGCCACACTAGCTGGACCGAGCAGAAGACAAAGGAAGAGGCACACGAGGAAGGACACTGCGAAACACAGGGTTCTAAGGGATTAGACATCTCCATTGTGAGCACCTGGCCTCCAACATACATGAGGGATGCACATTACATGAACAAATAAATGATAAATGAATGAATGAATGGATATATGTTCATTCAGTACCTTTTTTTTTACTTATACACCTTCATTATTAATTCACATGACACATGATGTCTGCTTGAGTCTTTGAGGAGTTGAACAAATCAATATGTTCCTCCTCTCATTTCCACAAGAATGAAGTTGATTGGGAGCAGGAAAGGGGGGAGTCCCCTACCCTTTTCCCACTCATCCTCACCCCTGGCTAGCTCTTCCCGAGGGGGCTGTAAATCTCTGCCTCTGCACGGAAACCTTGGTATCTGACAAAGAAATGCTTCCTGTGAATTATGATTTGGATTTTTTTTTTTAATATAGGGCACCAGAAGGAAGCTTTGTGGTGGCTGCTTAATTTGGAGGGCATTATTTTTAGCCTTGCCAAGGACCAGTGGCACAAAAACAATTAGGATCTTTTGTCAAGTTAATTAAATTTTACTAAGTGTAGTAATCTCTCTGGGCTTCGTATAGCAGAGGTAAAACTAATTAAAACGCAAATTCTTCCTAGTCTAATAAGGAGGTCTAACTCGGGTAGCTGAGGAATGCTGTGCATACCGAAAGATATTCAAAACTAATTTCTAATGAGATGAGGGCAGACCCTTTAATGGCTCGGTTCTGGGGGAGGCTCACTTGAGAATGCCAATAAGCCTGTTAAATTGGAGGCGGCCACTTCAAGGAAGGCAGGCAGATGGGCCAAGCTGGTAGGGCCCGGGAGAAAAATGGGTCCAGTTTATTTATTTTTTAAACATATATTTTATTGATTTTTTTACAGAGAGGAAGGGAGAAGGATAGAGAGTCAGAAACACTGATGAGAGAGAAACATCAATCTGCTATCTCCTGTAACCCCCACTGGGGCAGTGCCCACAACCAAGGTACATGCCCTTGACCGGAATCAAACCGGGGACCCTTGATTCTGCAGGCCGACGCTCTATCTACTCAGCCAAACCAGTTAGGACAATGGGTCCAGTTTAGATAAGTTAAGATGGAGAAGCTGGTGAAAACCAAGGGATCCAGGTTTCGTCTGAAAAGAGCTATTTTCTCCCATAATTCCTTCTCTTCATCAACTTCCCTCAGGGCAGGAGATTGCTTTTCCTGCAGTGGCCTTTTCTTGGAAAGCTACATGGCATAAGAGTGTTTTGTTCACGAGGATCCAAATCAGTAGTGAACCCACACAAGTCCCTAATGACCATCAGAGACCTTTTTTTCAAGATGAGGGCAGGGAGAGGTTAAAAAAATGCACTCTGGCCTTGAAATTAGCAGGCTCTGAAGATGGCGATCCAACACGGCTCATTCTTGGCCCTTTCCCTGGAACCCACTCCCACCCATTTCTCCCTCCTGTCAAAGGCATATGCATATGTGCGGCTGAGAAATTTGAAATGATTGTCGAATCCCAATGGGCGACCTTCGGAGAAACTTGGCAACACTTCAATCGACACTCTATTACTCTCCCAGGGATGGAAAGAGGTGCGTACCCTGACATTTTTCTTGTTTCTCTGTCTTATTTCGCACCCTGTGGTCTGGCTCTGGACCCGATCGCCCACGGATTTTTGGCATGGTCCTGCCAATACCCTTCTAATCACCAACGCTAATGGCTTTTCTCTGTTGCTACCACCTTCAGCCAGATTGGGTCATTTGTCACACTGACCACCCGTCACTCCTGACACACTGCTTTATTTATTCTGTGAGGCTATTACAGGTGCAGCGGGGCCTGCTGGGAAGTAGCCGCTGTCAAGTCCCTTCGGAGAAGGGGCTTCTTGCCTAGTTTTATGCAGCAGGCACAACGGGATTCTGCCTAACAATGACAGGTGGGGTCGTCGCATGTGAATAATATAATCTAACTGTAATATTTTCTCATTCTATATCATCTTAACATTTGTGTTGTGTAAGTCATGCATCCACATTGCAGAACTTTTAGGAAGAGCGGCAAAAGGAAAATACAGGTTGCATTTAATCAAAAGCATATTTCATTATTTTCTTCTCTTCTTTCTCCTCCTTCTCTTTCTTTCTATTTTCCCTGCATGGTCTTAATGAAAAACATATACCTATGGTCATCTGTGTCATGTGACTCGGCAGCCTGAGCACTCACATGTCACTAACGGTATTATTGTAAGCAGTTCACCAAAGTGGGAAGAACACACACTTCTTGATGTGGCCTGTCATGTAATGGTAGGCAAACCCTGGCATGTTCATTGTTGTTTTGTTTTGTTTTTGGTCTATGGTTTTTGTCTGTAAAACAGGGATGACTATTACTCTATGATAAACTTGATAAAAAGGATGAAAAAGGCTAGTGTTTAAAACTTAGCTAGTTGTTGGCATTACGTTATTACGAATTAACACACACAGTGGACAATCACCAGGCACAGAAATGAACTCGAAATGGATTAAAGACTTCAATGTAAGACCTGAAACCATAAAAACACCTGGGAGAAAACATAGGCCGTGCTCTTCTTGACATGGTCTTGGCAATGATTTTTTTTTTTTAACTTGACATCAATGGCAAAGGCAACAAAAGCAAAACCCAACAAGTGGGCTACATCCAACTAAAAAACTCTGCACAGCAAAGGAAACCATCACAAAGTGAAAAAGCCACTTACTGAATGGGAGAAAATATTTGTAAATCCACATATCTGATGAGGGGTTTATATCTCAAATACACAAAGAAATCATGTAACTCAATAAATATTTTCCCAAGAAAGACATACAGCTGGCCAACTGGTACCTACTGTGATGATCAACATTATTAATCATCAAGGAAATGCAAATCAAAAGCAAAACAATGAGCTATCACCTCCCATTTGTTAGAATGGCTATAATAAAAAAGAGAAAAGACGTGTGTGTTCGCTAAGATGTGGAGAAGGGGAACTTTCCCTGTTGGTGGGAATATAAATTAGTGCAGCCACTATGGAAAGCAGTATGGAGGTTCTTCAGCATATTACAAAATAGATCCTGCAATTTATTTTCAGGTACCTGTCCAAAGAAAAGGAAAACACTGATTTGAAAAGACATGTGCTCCACCTGTTCACTGCAGCATTATTTACAGTAGCCATGCTAGAGGAACAACCCAATGTCTACTGACGTATGCATAGGTACATGATGACATACCACATACAATAGAAGATTAGCCAGCCGTAAAAAATGAATCTTGCTATGTGTGACAACATGGATAGATCTTGAGGACATTATGCTAAATAAATTATGTCACACAGAGAAAGAATACAAATACACATGATCTCACTTATATGCAGAATCTTAAAGACAAATAAACAACAACAAACTAAATACCAAACTCATAGATACAAGAAAGTGGGTGTTGGTTTCCAGAGGCGGGGTGTATGGGTTGGTGGTGAGTGAAATGGGTGAAGGGAATTAAAAGGTATAATCTTTCAGTTATAAAATAAATAAGTCAGGGGTTGTAATGTGCAGCATAGTGACTATAGTTAATAATACTGTCTTAAGTATTTGAAAGTTGTCAATACAGTGAATCTTAAAAGTTCTCGTCATAAGAAAAAATTTTGCAAATGAATATGATTAGCAATGCCATCTAGACTTATTGTGGTGATCATTTCACAATATATACAAATATTGAATCATATGCTGTTCAGTTGGAACTAATATAATGTTGTATGTCAATTACACCTCAATAGAAAAATTAATAAGTAAATAAATAGGCTTTCTCCACTGCAAAAAAAAAAAGTATAGTGTGTAATGGTTCACAATACTAAGTCATGTAAATATTTATAAAAATTAATCCTGATTAAACTTTTAATTACTTCCTGAGTTTCCTAATATCTAGAATAAATATCTTCACATCTTTATTAATACAATTTTCTGCAGACAGATGTACAAGTTATTCCCTGGAAGGGTGTTTATATATATATTTAATATATTTTTATTGATTTTAAAGATAAAAGGAGAGGGAGAGAGAGATAGAAATATCAATGATGAGAGACACATTGATTGGCTGCCTCTTGTAAGCCCCCTTCTGGGGATCAAGCCTGCATCCCAGGCATGTGACCTGGACAGGAATCAAACCTATGACCTCCTGGTTCATAGGCCCACGCACAACCAATGAGCCATACCGGCCGAAGCTTTGCAGTACTTGCTCCTCCCACCAGCTGTGCATGTGAGGGTGACTCCTCTCAGTTCCTCTGTTGGCCTTGGGGCTGTAGTAGGAAGCGAAAGGGCCACTCTGGCACCAGGTTCACTGGTAAAGAACCAATGGCCTCACCAGAAGGTTTCCTTCTGCCCAACTCCAAAGACCTTCACCCCAAAACCCGGCAGACTTATCAGCCTATCCTTTCTGAGGAGACTCCACTTTTTACAAGATTCTACAGGCATCCTTGATCCGCTGCTCCCTGTTCTGCAATACCAATCAATTCCTTCTCCTCATGCTAAGCGCTGAAGCCATGAGAAAGATACTCATCTGTGCAAAACCACCCCTTGAGTTATGTGCAGACAGACTGGATAAATTTCAGTTCATTTGTGGTGGACTGAAGAAGGAGGCAGCCAGAAAGGGAAAACGCACCTTATATGGTTGAAAATATAAGGAAGTCAAATGCATTGTCCTGTGGACTAGTCACTGCACATCACTAAGATGCAGTATCCTCAGGACAGCCCTAGTCTCTGGGAATACAAGAACCACAGGCATTTCGCTTTGAAAAATCCGCTATGTGGTTGGAGGGGAATCAGCAGAAATAGGCTCACCAATGGCACTCGAAGGCAAGAAGAGATGGTGGGGAGACACCGGGATCCATCGGGGAGAGGTAAGAAAAGTGATGAAATAGGACTGCTCCCACCTTGAGCTGGATCTTTCCTATGGAGCGTACATTCCCCAAGGAGACCAGGATGCTCAGCCTTAGGAATAGTCTGGATGACAGGCCACAAGGGGGAAAGGATCTTTTAAAGTTTGTGAGGCGGGAATGGCTTTGGTCTGGGGGAGATGAAGTGGGAAATGAAAGGGAACAAATGTGGGAATCATGTCAGAGGGCGGGGCTCACATGCCATTCCACAGAGCCTGGATTCTATCATCCGTGTGTTGGAGGATCCCTGTGGATGCTGACGGGATTGGCTTTGTCAGTCAGTGGCTTTGTTTGCAGAGATATTTCTCAGAGCCACGGTGATGGGGGTGACGGGACACTGTTCCTTCATCTAAACTTCAGGGGAGGACGCTGCTGCCTGCCCTGTCACATCTTTCGGTGGGAAAATCATGGGACTCACTACAAAACAAGTGGAAGCAAAGCTAAGTCCAGGTAACTTTTCCTTCCAAGAGTGGGGCACCAAGGGGAGGTTCCTATGGGGACAGTCATCAGAGGCTCTTAATAATCGAGGGGCAATAAGCTAATTACTGTGTTTTATCTTCTTCCTTCATAGAACTCCACACTGAATGAGTAAACGTGAAAAGTTAATTTGGGGCCACGAACAAACAAAACCAGCAGCCTCTGGAAGGAAACTGATAAAAGAGACGTGTCAGGTTAAGTCTGCTTCCCTCCCCCCACACCCAATGCCCCTTTATTCGTGCTCCGCTGTGCTGAGATTCCTGTGGAAACCAGTGCGGAGAAACCCTCTTCAGAGCCAGAGGGTTTTTATGTTGCTATCTTTTTATTTTTTTATTTCAGCGAGGAAAAGAGAGGGAGTGAGATAGAAACGTCAGTGATGAGAGAGAATCATTGATTGGCTGCTTCTTGCACACCCTCCCACCCACTGGGGATGGAGCCCGCAACCCGGGCCAGTGCTCAGACCAGGAATTGAACCGCAGCCTCCAGGTTCATGGGTTGACACTCAACCACCGAGCCACATAAGCCAGGTCAGAGTCAGAGTTTTAACCTGGTGTCCATTTGTACAGTGCAAAAGTTCTAACTCTGACTCTGTGACCTCGGTAAGTCACTTAGCCCATCTTCGACTCAGTTTCTTCATTTGGATTTGATGGACTGGATCAAGTTCCAGTGTCCAATATTTGACTCATTAGCCACTAATCACTTTTCTAATCCTGGGAGCATGGATGAGGGTAGTTATTCGGAATCTTATTGCTCTAATGCCTCTCTTTATTACAAATCTTATATAACACTTCCTTCATTATCCTGAAATGAAATTCATAGATAATATAAACTGTCTCCATACATAATTCTTTAAAGAAATCAATGCAATGCCCTAATTGTAATACAGACAAGAAATGAAAGGATGTACATTATAATAAAGTAATAATTACTTGGCATAAGTTAAATCGTAATGTTACAACACTAACAACCATTTTCCATACGTTGTTATAATGTCTGACGTGACATTACAAGAAGATATAATGAAGTAGTAAGATCCACGCACAAAATCACCATGGCTAACAGGAGGCGCTGAAATCGGTATGTTATACAGACAACACATATACCATGAGGACTCTTCCTGTCACTGATATGGTTTTTCCCACAAGTCAACAACTCTAGGTAAGATTTTTAAAAATCAGTCTCTCCCTCTTCACACAGAAGTTGCATTTCTGAAAGGTGCAGAGCATGTTAACTGGTAAGCAGTGAGCGCAATGCCACACATGCATATGTCAAATGGCCTTGACTGCAGGTTCCTATGATTATGAAGAGTTCTGAATCTACCGAAATACTGGTGGGCTTTCCAAAGTCCTATAGAATGCAAGGTAACTTTCCCTTTATACAGGACTGTTTTTGCACTGTGTTTCTCGTCTCCACCCAGTAAAATACCAATATCCTCTCATGCCCATCATCACTGCAACACTCCCTGTGGCACCGTGTGCCTCCCTTATCCACAGGGGTAAGTCCCAAGACCCCCAGTGAATACCTAAAACCACCAATAGTATCAAACATTTCATAGACCTTGTTTTTTTCCTATACATACATATCTATGCTAAAGTTGAATTTCTGCTATAAAAGACATCTCTCTATGGTATTTTGTTATGCAGTTCTAGCAAACTAATACACCGACTTTTCTACTACTACTAGGAATGCTATTGCAATTATTGTATACTCTTATTACTACTTTTGCAGTCACTACTGTGACTCCCCTGCCTGCCCCCCAATAGTAATATTTATTGGACTCGGGGCTACGTTTATGGTCCATCTTACTACCCGGGACCCGCAGATATGTACACTCAGGCTTCAGACCTAAATATAGGCTGACTCCAAAGCCCAGGCCTCCACTTCTCTTCCGTAGTTTCCCTCTTTTTCAGGTAAATCATGCTTAGGGTACATCAAACGTTCGCATCACAAGTGTGGTCCTCTTGAGCCACCGTTAGGGGCCACACCTACATGCATTCTGATTGTAGGGAGCTAGTTAGGAGAACTTGGCTGACTCTGATAATTCTGAGATGGCAGGCATCTATCAATCACTTATACATCACTGACGGTATTGTACAGGGGTTGAGAACACTAATCCCGGAGTCAGGTGGCCTGGAATCAAATCCCAGCTCTATCACGTACAAGCCAAGTATCTTAACTTCTCTTTGATTCAGTTTCCCCTTCTGTAGAGTGAGCGTTCCTATCTCACAGGGTTAGGCTGTTGTAGCTAAAGTGAATTATTTCACACAAAGAGTTTAGAACAGTTACAAAATCAGGGGTCAATATGAGTTATTGGGTATCAGGATTTAGAGATTTTACAAAAGCCATCTCACTAGTCCTTAGCAGCAACAGAGAGCATGTTTGCCTCTCTGACACTCCAATCAAAGCCCAGAGAGGTTTTGTAATTTTCTCAAGGTCACACAGCTAATAAACAGAAGAGGTGGGTGACTCCCAGGCCTTGCTCTTCCCAAATGCTCTCTTCCTTTTATCAAATATTTCCAAATTTCTTCTACATACTGAAAAACAATACAAAAAAAAAAGACAAACACCAAACTGTCCCTTATCCATTCTACAAACAAACTGTGTTCTTTCTGCCAAATAATAACCCTATTTTTTTTTTACATGGCAAGGTGGGTTATAATACGAAGCCCTGAGATTGTGTGCCTGCTGGCTATTTTCTTCTCTGCTACGTGAAACAGCAAACTGATCATGGGTTAGTTTATTCATTCAAAAGCAGAAACAGATTCCCGCAGTGTGCCATTTGATATGCCCTACAAAAATGTGTAGATATAAAAGGAAAAATGCAATCCATCTCTGAGGCTTTTCTTTTGCTATTTGGTGCCAAATACTTGAAGATATTACAACATCTGTATGCTCAACAAGAAGAGAATAGCTGGGAATAAAGACCCCTCCCGCCTTTTTTTTTTTTTTACTTTCTACTCAGATGCTACAGTAGTATGAGGACACATCCAGCTCTTTAAAGGAACTGAAGCTTTTACCTTCATCTGAAGGTCATGGTGCAGATGGATTCTGGCTACATCCACGCCAGAGCCCAGGGAGGCACTGTGTTTTTGCTTGCGTGAAAAAAATTGTCTCCATCCATCCCCGCCCTCTCTCTCTACCCCCACCAAGACGAGCTGGAATGCATTCACCACCAGATTAAAAACCGGCATCAATTTGAAGCGTTGCTCTCCCTCACTCTAAGTTCTGTGAATATTAATGGGACTTTCTTGGTTGGAGGGTTGGCTGTTTAAATTTATCTGCTGTTCTTCGCATGGAGCCATTTGGGCAATTAATGTTGAGCATGTGCCCACTCAAAGAGGGGGCAGCTGGAGGTCATGGGCACGCCGGCAGTGTCTAAAGGTCAGACTTGTCAAATCCAGGAAAGATGGTCGAGCACCACCATATATCTTAGGTGACATGGGCAGCCAGTTTTTCATCCTTATTTGATATCCGTCAAGCCCCAGGTCTAACCAGAACCAGCCTGTGGGATTGCATCTGCTGCCTAGAGCGACCAGTGCAGTCCGGGCAGCTCTTGTGGGTCCCAGGACCACATCCACAGTGCGATGTGAGGTGCCACCAGGAACCAGGGGAGCAGGCCTGGGATAAAGATCTGGGTGAGAACGTCAACTCTCTGGGCGGTCACTGCAGCCACTGGCCACTCGGTCCTCCGTTTCCTCATTTGTAAGAGGAGAATCATAAGGGCACTTACCTTGCGGCGATGCTTGAGGTCTAAAGGACTTCAGAGAGGTCAAGGTCGTGGAAAAGTTCCTGGAACAACACAAACACCGAGTTTCCAGTTATACTTTCCAGAAGGACTGGGGCCTATGAAACCACTTCAGAGAGAACATCAGGGAAAAAAAAGTGATTTCACAACTATGTCAAGATCAGCAGGATTAAATGTATCTGCTTGCTAAGCCCAGCTATCCACATTAGTTTGCCTGGTGCCAAGGTCCCTTTTGAGACAAAGATCGTGGTCCTAGGGTCCGGCTGGGTTTGAATCCAAGCTTGGCCATTTGCTAGTTGATTATTTTTTTGGGGGGGGAAGAAACTGCTGAATTTCTCTGAACCTGTTTTCTCATCTAATATAAGAATAAAAACACTTACACATGATACAATATTTTGATAAGAGTTAATGAAGAGCCGAAACCGGTTTGGCTCAGTGGATAGAGCCTTTGCCTGCGGACTGAAAGGTCCCAGGTTTGATTCCCATCAAGGGCATGTACTTTGGTTGCGGACACATCCCCAGTAGGGGGCGTGCAGGAGGCGGCTGATCGATGTCTCTCTCTCATCAGTGTTTCTGACTTTCTATCCCTTCCCCTTCCTCCCTGTAAAAAATCAATAACATATATATATATTTAAGAATTAATGAAGCCAAATACACCTGTTTAATAAATAGCAATTTAAATAAAGAACTGGGATCACACTCTTCAACCACTAATTCTCCCCTCTCCCTGAGATGCACATCATGTGTGCTTCCATATTTCATGATTCCCTGAAAGTGGAACGTCGGTCCCCACGTAGAAAGATACACAAAGTATCCGTGAAACAGAGGGAATGACCAAAAAGAAGGAAGGAAAGAAGAAGGAAGGAAGGAAGGAAGGAAGGAAGGAAGGAAGAGAGGGAGGGAGGGAGGGAGGGAGAAAGGAAGGAAGGAAGGAAGGAAGGAAGGAAGGAAGGAAGGAAGGAAGGAAGGAAGGAAGGAAGGGAAGGAAGGGAAGGAAGGGAGAAAGAAAGAAAGAAAGAAAGAAAGAAAGAAAGAAAGAAAGAAAGAAAGAAAGAAAGAAAGAAAGAAAGAAAGAAAGAACCATCCAGAGCGGTCTTTTAAAAAAAGCCACCCATGCATTTAGGAAACATCTATTAAGCCCTGGCGGGATGAGTGGTTAGCGACTGTATTCACACCTTGGGTCCTTTAACTTAATATAGCTTGTGCCGAGAGGAGATGCCTGGGTGGGAAGGTGACCGTGACCAAGGTCATTTTCTAATGCGGAAAATACAGACAGGTGCCCCTGACTCCCACATTCAGCCCAGCCCCCTCCCCCGCTGCTCTGAAATGGAGAGCTGGCAGTCCAGGGAGCGGCTGTGGTTATAGGAGGGACCAGATCGCTGCAGTGCGGAATGAGGAGAGGAGAGATGAGTCCCCCAGGAAATGCACCAGCATCTCCCTGCAGATGGAATATTCGAAGGCGGCCCAAGAAACCGCCCCTCCCGCCTCTCCTCACTCTGTGAATTCTGGAAATTCACTTCCTGACCCTGGCTTTTCCTGGCCTCCAAGGTAAAGGGCCAGCATGCCAGCTTTGCACAGATCATCTGTGCTCCTGAAGACAACCCTTTAGGTCCTTCATATTTAGGGGTTCATGATGAGGACGGTGGCCCTAGCCCAAACTTCTTGTCCCATGGGACTCAGCCTTATAATAAAAAGCAACAAACACACACACAAAAGGTGTGTGTGTGTGTGTGTGTTGAATTTTGACCTGGTGTTGCTTGCTTGCAGGGTGCACGTTCTGGCTGAGAATGTGGTGGAGATGCCACTAGTACCTTGGGGAGGTGCCAACTCGGTGGAGTCCCTTTGAGGTTGTGGGTCCCCCAGGAAGTCACATTAGCCCTTCTCTGCTCAAGCGGCTGTCACCCTTCGGTTATTAACTGATTTGATTATTCTTGTTTCTTTATGTATTTATTTGATTTCAACTACCATATTTTCTGGTGCATAAGATGACATTTTAACCCAGGAAAATCTTCTCAAAAGTCAGGGGTCGGCTTATACGTAGGGTGTCATCTTATAGGGCGGTTATATCCCAAACTCTATATTTTAACTGAAAAATTTGGGGGTCATCTTATACGTGGGAAAATACGGAATATCTTTATTGATTTCAGAGAGGAGAGCAGAAGGAGACAGAGATAGAAACACCAATGATGAGAGAGAATCATTGATCGGCTGCCTACATTAACCCAGTGGATTATAGTGTCTGATTTAAGAGGTGAGGTGGAGCTGATGATCACATGTCACGGGACATTGTTCAGCGGATTGACTTTCTATCAGATTCTAAGTGTGTCTGTATTGTGTGATTTGTTTTGCTTTTTCAAGTTTTTGTTGTTGTTGTTGTTGGTTTGTTTGTCCTTTCGCTGATACGGATTCTGCCTGAGAAAGGGGGCATTCAGTTCCTAAACCTGAGGTTTAATTCCCGGGTCTTCCCCTTCCTACAACCAGGGGTCTGTTGTAACATCGCCCACATTGAATTCTTTCACCTCAAAACTCAGGGTAAAATTAGGATCCAACCTCCTGGGGGACTGGAGATGCTAACAGATGATTAAATGCATTAAATTAGTGGCACAGTATTTGGGACACAGTAGGCAATCGACAAATGTTAATTTATTTCCACCGAAACACTGCCTCCTTCTCTAAAAATATTACAGAAAATTAGAGAAGAATTTAAACATCGCCTACACTCATTCTCTTGGCTCCACTTAAAAATGATGATTTTTTTTTTTTTTTGGTGGGTGACCTTTCCCTAAAGTATTTTATTGCTGGCAAGAAACGATTTAATTAAAAATTAAAGTCAGAAAAGTTTCCCCTGGGATTCAAAGTGCTCCTGCCCGCCTCGGCATAAGAATGTTGGCTTCTGGACAAGAGTATTGATGAAAGGAACCTGTTCTTGCTGCTAGACCCACGCAGCCAGGGCGATTCTTCAAGAAGTGAGCCCGTAGCCTTTCATATGCGACTCGATATTTTGGTTTCAAAGTTCCCACTTTGACATGTGCAGCCCGGGCTTGAGAGATAAAAAGAAAATATCGTTCTTAGGGATTGAGGAACATTTTCATTTCCTTGCAAGATGTTATCCGAGTGCATTTTTAGAAGGTCACCGGGTTCTCCTATGAACGTTCTGACCTCGACATCTCCCGAGAGCGGTGGTCACAAAACAGTGTCCCTGTGAAGATGTCTCCCCTTCCAGTCATCTTCACAGAGACACTGCCAACTGGGGGCACTGTGACCCTCCCGGTCTCGGTCTCCAGGGTAATTTACTTCCTCTGGCCTTTCTGGGTGGGAAGCTTTTACCTTTGGGTGAGTTATTATCAACCAGGTTCCGGTCAGGTGGTGGTGTGCAGGCGGCTAGAGACCTTATGCTCCGAACGCTCTCGTGCCCTCAGAATGCCAGCTCACTTCCGTTTCCTCAGTGATTTGGGAGCACCTCTCTGTGGTCCCCAAGAATGAGTCACAGAAAACAGAAGCAGTTTATGAATCCTTATTTCTTTGGCCTCAGCTTCCAGCCTCTTCTCGTGCCCCAGGCCACCTCTTAGGAGTTGCTTGTTTTGGGGGTTTTCCCACATGTTGTGGGGACTGAGAAGCAGCAGGACCAGCGGTCCCCACTGGTGAGTCCCGGTGTCTGTCTGCTGAACCATTAACACACTAGAATACAGGCTTCTTTGCCGTGTGTGTGTGTGTGTGTGTGTGTGTGTGTGTGTGTGTGAGTGTGTGTGTGTGTGTGTGTGTTTTCCCATTTTATAAATTAATGTATTACATGGGTACATATCTTCTCATTGCCCCCCACCCCACTCCCATACATGCCCTCACCACGCCCCCCTCAGTGTCTTGTGTCCATTGGTTATGCTTATATGCATGCACACAAGTCCTTCGGTTGATCTCTTATCTACCCCACTTCTCTCTATCCTTCCTGCTGTAATTGGACAGCCTGTTTGATGCTTTACTGCTTCTGTATCTATCCTTTTGTTCATCAGTTTATACTGTTCTTCATTATCCATAAATGAGCGAGATCATGTGGTATTTTTCTTTCATTGACTGGCTTATTTCACTGAGCATAAGGCTCTCCAGTTCTATCCAGGTTGCTGCAAATGGTAAGAATTCCTTATTTTTTATGGCAGCATAGTATTCCATTGTGTAGATGTACCAGTTTTCTGATTCACTCATCTGCTGACTGGCACCTAGACTGTTTCCAAATCTTAGCTATTGTAAATTGTGCTGCTAAACACAGGGGTGCATATAACCTTTTTGACTGGAGTTTCTGTTTTTTTAGGATATATTTGTAGAAGTGGGATCACTGGGTCAAATGGGAGCTCCATTTTTAGTTTTTTGAGGGAACTCCATACTGTTCTCCACAGTGGCTGCACCAGTCTGCATTCCCACGAGGGTTCCTTTTTCTCTGCATCCTTGCCAACACTTGTCATTTGTTGATGATAGCCATTCTGACAGGTATGAGATGGTGCCACATTGTTGTTTTGATTTGCATCTCTCAGATAATTAGTGACGTTGAGCATATTTTCATATGTCTCTTGGCCTTCTTTCTGTCTTCTTTCAAAAAGATTCTATTTAGGTCCGTTGCCCATTTTTTTTATTGGATCATTTATCTTCCTTTTATTAAGTTCTATAAGTTGCCTGTAGATATTGGAGATTAAACTTTTATCAGTGATAACATTTGCAAATATGTTATCCCATACAGTGGGCTTCCTTCTTGTTTTGTTGCTGGTTTCTTTTGCTGTGCAAAAGCTATTTGTTTTGATGTAGTCCCATTTGTTTATTTTCTCTTTAGCTTCCATTGCCCTAGGAGCAGTATCAGTGAAGAAGTTCCTTGGGCATATGTCTGAGATTGTGCTGCCTGTGGATTCCTCTAGTATTTTTATGGTTTCCCATCTTATGTTTAAGTCCTGTATCTATTTGGAGTTTATTTTTCTGTATGGTGTAAGTTTGTGGTCTAGTTTTTATTTTTTATTTTTTGCATGTATCTGTCCAATTTTCCCAACACCATTTATTGAAGAGTCTGTCTTGACTCCATTGTATGTTCAAGTCTCCTTTGTCAAATATTAATTGAGCATAGTGGTTTGAGTGGATATCTGGATTCTCTATTCTAATCCATTGGTCTCTATGTCTGTTTTTGTGTCAGTACCAGGCTGTTTTGAGAACAGTTGCTTTGCAATACAGCTTAAAATCTGGTATTGAGATCCCACCTACTTTATTCTTCTTTCTCAGGATTGCTGTGGCTATTTGGGGTCCTTTTTTTAATTCCAGATGAATTTTTGGAGAGTTCCTTCTAGGTCTGTGAAATATGCCATTGGTATTTTAATGGGTAGTGCATTGCATCTATAGATAGCTTTGGGTAGTATGGACATTTTAATGATGTTGATTCTCCCAGCCCATGAATGTGGTATGTTCTTCCATCTGTTTACGTCTTCCTTTATCCCTTTTTACAGTGTGCTGTAGTTTTCCGAGTATAGGTCCTTTACCTCCTTAGTTAAGCTTATTCCTAGGTATCTTAATTTTTTTGGTGTGATGGTAAATGGGATTGCTTTTTTTAGTTTCTTTGTCTGTAAGTTCACTATTGTGTATAGAAATGCCATAGATTTCTTGGCATTAATTTTGTATCCTGCTACATTGCCAAATTCATTTATTAAGTTCATTAGTTTTTTGATGGAGTCTTTCGGGTTTTTTATATACAATATTATGTCATCTGCAAATAAGGACAGCTTTACTTCTTCTTTTCCAGTTTGGATGCCTCTGATTTCTTCTTCTTTTCTATTTGCAATGGCTAATCCTTCCAGTATTATGTTGAACAGGAGTGGTGAGAGTGGGCATCTCTGTCTTGTTCCTGTTCTTAGAGGAAATGGTTTTAGTGTTTGCCCACTGAGTATGATGTTTGCTGTGGGTTTATCATATATAGTTTTTATTATGTTGAGGTATGATCCTTCTATTCCCAACTTGTTGAGAGTTTTTATCAAGAAAGGGTGTTGGGTTTTGTCAAATGCTTTTTATGCACCAATTGATATGACTATGTGATTTTTATCTCTCAATTTGTTTATGTGATGTATCACGTTTTTTGATTTGCGGATATTGTACCATTCCTGGGATAAATCCTACTTGTCATGGAGTATGATCTTTCTGATATACTCTGGATCAGATTTGCTAGAATTTTGTTGAGGATTTTGGCATCTATGTTAATGAGGGCTATTGGCCTGTAATTCTCTTTCATTGTGTTGTCTTTATTTGGTTTTAGTATTAGGGTGAGGCTGGCTTCATAGAAGGAGCTTGGAAGTGTTCCTTCTTCTTGAATTTTTTGGAATAGTCTGAGGAGGATAGGTTTTAATTCTTCCTTGAATGTTTGGTAGAACTCACCTGTGAAGCTGTCTGGCACGGGACTTTTGTTTGCTGGAAGCTTTTTGAAGACTGCTTCAATTTCTTCCATAATTATTGGCCTATTGAGATGTTTAGATTCTTTCTGATTGAGTTTTGGAAGATTATGTTTTTCTAGGAATATGTCCATTTCTTCCAGATTGTCCAATTTGTTGGACTAGAATTCTTCATAGTATTTTTTAACAATCCATTGTATATCTGTGGGGTCTGTTGTTATTTCACCTCTTTCATTTCTGATTTTGTTTATTTGGGTTTTCTCTCTTTGCTTCTTTAGTGATCTTGGCTAGAGGTTCATCAATCTTGTTTATCCTTTCAAAGAACCAGCTTTTGGTTTTGTTGATCTTTTGTATTGTTTCTTTGGTCTCTATGTCATTTTTCTCTGCTCTGATCTTTACTATTTCCTTCCTTCTCATTACACTGGGCTTTTCTTATTGTTCTCTTCCTAACTCTTTGAGTTGTAGGGTTAGGTAATTTATTACCATTGTTTCTTGTTTGTTTTTTGTTTGTTTGTTTGTTCGTTTGTTTGTTTTTGCAGTAGGCTTGTAGAGCTATGAACTTCCCTCTGAAGAGTGCTTTTGCTGTGTCCCATAGATTTTGGATTGTTGTGTTTTCCTTGTTGTTTGTTGCCATGATTTTTTAAAATTTCTTATCTGATTTCTCTGGTAACTCTGTCATTATTTAATAGCATGCTGTTTAGTCTCCATGTGTTTGATTTCTTTGGATTGTTTTTATTGTAGTTGATTTCCAGTTTTATGCCACTGTGATATGAGAAGATGCTTGATATGATTTCTATCTTCTTGAATTTGAAGAGACTTTGCCTATGAGCCAACATATGGTCTATCTTTGAAAATGACCCATGTGCACTTGATAAGAATGTATATTTTGTGGCTTTATGGTGAAATGTTCTGAAGATGTCAATTAATTCCATCTGGTCTAGTGAGTCATTTAGGATTGATGTTTCTTTGCTGATTTTTTGTTTAGGGGATTTGTCCAATGGTGATAGTGGGGTATTAGAGTCTTTTACTATGATTGTATTGCTGTCAGTCTCTCCTTTGATATCCTCCAGGAGTTATTTTATGTATTTGGCTGCTCCTCTATTGGGTGCATATATGTTTATCAGAATTATTTATTCTTATTGGATTGTTCCCTTTAGTATTATAAAGTAGCCTCCTTAACCCAGCAGCAGTAGAGGAAAAGTCCTGTCCAGCAGTCCTCCATCTTCTCCTGGAGCATGGCTGTTCCTCAACTCACCAACAAACACTCCCCATGCGACCCTCAGCTGTTCCCTCTGTCTGCTCCGGGACAAGGCTTGGGACAAGTCTGTCTATTCCGACACCACTTTTTCGTCCTTCTCCAGGCTTCCTTTTCTAACCTAACACCTATTGCCTAACTAACATGGTTTTTATTCCCCATCCTATAAATAGATCTTCAGACTCTGAGTGAGATTTCTCAGCAGAGAATTTTCTCAGGTCTTTCTCTTTGAACAATGTCAAGATAAAGGGTGTGGAGGTGGCCATATCTAAACAGGACAACTGTGGAAAATACTCCATTTTTCTGAGCACTTCTTCATGGCTGGATACAAATGTCATCCATAAAATTTGCGGAAACATTTGTAGTTTCAGATCTATGCAAGGAAGACACCTGTGTGGAAAGCTATTTACTGCATGTTCAACCAGATAGCTATTGTACCCTTTGGGTGGCAAGTTCCATCTTATGTGGCAATGCTACTTTATTGGAAATGGCACTGTGTTAAGAAGGATCCGGAGGCTCAATTTTGGTTCAGTGGAGCAGAGTGCCACACACGATTAAGGCTATGTGAAATGAATGTTAACATGGGTAGGGGTCTCACAGAGGACCAATTGGTGCTGGCAAATAAGTTTCATTAAATCATACATTTCTAAAATTTATAAATAATATTTTGTGTAATTTCTTAATATCTCTTATCAGAAACTCAAGGTCCCAAATTCTTGAATCTTTAAGAATTTTCAAGCTGTACGTTCGGAATAGAAATAAAATTGGCACCCACCTCTCCTCACTTTCTGTCCTCTTTACTCTCATGTCTCCTAAGGCTGGCAAACTCATTTTCAATCATACCGGAATCCGAGTTGTCAGTGGTGAATTGTTCCTTGTCAAGCAATTTCTTTCATGCAGGATTTTTTTTTTATGTGAAATTCGTTGGTTTTACAAGTCACAGTGAAACTAACAATAATATCTACCTCCTAGAATTGTTTCAAGGGTTAAATACACAAACCCATCTAAGTACTCTTAACAGCTCTGTCACATCGAATTTTAACTATATTATTACTACTGCTCAGGATTGAGTTCTGTTTTTTGTTGTTGTTGTTGTTGTTGTTGTTGTTTTTGTTTGTTTGTTTTTACCATGAGTGTAATATAGAGGTTAACTTCCACAGCCCCAAATCTGAAGTAGAAATTCTGTTTGGGTCAATAACCCACAAGAAGGCAGCATCTCCCTTCTTTTTTCATGTATTTAATTTGTGCTCAGGTCTACCTTTTGCCATTAGTAAGAATTAATAAGAATGAGAGGTCACATTCCCTATGCAGGCTGTGGTTCCTCTAATGCACATCTCTATTTCCACATGAACATGTTTCCCAGGGATCACATCACCTTTAAGAATCCCTGACAGGCTGAGGCCAGTGTGGCTCAGTGGATGGAGTGTCGGCCTGCAGACTGAGGGGTCCCAGGTTTGATTTCGGTCAGGGAATGTGCCTTGGTTGCGGGCACCTCCGCAGTGGGGAGAGTGCAGGAGGCAGCTGATCGATGTCTCTCTCTCATCAATGTTTCTAACTCTCTGT
>JAAGEH010000452.1:9034295-9120249 GCA_011751065.1 Lasiurus cinereus | reverse complement strand
TAATCCCAGATAGAAGAGGAAAACAAGATGAAGCAGGAGAGAGTGAGAGAGTCCAGGTTCTGTCTCCCTTGTTGCTATGTTGACACCCTCAAATCTCCTAGCCCCACACTCCACTCTTTTGTACATCCAATAGCATTTGCCTCTTTGATAAATTTCAACCCCCCGCCCTGCCTTTTTTCATCTGCACTGGGCTTTCACAAAATATCTCCCTTCTGACCTTCCTGCGGGCATTCTTCCTGCCTCTAAGCCATCTTGTCCAATCCAGCTTGTCCACCGGCTAATCACAAGAGCGATGTCTCTAAAACACACATTGATCACAGCCATGCTTAGAATCCTCTAGTGTTTTCCCATTGCTAACATTATGAAATAACGTGTAAAGCTCCTCACGCCAGCTGCTGCCCATCATTCTTGCCTCAGATATCTCCACAGACATCTGTGTGACCAGATATGCAGAGCTATTTTGGATTCTTCAAACACTTCAAACAAATGAGATGCAGGCTTAGCCTCAGATCTTCCACACACTAGTATCTTAAAAAGCTTAATTACCAGGAAAATGGGGAGAATAACATGTACCACAAGATGTGGCCCTGGGCCTTAGGGATAGCAGCAATATAAATTACAGCACACATCCCTGCTTATTGGGGGAAATTGTTTTGTTTTTCGTTGATCTTCACCCAAGGATATTTTTTCCATTGATTTTTAGAGAGAGAGGAAGTAGGGAGGGAGGGAGAAAGGGAGGGAGGGAGGGAGAGAGAGAGAGAGAGAGAGAGAGAGAGAGAGAGAGACATTGATGTGAGAGGGACACATTGACTGGTTGCCTCCCAAATGTGCCCCAACCAAGGCAGGGAATTGAAGATGCAACCCAGATATGTGCCTTTGACCAGGAATCGAACCCACCACCCTTTGGTGTACAGACTGATGCTCTAACCACTGAGAAACTGGCCAAGGTTGGAAAATTGTTTTCAATGGATTGTGGTAAATAGTGTTTGAAAAGGTGTGAAAGGTCTCCAGTTTTCCTGTTTCTTTGACCATTCATAATTCAAAGAATTTTTTTTTCCCCAAAATGTCAGTTATGTTGTTGTTAAAAAAAAGGAACAAGTGAGATAGAAGCTAAACTCTTTGTCTGTGCAGGTTATCACAAGAGGACAGTGCTGTGTTTGATATTTTTAGATGAGGAATTAAGGGATTTTCTCAAGCACTGTGTCAGAATTTGTTGTCCTCATCAAGCGATTAAGCTTAGCATGGAGCATTAATTAATTTGAATGGATATTTGATAGTGTAACTCAAAAACACAGTGTCTGTACGCTGTCTGAATGTGAGCCTGTATAAAACCAACCAACACACACACACACACACACACACACACACACACACACACACACGTGCGCGGACGCACACCATCACATCAGAAAAACTCATAACGGGCTTTACAGTCAACTTCACAAAAATCTTTCTTTCCCAATAAAACAAGAACTCTCTCAATTTCACCTCTGCATTGCCTACATCACCTGGCACCCTTCATTGTTCACTGGGGCTTTCGGAATATGCTTGGGGAATTGATGTGTTCACTGATGACTCCCAACCTCAGCCCTGGGAACCATGGGTTAAGATGGTGGTGGGTCCCACTGGTTGGATCCGGCAGTCTCTACACAGACAACGTATGTGTGATTAGGCAAGGGATTTGGAAATGCCAAGTTCTGGTGAGAAAAACAATGCCCTTTGTGCCATCTCCATGGCTCACTGTTCCCACATCTTAACCCTCCTCACGTGCTCCCCACCAGGCATCACTCGTCATTTTCCTCCCGAAGGTAGAAGTGCATTCTAACGGCAGAAACAATTATAGAAAGTAAATTAATATAGCCATCATTAAACATTTATTAAGGTCCCACTGTGTGGGAGCCACTGATGCATTTTAAAAATCACATTCTCCCCACAACACTTGCACTATAACCTAACTTACTTTGCATTTAATTCTTTAATGTATGTAGGAAATTATAACAGTTCAGTTTCTGCGATTCCCCTGGTGGCCACGGCAGAGGGAAATGAAAACAGTCCAAGGGATATTCCATTAGTAAACTTTGCACCGCTGGCGATCAAGTAGCTATGCCATTGTAGCTCAGGCTCCTCCTAACGTTGGGGTGACAGGGTATAAGCTGGGGTTCCTCAAATCCCGCGATACCCAAGGAGTTGGAGAGGGAAGTTCATATTAATAGGTTAGTGCAGGAAAGGTGGACAGTGCTGAACCACAGTCACTGAGGATGGTTAGGTGTGGACATTCTCACTGTGGTAATGGCCTCTACATATCCCAGGTGCTTTCAGGGGCCAATTGTTGTGCTTGTCCTGGGTCACCAAGACGTGTGCCTGACCATGCCACCTGGTTCTCAAGGGGCTATCTTACACGATCCTTCTTGCATGCACAATCCCTTCCATTGTCTGTCTCTCCACAGAGGTGGATATGAATGATAAACAGCTAATTCAAGCAGGTTCTTCCATAAAACAAAGAGCCTCTATGGGATTACAAGGGTTTCCTTTCCTTCGGCATCCTGAATTTGAGGATTGGGGTTTATTGCTGGCAACAACCCTTTTCCAGATTTGGAAGAAACCATATCTGAAGCAAGAGCCAGTAAGGCTGCTAGGTAAAGAAGAGATCCAGAGAATAAAGTGGTAGAGGAAGGGAGTTGGGAGGGGAGAGAGAGAAAGGGGAAAGAGGGAGATCATGAAAGCCTAATGAGGAACTTGACTTGATTGGCAGGTGGATCTACCCCCTGCATCTAAAGACTGTGATGTGGGGTTACCAGAGCCTGCCCTATTTGCCAAACTCTAATAAGGCTCATACTCAACTTGGCACAGTATCCATATCACCTGGCTCAGTCACATTGTCTTTGTTGACCTTTAGAATCAACTTGGGAGATTAAAAAAATACCGGTTCTTAGGCCCAGCAATGGAAGAGTTAGGAAAGATCACCAAGAGCAAAGACGTGCATTAGGGACCAAGGCTAAGATCATCCACATCCTCATTTTCCCCATTACTGTGCATGGATTCGAAGTTGGCTAGTTTGAAGGCTGATGGGGAGACAAAGGATTCATTGGAAACATGGGGTGGGAGGGGAGCACTATCGATATCCTGGCCACCAGGAAGATGAGCATTGTGGGTCCAAGAGCAAATGAAGCCGGGAACATCGCTGGGGGCAAAAATGACAAAACTGAAACTGTCCTATTTCAGGTAGCTCCTGAGAAAGCAGGGTTCTCTGGAAAAGACAATCACGCTGGGGACAATAGAAGGCGGCAGGGAAAGAGGAAGACCAAGTCTGAGATGGGCTGTCTTCATGCAGAACCACAGGCATGAATCTACAGGAGCTGAGCTGGGCTGTGGGAGACAGCACCCGGTGGGCATCACCCAGTCAGAGGGTCACCACAGGAGTCAGCCACTCTGTGAACCGGTCATCAACTCAATGGCTTACAACACGCAATTTTTTAAAATTATTGACGTAGGGAAATATAGGTGGTACAAGTGGATGGGTGACCAGGTGGCTGGAGTCTGGGTAGGTGGAGGAACAGAATGACTGTTACTGGGTCAGTCTATCATGCTAATTTTTAGAGTGAGAAAAAATAGAAACAACTCCCCAAAAAGTATGTTGCTTTCATATTTCTGTCTGATCATGCTGTGATTTATGCTTTCATATCTATGATCTCATTGAAACTTAGGAGATTCATGTGCCTGAATGCTTCTCATTGTATAACCAAGTGACCGAGGCTCAGAGAGACCCAGAACCTAACGTGCATTGTCACAGTCATGGATAGCTCAGGTGTGTGAGTTCTGGCTTTCACTAGGAACTTACCTCTCCTCTCATTCTATGAAATACATCTTCACAAACTCTGGTGACAGAAGTGGCATGCTCAATGTCTTATTCTTTATTTTTCTCCTTTTCAATCCTTATTTTTTCCTCTAATTTTCTCTAGAAACATCTCTCATCTTTTCTGACCTCCCTGTCTACTAAATTTTAGATAAGCTACTTCTTTCTAGACTACTTCAGGATAGCTGTTCAAGGGCAACGGGAATGGCAGACAAGAGAGACTTTTTTGTTTTGTTTTGTTTTGTTTTAATAAGCTAATTAGAAACCAACGAGTATCTCCCATGGACATGACTGGATCTCCATTCCACCCAAGTCTTATACTTGCATTATTTGTTCAAAATAATCACTGGTCCTCTCCACAAGGCCCAGCCCTGTGAGATGTGTCCTACTTCCCTTTCCTATGAGATGAGTAGACTTTCCTGCTCAATCGAGGTCAGGTTTGTTCACATGACTTGCTTTGGCTAATGAACTATGAGCAGATGTAACACCTGGCACATTTGAGCAGAAGGTCTAAGAACCTTCACGAGGTTCGCCTTCCCCTTTTACTTCGCCCCAAAAAACATCTCAGACACTGAAGCACCCTGGGTCCTAAAATGAAGCAGACACTTGGGACAAAGTGGCAAGGAACCCAGAAGTGCCCTAACTGGTTTGGCTCAGTGGATAGAGCATTGGCCTGCGAACTGAAAGGTCCCAGGTCCCATTCTGATCAAGCATGTACCTTGGTTGTGGACACATCCCCAGTAGGGGGCATACAGGAGGCAGCTGATCGATGTTCTCATCGATGTTTCTAATTCTCTATCCCTTTCCCTTCCTTTCAAAAAAAATCAATAAAAATATATATAAAAAAGAAACACAGAAGCAACATGTATCATGTGTGAGAGATTAAATTCTGTTTATAACCCGTTGAGATTTGAAGATTCTTTGTTACTCCAGCAAAACCCAGTTCACTCCTGCAAATAGCAGGGACACTTATCAGGTTCCTGTGAGCTTTCTCAGGCCCTATGTCATTTGAGTCCCATAGCAACAGTCTACCGAGGCCAGTCAGATTGTGGAGATGGAGACCTTCCAGCATAGATGGCATGCCATAATAATAATAATAATAATAATAACCCTCATCCAGGAAGTGAAAGGTGAAAAGAATGGTCTCAGGGAGGTTCTCTGCATTTCTTTTTAGCTCTCTGCCCTTAATCACATCCTGCCTCACCAATGAGCTCTCTCCGGGCAGATCCTGGACTCTTTGGCAGCTGCATGAAGCCATTCAGGAGACTAAGAGCACTTACTGTGAGAAGGCCGTGAATTATTAAGCATCACCCTAGTGATCTGGAAAGTTCATGCAAAGGGCTTTCCTTCTGCCAGGCTCAGGTTTATTCTCCCAAGAGGCCTCGCCTCAAAGACAAGTTAGGCCCTGTCTTGACACAATGCATCGCACATTGCGGAAGCGAGGGCCGTCCTTCCAGCTCTCAGCCCAGCCACACCCGGGACCAGCTGTGTCAGAGGCTGGCGACAGCTCAGGCAGGTGAGCAAGCCCCTTCTCCCACCGAGAAATGAGAGCAGTCGGTCTGGACTGAGTCAGGAGCGGGCGAGCCCAAACCTGGGCAGAGGCACGTTGAGAATAGGCTGCTGAGAATCAGTGAAGGACTAAACGTGGGGAAGGAGAGAGGGATC
This sequence comes from Lasiurus cinereus, assembly GCA_011751065.1. Classification (NCBI taxonomy): domain Eukaryota; kingdom Metazoa; phylum Chordata; class Mammalia; order Chiroptera; family Vespertilionidae; genus Lasiurus; species Lasiurus cinereus. The sequence goes on along the minus strand of JAAGEH010000452.1, from coordinate 9,114,731 downwards.
CATCACCAAGGAAACGGAGTGGTACCTATTGCCCATTGAGAGGACAGTGGCCAGGAGCATAATCTCCAATCCCCTGCGCAATAGACCTCTTTAAGCTTCAATTACCTGGTAAGAAAATTGGACTGTGTATGGCATTTACATTTTAGACGTCGCAGTAAAGCTATCATTCTGCTCTTGGCTTTTTATATATATACATATTTTTTTCCCTTTGCACTCTGTTAATGCTACCTCAGAGCGACCACTTCTCTTCCTCTCGGTCAAATGAGATGCTGGGGATACTTGCCAGAAACATCGAGTTAATGCCCCGCCAGCTACGGGTCCTGATTTATCTCCCACATTGACTCTGAGTAACAGAGTCATACATTAAGGAACAAAGCTCGCTGCCGTGGTATTTATAACCTTGTCTTTTAAAACATTTGGCAGGCGTTCAGACCCTCCATATGTTTGCAGTATTAAACTTCCCCATAAAAGGAGCTAAAGAGTTACATGGGAAGAAAGTGGGTATTGTAGGGTCTGAAAGTCTGGCGGTTTCAGAAACACACACACACCGACACACACACACACACACACACACACACACACACACACACACACGAAACACACAAAAATCGAGTCCAACTTGGAAGAACAGATGTTCGGGGATCCTGCTGAAAGTTGAAATGCTGCGCAGCCGAGCCCTGCTCTCCCCCACACTGCGGGTATCACTCTTCTGGAGCCTTCCTCCCGACTCTGGGTAGACACAGGAGCTCTGAGCCTGGTTTAATAAGGAGGCATCCTGAGAGGCGACGGCTAGAAAGGCAGGCTGTGGCTGAGGGCTCCAGCAGGCCTGCCCCTGTGGCAATGTCACCTCCTCCAGCATCATCAAAGCCTTCGGAAGTCAGGGAGTCTTTTTGGGGGGCAGGATCTCTTTGGCAGGTCCAGCAAATCCACAGAGGTATGGGAAGAAAATACTGTAATCTCTTTTTGTATTCCTGTACCTATTTATTTTTTAATCCTCACCCAAAGATTTTTTCCCCCACTGATTTTTAGAGAGAGTGGAAGGAAGGGAAAAAGACAATGAGAGAGAAACATCCATGTGAGAGAGACACATTGATTGGGTGCCTCGCACACTAGCCCGGACCCCTGATCGTGGCCAGGGATGTATCTGGCAATGGACGTACATGTCATGGACCAGAATCAAACCTGGGACCCTTCAGTCCTTGGGCTGACACTCTGTCCACTGAGCTAGGGCTGTATTCGTGTATCTAAATGGGACATGTGTCCACTCATATAACCCATAAGAGACATATTTGTGTGGTACTTACGCGTTGAAGGAAGCCGGTGCCTTAGTCGCCATCTTCCAGAGCGTCCCACGACCTGAACATGTTGGATGTGTCCTGTGAAGGGTGAGAGTTTAATCACTTAAGAAGGTTGGCCATTATTAGACTACCATGTTGTGGAGTTCCCGGACTTAAGGTGGTCCAGTTAAGTTGGTTTATGGATTCTCTAATGGGGGTTGGGCTAAATCCAATAAAAAAGAAGTGGATTTTTAAAGTTTATGAAAAGAGATTATAAATGGAAGGTATTACTAACAAGGCAAGCAGAAGTAGACTTCAAGACCAGAGAAGAAACTGCCACTCTGAGGATCCATTCCATCGACCACCTTTAAAATGAGCAGATTAACAATCTACGAAGAATTTGATAAAACAAAAAGTAGACCAAATGCGATGTAGTATTTGGATTTTTGTACTAATGGGTTATGAAACAGAAAAAGGACATTAGTGGAACATAGCATGAAATCCAAATAAGGTCTATCATGTAGTAATAGTATTGTATGGATATCTTAGTGTTGATAAAGGGTTGTATACATCATTAGCATGAAGAGACGCTGGGTGAAGACTCTATGCAACTGAATCATTTCCAAATGGGAACCATATTCAAATCATTCTAGATGGATTAATAACTAGTTATAAAAGGAGCAAAACATCCTGGCAATGGGACAAAATGCCAGTTAACTACAAAACACTTGAAATTCTAACAAAAATAAAGCAAATTGAATTTATATATTTTTAAATTGGTACTAATTTTATTTTTCTGCTGTTAACCATCTTAATTATAAATTCACTGACATTTTGGATAACATATTTTGAATCTACTTTTATTGTTTTTGGTTTTAGTAAGGCATAGTTGACAAGTAGGACTGTGAAATATTTAACATGTACAACATGATGATTTGATATAGGCAGATTCTTCATCAGATTAATTCACCTGATGTATTTATTCTCCCCCCCCCCTCTTTGGTGAGAACATGTAATTTACTCTCTTAGCAAGTTTCAGTTATACAATACAGTGTTACCCATGACAGTCACCATGCTATAGATTAGGTCCTCAGATGTTACTCATCTGATAACAGAAAGTTTATATTCTTGCCAACCTCTCATTTCCCCTACCCGCCTGCTTCTGGCAACCACATTTCTCCTCTCCAAGTTCAAAAATGATTGTAAAGAGAAGTCAGAACCCCTTACATCTCAGGTAAACCTCATTCTAAGTATATAATTTTCCATCCATGACAAAGTAGAAATAATGCTTTTGAAAGAAGCTCATGCTAAGAGGATGTTTTGAGAATGTTTTCCATTGTTCTGTGACTTTCATGTTAAAATGGCTTACCTATAATTTTATCAGATACTTACAGTTAAAAACATGTATTGTCTATAAGTCAAGTAGATAAAAATAAATAGGGATTCAGTTTCTCTTTTTTTTTAAGTCAGTGATAACATTGATAGCGTTGGACTCTTTCTGAAACAGGATTCACTTGTTAAAGGCAGCATTATTTTATTATTATTTTAAAAAATATATTTTTACTGATTTCAGAGAGGAAGAGAGATGGAGAGAGAGATAGAAACATCAATGATGAGAGATAAGCACTGATCTTCTGCCTCCTGGGGATCGAGCCCACAACCCAGGCATGTGTCCTGACTGGGAGTCGAGCCGTGGCCTTCTGGTTCATGGGCTAATGCTCAACCACTGTGCCACACAGCTGGGCTAAAAGCAGCATTACGATGAGCTTATGATGGGAATAAAAGTCAAATTAAATTAGCAAGCAATGTAACTGACTATGTTATCAGCTCTTCCTTCATTAACCCAGCAATGCCTCCCCAAACCATACTTTAAAACTATGATAATCCACAGTATCTCCAAGCTGCAGCGCTATTTTTAGGAAACCTTTCCAAAATTTGGAAAAAGATGTTATGACTAAGACATGTTCATCTAGTAAATCTATTCCTAGGAATTCACTGGCAAGTGTAGCCAGAGATACATTCTTTTGTAAACAAGGATGTTTACTGGAGTGTTATTTACAATACCATCAAAAATGGGAGCGAACTAAATGCTCTCAGAATAAGTAATGTTACATTCATTTGACCGAAGATAATTCCGTCCTTAAAATCCTATTCCAAATGTTATATAAAGGTGTGGAAACATATTCAGAATTCCTTTTTTTTTTCTCCTGTGAATCTAATGTATATATGCAAGAGGATTTAAATAGAAGGAAATAAAAAAAAAAGAAAAAACACCCAGAATTCGAACTTATACTAAATCTTATTTTCCTCCCTTGGAAAATGGAGAAAATAACACTACAAGGAGAGACTCAATCTTTTTTTTTTTCTGCCCAAACGGACACTCTGAATGGGAATAAAGTGAATAAAATCAGACAAAAGAAGAAGAGGAATGGAGAAGAGGGGCGCTGAGAGCTATAAGAGAAGGAAGAGAGACAATTTTACCACTCTGAATTTCATGTCACATTAGCTAAATATACCCATCTTTTGTCTGTTAGTCTCTAGACTCCCGAGTCTGTCCTCTGCACCAACCCTACCAGCACCGTGGGTGATGCCTGCTTCCCTAGATGCCCGTGTCCACATCCACCCCCTGAGGCCCCTGCACAGACTGGGCGCCAGATGTCCCTCCGGCATGCTCGCCTCATGACACTCGCTGACGCCTGCTTCCGGCAAAGTGGGAGAAATGTGCTCGTTGCACCTCCCGGGGAGACGTGTGCAGAAGACATTTCAGCACATACAGGTTGCACAAGTGAAAGCATACCGCCACCACATATAAAAGGACTCGCCGGGATCATGATAAAGTCAACATAGAGACTTCTGACAAAACACTGTCACAAAAGGTTAGCCCGCCTTAGAGAGAATGTGGTGGGAGAGGGCACTGCTCAAAGGCAGACGGAGGCATCTTTTCTTCTACCGTCTTCATACATGCTTATTTTTAATTTTTTTAATTAATATCATTTATTTTCAAGTTGTTGGGTGTTGTTCTTGCACCAACTGGCTGCTGGTTGGATTCCCAGTCAGGGCACATCTCTGGTAGGCAGCCAATCAATGTTATTACACATTCATCTGGAAGTTTCTCTCTCCCCTTTCCCTTTCTTTCTCTCTAAATGTCAATAAATTACTCCTTTTAAAGAAAGAAGACTTTTTTTTCATAGGAAATGCAGGGGAATGTGGGGTGTCGGAAGAGATCCACCAAAGAACTTGTATGCTTGTGTGCATAGATGCACAACCCATGGACCCAGACAATAGGGTGGGCAAGGCCTGGGGCTGAGGAGGGACATAGGCAATACTTTCAACAATGAAGATTCTTTATTATTATTTTTTAAATATATTTTATTGATTTTTTACAGAGAGGAAGGGAGAAAGATAGAGTTAGAAACATTGATGAGAGAGAGACACCGATCAGCTGCCTCCTGCACGCCCCCTACTGGGGATGTGCCCACAACCAAGGTACATGCCTTTGACCGGAATCGAACCTGGGACCTTTCAGTCCACAGGCCAATGCTCTATCCACTGAGCCAAACCGGTTTTGGCTAAAGATTCTTTAAAAAGAGAAATGAAAGTACAGATTTAGGTTTACCAGGAAAATTCAGAATAAAATTCAGATAGTTTCCTATGCCGCCTTAGACACTCCCACTTACATACAGTTTCCTTTTTATTATTAACATCTCACATTACGGTGGCTCATTTGCTATGATCAATGAACCAATACTGATATATTATTATTACTTAAAGTCCATAATTTATGTCAGGGTTTCTTCCTTTAAAAATATATATATATATATGTTCATATATATATGTGTGTATATATATGTGTGTTCATATATATATGTGTATATATATATATGGTTGATTTCAGAGAGAGAGAGAGAAACATCAATGATGAGAGAGAAAATCATTGTTCAGCTGCCTCCTGCATGCCCCACACTAGAGATCAAGCCCACCATCCAGGAATCGAACCATGACCTCCCAGTTCATAATTCCACACTCAACAAATACCTGAGCCACGCTGGCCTTACTTTACGATACAGTTTCTGATCTGTGTAAGAGATCCAGAATAATTAAAACGATTTGCTAAAACTTCCCAATAGAAAAGGAATGTGGAATTTTCCTTGCCTTGGGCAGCTTGAAGGTCAATAAAAGCCCATTCTTCTTCAGGCCATTTAAAAGAGTGGAACCTTCTTGTGGACCCCTAATTCTACCTTCAATAAAGGCTGGACACAGGTCTAACTAAGGGCTAGGAGTGGGTCTGGTCTAGAACTGAGTAGACACACTTCCCTTAAACCCTTTAAAGCCATTCCAGGGACACCCTCTACCCCCGTGGGGACACTGGGAAATTGTTGCAAAGTGTCCAGCATGTGTCTCAAAAGGCACAAGGCATTATTCCTGGCATGATATTTGAATCTCTTCTCTCATGTCATTTTGATGGCCAAGTTGGTATTGATCTCTACATTCTCAAATATCAAAACCAACTTGTCAAGGATAAAAAGAAAGTGGCCTGAGACCTCCCAGGAATTTCCTGTGGGGGAGAAAAAAAATCTGCGTGTTTGCTGACCAAATGCTCAGCATGTTAAACTTCACTTTGAGTCGGTCTCTCCACAGATAATGAGGTGGTAACACGATGCGGGACCGTAATGGAAATGGATGGAGTGAAAATGAATCCCCCAGGAAGTGCGCTGAGATATGTATACACAACCGGGCGGCGATCATTAATAACATTCGTTCTTTGGCCTCGCTCTCAATCTGTCTTTCCTGCCTGGTTGGAAACTGGAGCTTTTTTTTTTTTTCCTTTCTTCTTCTTTTTTTTTTTTTCTTTTTCACAAGGGAAGAACACATCAAACAACACATCTGCGTGGTTAATGAAGGTGTCAGACTGGAGTTGGGTTTTAAAATGGAAATCCTTTGGCAAACTGCAGTAAGGAGATAAGATTTTTTTTTTATGTATTGCAAGAATTTAAATACTTCGAGTTGCTTTCACAGAATGTCCTTAAGTTTGAATAATATCTAGACATTCTCATTGTGCAGTGACTGAATAAAGAGAAAATGTGCCATCCATTGCTCTAATTAGAGAGGGGCTGGCTATTTTGGAAATAAAATAAAGTAATGCGATCATAGTGTGTATGTATTTTTTTTTTAATAGATCTGAAAGGAAACTTGGAACTATCTTCATTCCATTCCTTCATTTTACTGTGAGAAAACAGACACAAATTTACTTGTTTTCTCCAGGGAATTAAAGAAAAAGACTAGGATAGAACCAGGGTATTTGGGGACCATGACTGAAAGTCAAGTTAGAAAAGGGGTGCTACCTGTAACAGATAGGCAACCCAGGGGTTAGGGAACAGATGTTTTTCTTTTTTGTTTTGTTTTGTTTTTTGTTTTTTACAACTCTGTCTTACCCTGAATGCAATAAGAAGCTTACTTAAGCCGAAACCGGTTTGGCTCAGTGGATAGAGCGTGGGCCTGAGGACTGAAAGGTCCCAGGTTCGATTCCGGTCAAGGGCATGTACCTTGGCTTCAGGCACATCCCCAGTAGGGGGCGTGCAGGAGGCAGCTGATTGATGTCTCTCTCATCGATGTTTCTAACTCTCTATGCCTCTTCCTTCCTCTCTGTAAAAAATCAATAAAATATATTTAAAAAAAGAAAAAGAAAAGAAATTCACTTAAAGAATAGGGGAGTTAGAGATAGTTCAGATGTGAATGGCAATCAAGAAGTAAGAACTAAAATGGGACTGTTATTGTCATAATTAGTTAGTTAATATTTCTAACAGAAAGAGAGCAAAGGGCAGGCCAGCCATTATTAGCGAGGTTATCTGGGCAGCTGCCCCAGGAGGCTGCGAGTTTACATTTCCCAGGCATCCCTGGGGCATTCCCTGCGATCACAGGGGTAAGTGATGGACCAGAGGGGGAGAGAAACTCATGTGTGGTGAAGTCGGGGTGCTTGCCTGTCATTCGAGCCTGGGGGACAATGGATTGGCTTGGGGTGGACTCCAAATCTTGGAGAGTTAAAATCCCCAGGCAGAGCTCCTTCCCCTTTGCTTGCTTGTGTCCTTATTCACTCAGTCTCTGCCTTGATCCATGATCCACACTTGCCCGTGTGCTTGCCTGTTCTCTCTCCATAGCCAAATGGGCTTAGTATCCAAAAGGTCCAGGGCCGTGTGGACTCCCCACACAGTGGGCCGAAGCTGGGACACAAGCTGAGCTAGCCAGCCGCTGGAGCGGACTGCGTTTAACATGGAGCAGCGATGCTCAGCAGTGGTCTCAGTTCCAGGCCTGCTGAAGATAGGATTGGACTTCTTCCCATGGTGAGCCAGACAGAGATGGGCCCCTTTACATTTACATCATCAATATAGCTTTCCACACCACCTCATCCTCCCATTAGGGGCCTCAGGAAAGTTTTCTCCTCATGGCACCCCAAGAACGGAACTTCCACTTAGAACAGAACCATTAATCGGTGAGGCGGTTTTGCCTGGAGAAATCAATGCCAAGAACTAAAATGGCCGTACCAATAAAAGAGAGCAGGTAGCAAAGTGGGTTGTGACACTTTAACCCTTAGAGTATAATCAGCCTCCTGAGCACTCTTGGGCAAGTCTCACCCTCTCTTTAGGCTACACACACACACACACACACACACACACACACACACACACACATCCTAGAGGCCTTGCGCACAAAATTCGTGTGTGGGTACAGTACCTAGGCCTTGCTGAGATCAGTGCCATCTTCCCCAGCTGGCTGCAGCTGGCCCCACCCCTCGACACCACCCAATGGACAATCGGAGTCTGCTGGCCGGGGAAAGGGACCAAGATGTGGCCCATGTGCCTCATAGTGACTGGTTGAGTGGCCGTTCCGGTTATTCCTCCATTAGGGTCAATTTGCATATTACCCTTTTGTTATATAGGATAGAGGCCTGGTGTATGGATGGGGGATTGCTAGCCTACCATCATGGGAGCCCCAAATTGAGGCAGGGGTCCCCACTGGGGGCCGGGGCTGGTTGGGATGATGGGCTCCAGGCAGTTTTCAGGCTGGCCATACCCCCAATTGGGGTGGGGGTCCCGGCTGGGGGGCAGGGCAGTTGGGGTGAGGGACCTCAGTTGTTCTAGTCTCTGACTGTTCTGGTCGTTCTGCCATTTCGATCGCTGGGCTTTTGTTATATAGGATTTGCGCAGAGAGAAAGATTGCACACCATACAAAAAAAGAATAATATAGCTCTGGCTGGTGTGGCTCAGTTCATTGAGCCTCAACTTCTCAATGAGGAGGTCATGGTTCAATTCCCAGTCAGGGCACACACGTGGGTTGTGACATGCGGGAGGCAGCCAATCCATGATTCTCTCTTATCATTGATGTTTCTATCTCTCCCTCTTCTCTCTGAAGTCAATAAAAATAATTTTTAAAGAATACTGATTGATTTAATTTGTAGAGAGAGAGGAAGGTGGAGAGGGAGGGAGAGAGAGAGATGTTGTGCAACTTATTTATATATTCATTGGTTGCTTCTTGCATGTGCTCTGACCTGGGATGGAACTTGCCATGCAATCTTGGTGCATCAGGACAATACGCTAACCAATTGAGCTACCCAACCAGGGTCTTCACTAAGATTTTTGACTTAAGAAATTAACATGGAGAACATAGCTGCAGGGTTTGCTATTTTCAAGAAATCCATTCTTCTTGGAATGTTTTCCATTTAATAAACAGCATTATAGAGATCTTTGAAGTAGAAATTATGGAAGAAGTGGGGTTCTGATAGTTGGGATGGAACACTTCCTGTGCTCAAGTCCCATCCAAGAGTGTGCCAATGGCATTACAACATGAGCACTTTATGGCATCCCAAGAAATGCTCTTGGAGCCCAGTGGAAACATCACTGTTTTCACCTGGAAGGCCCAGGGGGCAGAAGTGGAACAGTCTGCAAAACTTCACTGCAAAGTCCTGCTTCCTGGAATCATGTGTCATGGCCACTAATTGGAATCTTCTGTGGCCCAGTGGTGGAGAATAGCACATTTTGTGGAATTCTCCTGAGACAGTCAATAAATAATGAGGCATGCCATATAGTTTGCAGTGAAGTAAACCATTTATTATGGTTTATCTCATGGAACCACTTTTTTTGGTGTAACTCCTAAATGTGCCTGCACATCATGGAAACTGTTGGTTTAATAGGCCAATGAAACAGATTTCTCTGTCCAGGACTACCGTCATCAGTGGAAATTATGGTGTCAGATAAGCTAAGGGAAGCTGTAAGGGACAGGGACTTCTTCTACCATGTGACATTGGGAATATTTCTGCTTTGGCTGGAATTCTATCAAATCACTAAGATAACATTACTAATGTTACCAAGTTTTTATTTTGATATTGTATAGGAATCAAGACCTTTGAATAGCAATACGTGTTATGAATGAGTTTTAAGAGGAAAATGATTGAGGATGTTTATATACATTCACCCCATTTGAGTGCATCTAGACTTATCTCTACCTCTCACTGCCCGGTCTCAAGACAAGATTTGAGCGTCCTTCTTCACCTGTTCACCTGTCCACTCTATTTCCATCCTATTGTCTTTTGTCCCTTGAATGACCTTGCTTCATCAATAAATCCTACTTTTCCTCTACATTCAACCTTGTGTGTCTTTACGGGCTCCTTTCTACCACCTATAAACATAGGCAAGTCTTTTTAAATAAAAAAAATATATATCCTCCCTAGTTTTCTTTCCATTGATTTATCCACCCGTGTATATCCTTCCCTGCTCCACCATTTAAAAAAACTGTCCAAACACATTGGAATCACTTCCTCACTTTTCAATTTCCAAGGCACTGGAGTCTGGGTAATGCTTCCATTATATCTCTGAAGCTGCTCATTAAAACTCATCAAAGCACTCCTCGTTGGTGAATCCAATATCTAATTTTCAATTGCTGTCTTCACTGGAGGTTTCTGGAACACTGAATCTTATTGAACTCTCCCTCTTATTGAAGTTTACTTTCTCTGTCGACTCAGCCACACCAGTTTTTCTCCTGGCTCCCCAGTTACGAGCATGAAGAAATTAATTTTCCAGACCATAGCTTTCTATCAAGGGAAGGTGCGAGGCATTCTATTCCATCCAAGGTGGTGTGGTGAGGAAGCCTGTGAGTGCTCTCCTTTCCCTGTGACTCAGTCCTTCAAAGGGAAGGACTCACCTGGGGGATGACTTACCTGATGGATGGGATAATGAGACCCTGGATTTTCTATACCAGTGGGTTCTCAGCCCAGAGATGAAGTTCATGGCTGCCCACTAATGTGCTAACTCAACCTGTATTCCTAGTCTTCAGGTAGGAAATAGTCCTGTCTCTGCCTCTTCTCCTACTTTCTCACTTTTCCACTGGATAGGTATAACAACTACACCTGTTAAGATTGTGAAAATGGACCCCTTTTGTTATTTTAGGGTTATTCTCTGAGACAGAGAGTCAGTAGGGGGGCTTTAAAGTTCTGCTTTAGCCTACAGATATGTTTTTCCAATGTTATGAGTCAAGACTCTATCAACTTTAGAAATAGAAGAGACCGCCCTAGGCAATTCAAGTTTAATGCAGGGCAAGGTATACAGGTTTAATGGGTCACCACAAGTGATGAAAGTTGAGAAGCCAACTAAAACATGGTGAAAAAGCAAACAACAAAAGAGATTTTAGCAACAGCTTCCATCCCTAGGGAACAAAGAGAAGAATGAGGCAGTATTAATAGAACCCAGGAAGTGGACCTATATGGTGGGAGCTAGACTCAGAGAGGGGCTGCCCCCTTCCACAGGGAAAGGGAACTCAGTTAGAAGCTGGATCTATTAGGGACACTCAACCATTAACATAAAAAGCTCCCAAAGAGGAAGAAGACAATTCTGTTTTTCTTTCTTCCTCTCCCTTTAACCTCCCAGTATGATCTATTGACCAAAAACGGTCGTCATTTCTTGTTATTAATGGAGTGTTGGTACTATGAGCTCTTTGCAGATACGAAAATCTATGGATTCTCAAGTACCTTATATAAAATGGCTAATATCTGCATATAATCTACACAATCCTCACACACACACACACACACACACACACACACACACACTAGAGGAGAGACCCGGTGCATGGGAGTGGGAGGGGTGTCCTTCAGCCCAGCCTGCACTCTCTCGACTCTGGGACCCCTTGAGGGATGTCCAACTGCCTGTTTAGGCCCAATCCTACTGCTGGCTCCCAACTGCTTCCCTGCCTGCCTTCCTAACTGCCCCTAACCACTTCTGCCTGCCAGCCTAATCATCCCCTAACCACTCCCCTGCTAGCCTGATCAATGCCTGACTGCTCCCCTGTTCTGCCCACTAATGTGCTGACTCAACCTGTGTTCCTAGTCTTCAGGCGGGAAATAGTCCTGTCTCTGCCTCTTCTCCTACTTTCTCGCTTTTCCACTGGATATGTATAACAACTACACCTGTTAAGATTGTGAAAATGGACCCCTAACTGCCATCCCCTGAAGGCCTGGGTCACCCCCAACTGCCCTTCACTGCAGGCTTGATCACCCCCAACTGCCCTCCCCTGCTGGCCTGATCACCCACAACTGCCTTCCCTTGCAGGCCTTGTCCCTGCTAACTGCCATCCCCTGCTGGATATCTTTTGGTGACCACCTTGTGTCCACATGGGGGCAGGATCTTTTGACCACAGAGGGGCAGCCATCTTGTGTGTTGGCATGATGGTCAATCTGCATATTACTCTTTTATTAAGGGCTGCTGCAAGGGTGAGGGCCATCTGGTTTGCCCTGAAGGGTGTCCTGGATCAGGATGGGTATTCTCTTGGGGTATGAGTTGGCCTGGGGGAGGGGCCTGTGGTTGTTTGCAGGCCAGCCACACCACCCACTGACCCAAGAAAAGGCTCCGGTATCTGGGATTTATTTACCTTCTACAATTGAAACTTTGTAGCTCTGTGGCAGCAGCCATTGAAGCTTTGTTGCCTTAAGCGGAGGCCTTGGTAGGCCAGGGTTTGTGGAAAGCTTGGCTTCTTCCATTGCCAGGGGCAACCAAAACCTATTTCCTGCTTCTCTGTGGCTGTAGCCATCTTGGTTGGGTTAATTTGCATACTCACTCTGATTAGCTGGTGGACATGGCTTATGGGCATGGCTTGGGGTGTAGCAAAGGTATGGTCAATTTGCATATTATTCTTTTATTAGATAGGACATATATATATATATATATATATATATATATATATATACATATATAGATATAGATATAGATAGATTTCAGACAGGAAGGGAAAGAGAGAGTAAGAAAGATAGAAACATCAATGATGACAGAGAATCATGCCCCCTACTGTGGATGGAGCTCACAACCTAGGCTTGAACATTGACCTGGAATCAAAATGTAACCTCCTGGTTCATGGGTCCTCACTCAACCACTGAGCCACACCTGCAGTCCTCCCCTCTACTTTAAATAGGCTCTATATTACTTATCATACCTAATCCTATATAATAAAGTGGCATATACAAGTTTACCATCACTCCAACACACACGATGGCCACTCCCATGTGGTCAAAGATACTGCTCCCAGGTGGACACAAGATGGCCAGCAGAGGAGGGCAATTGGGTGTGACCAGGCATGCAAGGAGGAGAGTTAGAGGTGACTAGGCTGGCAGGGGAGGGCAGTTAGAGGCAATCGGGCTGGCAGGGGGAGCAGTTAGGCATTGATCAGGCTGCCAGGGGAGTGGTTAGGGGGTGATCATGCTGGCAGGCAGAAGTGGTTAGGGGCAATCCGGCAAGCAGGTAGGCGAGTGTTTGGGACCCAGCAGTTCTAGATTGTGAGAGGGATGTCCGACTGCCCATTTAGGCCTAATCCTGCCAGGATCAGGCCTGAACAGGTAATTGGACATCCCTTGAGGGGTCCCAGATTGGAGAGGGTGCAGGCTGGGCTGAGGAACACACCCCTTCATCCCCATGCACAAATTTTGTGCACCGGGCCTCTAGTAAAATATAAATACTACATAAGTAGTTGTTATACTGTATTGTTTAGGTAATAATGACAATAATTACACACAACCATTGTAGGCCCAACTACACAGTACACATCAGCAACAATGTAACATTTCAAAAATATTTTCAATCTGCGGTTGGTTAAAGTCCCAGGTGCAGAGCCCAAGGATACATAGGGCCAAATGTAAACCCAGAAGCCCATTGGCATGGTGGCATGAGAATCATATACTACTTCTTTGGTAGCACAGCCGTCAAACTACATAAAAGCGGGCCAAGGGACTTCATTTAGCTCTCCTTCCTTTTCTTTCTTCTGCTTGCCTTGAGTCATTTTGGGGGAATGCCAGGGTTCCCACAGAGCACACTTTGGAAAATTCTGGAGCCAATGATGCTCTCACTGCTTCCTGCCTGTCCACTGATTATATGGATTTATGATTTAGTGGGAAGTGACTTATTAGAAAGTTTTAAAACAGAAAGCTAGCACCTGGGAGGATGTACCATGCCCTCACCATCACAGTTGTCTTAATTAGTAATTCATATATTCAGCCTAGGAACTATGATATAAGCACATGTTTAAATATGCAATCATTCCTCAACTTGATTGTAATAACTTGTCTATAATAAAAGAGGTTCCCCTTCATTGCTGTGTTGAGTAAATGTTAAATTAATCATGGACATGTGCCAAATATGTTTTTTTTTTAAAAAGAAAGCAAATAAATTGCTTTCTGAGGCTGAACCATGCTGTCTCTCTACCAAGAGCATTTTTGTAATTACTTCTTTGATTACCCAAGTGATAATATCAAGATGGGTTTTTAACCTTCATACCAGGCCTTTGTGTACAAATACATTGCAAGGAGAGCCAATGATTTAATACTCCTTGCAAGGGGGCAACCCAGTAAACCCTGTCCCAGTTCCACAACAGACTGAATGGAGCCTCTAATGGAAAGACAAGATAGCAAAGGGAGAAATCTTGGCAGGAAAATTACTTTGCTTTGAATCCTAATGGTTATCTTGAAAAAGCTAAGATTTCACATCGAGGTTGTTTCAAATGTGAAGAGATTCAAAGTAACATTAAATTCATGTGATATGCATCCATAAGGGAATAAAAGGTGTAGATGTATACCATATGCAAAAAAAAAACATATTAAAATCACATGCTTTGGAGATTCCACAATTTTCAAACATGTGTCAAGGAAGTTATTTAATGTCTTATGGAAATAGAGTATGGGTTTTGGAGGAAGGAGGGAACTTTCATGTAACTGAGTCTATCTATCTCTTTTCACAGATGACAAAACAATTTCATTAAGAAGTGAAGTGAGCTTGGCCAGCATAGCTAGTAGTTGAGGGTCAACCTATGAATCAGGAGGTCATGTTTTGTCCAGACACATGCCCTGGTTGTAGTATACTTCATCTCCAGTAGGGGGTGTGCAGGAGGCAGCCAGTGACTCTTATTGATATTTCTATATCTTCTCCCTCTCCTTTCCTCTCTGAAATTAATTAAAAAATGAAGTCATTTATCCATGGTCTTAAATGAAGAAGAGCAAACTATGTTCTCTTTTTGTTTTGTTTTGTTTTGTTTTGTTTTGTTAGTTTATTTCTTTTGGGGTGAAAGTGGATTTAAATACATTATTCTGAAATTAAAGACATCCTTATTTTGCCTTTAGTTTCAGAACCTTTCTTCACTTCTTTTTCTGGAGACTTTTAAGTCTCCCACAATTGGATTCATTCAAGAAGGTTGCTCAGGATTGGAAAATAGTAAGGTGATATCATTGGGATGAGAACCTCCCTTTTTAGGATGAGATGACAGATGTAAGAAATTTCAATACTGTGGTTTGAGAAATGGAACACACTTTCTGACACTTTCCTGAGAACATGGATGAGAAAGAAACTACTTTTGCTTGCCCCATATCTTAGAAGAAGCACGACAGGAGGTGTTGGAGACTGAAGATGAATCAGGAATCTCTTCCTATGCGATGGTGAAAGGGATTCTTTGAGTCTCTGAGGAACAGTATCAATTCAGAGTGTTTGTGTATCTGTCCTTCAAATGTCTGGACAGTCCCATTTCTGCAGATGCACAAACACTCTGAAGTGCTCATAGGTTTCTTTGGGGGATGTTACTATCCTATCTAATAAAAGAGTAATATGCAGATTGACCATCACTCCAACACACAAAATGACTGCCCCCACGTGGTCAAAAGATCCTGCTCCCATGTGGACACAAGATGGCCACCACAAGATAGCCAGCAGGGGAGGTCAGTTAGCAGGGACCAGGCCTGCAAGGGAGGGCAGTTAGGGGTGATCAGGTCTGCAGGGGAGGGCAGTTAGCCCAATGCCTAACCTACAGTGAATGCTAAAGAGAAAAATTTACACAGTAAGTAAGGTAAGTCAGAATAGCTTCCAAAATGGGTCATCTATCTGAAAGTTGGAGGTCGGGCCTCCACACAAAAGAAGTTTGAAAAATGATTCTTTTCAGCCCAGCCAGTATGCCTTGGTGGACTGAGTATCATCCCATGTATCAGGAGGTGGCTGGTTTGATTCCTGGTCAGGGCACATGTCTGGGGTGCAAGCTCCAGGTGTGTGTGTGGGGGGGGGGGCGTGCAGGAGGCAGCCAATCAGTGTTTCTCTCTCACAGCTGTTTCTAACTCTTTCTCTCTCTCCCTTGCTATCTCTCTAAAGTCAATCAAAACATATTTAAAAATAACAATCATTTTCAAAGGTAAGTGGGGAGGAGGGATTCTAGTATTTATGCACTGAGCCATCATGTTTACCTGGTCAGAAAGGTTTTTTTTCCCTGCCCAAAAAACATCACCCCACCCTACTGGAAGATTCTGATTTGCATCCTAATAAAACACCCCACATTACAAAACACTTTCTCAATTACTGCAGGTTGGACAAAGTACTGCACATTAGCCTGAAAGGACCTCAATCAATACTAGTTTGGATTGCTTAAAGAGGTCACCGGCAGAATCAGCTAAAAATAAATAAATAAATAAATAAATAAATAAATAAATAAAGCCGGGGGAGGGGGCGTGGGGGAGGGAGAAGGAAGAAAGGAACAAAGAAAAAGGCAAGGGGATGTAACCCAATTTAGCAATTATTCCTGGGGCTCTTCCCTCCCAACTGTAAGCTTAGAGACTGTTGTCAACAAAACTCTTGATAATGATTTTTAAAAAGAAATAGAGGAAGTAGTTACATGATGGAGGTCAGAAATACAGCCAATCAGAGACATGGAGAAGCCCAGGTGGGAAAGGGGGATATTCCAGGAGTGGTTTCTGGGACTAAGAAACATTGCCACACAGAGGCCCACAATCCCTGCCATTTAGCTAACCTGACGGAAATGCCAATGGTGTGCTCTACAGAACCGTGCTCAGTTACACAAAGACGCTGATCTAGAAGGAGGGCGAGAAGAGGCTGATCTTGGGGGAATGAGAAATAAATCTGTGACTAAATCAATTCAATCACTTACGTCGACGCATCAGCGTTACATCTTTCTGGGCTGGGAAACAGAAGATTGATCGACTTATATTGGGGCATAGGGGGTCTTGGCTGACCCTCTCCTAGTGAGAGGGAATGCGTTCAGACCTCGGTGGGTAAACGCCTGTGAATTACAGACCACGGAGTCTTTCTTTAGAAGGCAGGACCTGTTGATCCGCAGGCTGTCGCTTTGATCACTTGGAACCCAATGCGGATTGAAGTGAGCGACGCCAGACAGTGTGTTTTCTGGTTTAAAGAAAGTACCCATTTTGTTAGCAGCGGGAAGGAGTGGGAAATTACCCATGAACAGTGTGCGTTTTTTTTTTACAGCCCGGGGCAGAGGCAGCAGATAGAGTGGGGATTAAATTGCCAGCCACACACTATTTCAAGGCTTCAGGAATTACTTTAGTGCTTTGATAATACATCCCAAATGGGAAGCTGCTAAAATCAAGGATGTCCCCACCAGCTGTGTGTGTGTGTGTGTGTGTGTGTGTGTATGTGTGTGTGTATTTGTATGTACATTTGCACATATATTCACATGCGCATATATTTTTGACTATAGTCTTTAAGATTACAAAGAGGAAGAAAACAACCACCACCAAAAAAAAAAAAAAGAGGGAGAGAACATAATATTGGTATAATTTAAAGCACTTTGCATCATAACTTGGAATAATACATTGAAATTGGTTTTCCAGCCGTGGGAGTTTTTAAAGTAATAAACTATCCAAAACTAGTGATTATCTCACAGTCAAAAGAGGATCGCGTTTCACTAATGTCATTAAAATGATTGCCAAACATGAACATGGATGCCGAAAACAACCATGGGACACTCTCACTTTAAGAACCTCGGTTAGTTTCATCTTGAGAATATGCATCAGATCCTGAGTAAGAATTTTGTAAGATCTTTAGATATTGTTCTTAAAATCCTTAGGTATTATTCTCCTAAAATTATAGAGAAAGGGTCATCAATCTCAGAAAGTAGATCTATTCAAGGTTGTGAGGCTGAAAATGTTTGCATCCAAAACCCTGCATTTTTTTTTCAAATAGAGAGAGGGAGAAAAAGAGAGAGAAAGAGAGAGAGAGAGAGAGAGAGAGAGAGAGAGAGAGAGAGAGAATATACTTGTTTCATTCCACTCTAGCCTAGAGGCTAGGACAGTGGTGAGTACACAGTGTGAACTCAGGAAATATTCTCAATACATATTTATTCAGTGAACCAGTAGATAACATTGCCTGCAAAAATGTATATCTTCCCTGTTCTTTATTCCATCTTTCCTCAAGGGCATTTCCATTTCATTAACTAGAACACACACACACACACACACACACACACACACACACACCTCACACATCTCACACCCCAGTCAGCTTGACTTTGTAAAACATTGATTGACTAGGCTGTCTCTTGAACCATACTAATCAATAAAAGTGCCCCCTACCTACAGAGACAATATGACAGCGTGGGCAGCTTCATTTCAAAATATCCCTGTGGGATAGTATAAAAATTCAATAAAACTTAGTGTTTGGTTCAAACAAATGCAGACCAATACTGTGTATCATTTCTGCTGGATAAACATAAACCGCCCTCATCAAAGAACCGAAAGGCCCTTAGAGATCGGCTGTTAGCAGCCTTCTATTGGACCTAGAGTAATAGTCTCCTCCCTGGTCTCCATAAATTCAACTGGGACCCTTTAGTTCTCTCTTGTGGTTGCAACCAACTTGATTTTATTAAAAATGCAAGTAAGTTCCTTTCAGTTCCCGGTTTGAGACTTTCAGGACATCCCACTGCTCTTACAATAAATTCATTTTCTTAGCCTACAAGGCCCAACATGCAAAAGGACGAATGGGCTAGATCACACTATGGTCATTTTCAGCAGCAGCCACATCCACAATGACCAGCTTCACCATCATCCTGTGAAAAATGTACAATCTGAGAAGGTTGGAAACGGCCAGGAATGGGCTTGCAGAATGAGCTGGAAGGTAAGGCAATTTACTCAAAATATGAGTCCTCTGTGTGGTGTGAAGGCTCCCCCCATGCATTATGTTTGTAACGGTAGCTGGGTGATACAAATTCCAGACGGCCACGTATGAACCTAATTCATGTTTCAATCCTGCCACTGCCCCTTACCTCGGAACTTGGACAAGTTCCTACATATTCCTAAGTCTCAGTTTCATCGTCTGAAAAATGGGGACAGTAACATTTCCAGCATTTTAGGATCATTTAGGGAATTAAAGAAAGTCATTCATGCAAAGGGTTTGAGGTAAAGCTAGCCCATGATATAGGCTCAATACATGGTAATTATTATTACTGAAAAGCAAGACTGAGAAAAATGCCTTCTCAAACTCTTATCTTAAAAGAGGAAAATGTAGTGGATGACCAAATGGATAGAAATAAAGAAAGAGACAGACATAAGACATGGAGTGAATTATCTCCATTTCCTTCTCTGTCCTTTGGGGGGAAAGACAGCTAGCTGTTCTCTGTAACACTGTGCTCTATAGAAACACGAATTAAGAATGATTGACCCATCTCAGCATTTCCCAATGCAAAGTCCAGGGACCTCTGGCCCTCTAAGATGATCTTGAAAAAGAAAGCCCTTGATCAAGAAAGAGTCTGAGGAAAATATTACAGGCTCTGAGAATTCTTATAAGGAAAATCCTGTCACACTGTTTAAATTACTTGATCACTGTACCCTTTTCTATGTTATCATAATTAACATGCCTGAGATTGTACCTTGTGCACTGCTTATGTATTCCATTCTTTTCCACTTAACAGATGAAGAAATTGAGCCAAAGGGAGGCCTAGTTATCTGTTTTCCCTAACTGTTATGTTTGGAGCAGAAATAAATACACAGCTGTAAATATCCAAACACAGGGGAGAATGAGAACATGCATATTATGCAAAACTATTACAGACTCCTTGAGGATTTCTTGTGCTTGCTTAATAAACATCTATCCTTTTACTTTTCCATTTTTAAAGTTGGGCGTGTCTATGACATTGAAATGGGAAGCAATAAAGACACATTTCCAACACAAACTTTCTTCATAATTTCAGAATAGAATTTTGCCAAAATTTTACATATGCTAGAATACTGACACAAGGTTCATGTAAGAAACATGTTCTTTTCCTAGCTTTTTAAAAATAATAAATCAGATGGATGGTAACCATGGGAGTTTGGACACAGCAGATTTCATTTTGGGGAAAAAAAATGGTCACAGCAATATTTGTAGTTCTGCATATTCTTCTCTAGCCTGCCACTCCCATCAAGAGTGGGAGACTAGTCCCTTTCCTTGAATGTGAGTGGGAAGGTCTGCTCTGACCAACAGAGTACAGTGTCAACCTATCTTCTTCTCAAGATGCTGGCCCCTGGACCCCAGCCACCATACTAAGGAGTCAGCCTGTAGACAGTCTGGCTGTTTACATGGCTCACCTAAAACTTCAGTCCACAGCAAGTACTGATCAGGTGCTGGATATCATCCTATCTAATAAAAGAGTAATATGAAAAATGATCATACCTCAGCTACACCCACAAGCCACGCCCACCAGTCAATCAGGAGTGAGGATGCAAATTAACCCAACCAAGATGGCTACAACTTCGGAGCTAGCAGGAGGCGTGGGTTTCCCCACTAATGGAGGAAGCCAAGCTTTCTGTATTGAAAGCCTAGGCCTCTATTCAAGGATACAAAGTTTCAATTATAGAAGATAAATAAATCCCAACAAAAATGGCAGCAGCCCTGAGCTGGAGAGAGCAGGAGGCTTGAGTTATCCCTGGTGATGGAGGAAGCCAAGCTTTCCTCACACTCTGGCCAGCCTAGGCCTCCACTCAAAGCTACAAAGTTTCAATTGTAGGAGATAAATAAATCCCAGATACCAGGCCCTCTGCTTGGGTCAACGGAGGGTGTGGTCAGCCTGCAAACCACCACAGGCCCCTCACCCAGACCACCCCACACCCCAAGGGAACCCCCACCTTGATCAGGATACCCTTCAGGGCAAACCAGCTGGCCCCTACCCGTACACCAGGCCTCTATTCTATCTAATAAAAGAGTAACATGCAGATTGACTATCACTTAGACACACAAGATGACTGCCCCCATGTGGACACAAGATGGCCACCACAAGATGGCCAGCAGGGGAGGGCAGTTGGACATCCCTCGAGTGGTCCCAGATTGGAGAGGGTGCAGGCTGGGCTGAGGGACACATGCCCCATGCACAAATTTCATGCACCAGGCCTCTAGTATATGATAAAGACCTATCAGCTAGAATATCAGCTAGATACGTGACAAAGCCTTGAGATGATTCCAGCCCCAGCCTTTGATATTCTTCAAAATATTGTTGAACAGAAGTGTCTCATCCCAGCTGTGACTTGTCATCGACTGTGATACATATCTATGAGTCTGATAAATGGTTTTTTATTCCCTAAGTTCACAAAGTAGTCATTCATAGCTATTAGAATAAGAAAACATTTGAAAAGAAAAACAAGGGAGAAAAGGAAACCAAATTCTAATGCATCCCTACTATGTTCCTTTGGAGATACTCATGTATGAACTCATTCACTAGGTAAATAGATAGATACATAGATAGACACTACATATATTTCCTACTTTCTTCTTCTCAGGAATGTTTCTGAGTGTATTTCATTTAACTCCCATAACTCTGTGGAGGATGTCTTAAAAATACCCATTCTGTTGGCAATAACTGTCACACACCCTACTCAGATCTGTCTCTGTGATAGACACACCATGATAGTCACTAGGTTTCCAGGAGGACTTGGCTCTTCTTTTCCCTCCACCTCCCTGACCCAGCCTGAGTGATGCTGGCTGTCTGTCCAGCCAGGCGGGGTGCCTCGGTATTACCGAGCCAGCATTTGTGGTAGACATCTGAGAGCAAATGGAAGAATGATCCAAATCCCAGGCACAGTTCAGACCTCACTGGCTCCACCTACTCTGACTTAGCAGCTTACTTTAAAAAAAAAAAATACATTTTATTGATTTTTTACAGAGAGGAAGGGGGAGGGATAGATATTTGGAAACATCGATCAGCCACCTCCTGCATGCCCCCAAAGGGGATGTGCCTGCAACCAAGCTATGTGCCCCTGACCGGAATCGAACCTGGGACCCTTCAGTCTGAAGACCTATGCTCTATCCACTGAGCCAAAACCGGTTTTGGCAGCAGCTTACTTTTATCTCAAATATAATCCCAACTTTCTCTTTGGATTATGTCCCATGTGCTTTCCATGACATTCCTTCCGATTTGGCAACCCAATAGTCCTGATCTCTCCGCTGTCTCTGCTCTTCCAGGGTGAGTCAGTTCATTCATTGATGATCATTTGTGAAACGCATCCAATGTTAGGTGTACCAGCCTGAAGGAGACCCTCTCTCATCTGTGGGCATTTCCCACGAAGCCTAAGCTCATCTGACTCATGCCAGTTTCAGTGTGGTGCTGAGACAGACTGTGTTTCTCTCCTGAGTCATCCTGACACTCAAAAAGCAGAGATTGTCCTATGACAGTTTGGAACAGGAAACCTGGGATTTAACAAATCACTTTTCATCTCGGGCTGTCTGGGTTCAAATCTTAGCCCTGCCTTCCATCAGCCGGGATACCTGAAGTAGGTGACATCATCACCCAGGGTTGGGTTCTCCATCTGTAAGTGAGGGCCAATCACATTGCTTCTCATAGAAATGATGTGGGAATGAAGTGAGATCACCTGTGGAGTGGGTACAGTTCCGTCCCGGGTGTGCAGCAGGCACTCAATCCTCCCTGAGGATGCTGATTCCTGCCCTTCGAGTACACCTTCACACTGGGCACTGAGTGTTCATTCCTAAGGGGCGTGTTGAGTCTGTTCCCCTCTTTGCACGCTATTCCGGGATCATTCCTGCACTCAGCTTCGATTCTCCACGCTCTTCTAGGCAACAGCTATCCTTTCTGTGTGTATGTGTAAGCTTCAATTAGTCTCTCCTCAGTTTTGCCTGCCATTCCTCCCACAAGAGGCAAATATTCGGGCGCACTGATTGGTGAGGATGGTGCCTTAGATGGTAACCGCTCAGATTTGGGCCTATCTAAGCTGGTGCAGGGTGAGGTTGGATGCCATGGAACCTGGGGAACAGGGCTAAAGGCCTCTTGGGATTTAGCTGGTGCTGTGTCTGACATTGGAGATTTTAGAGGTTGTGACCATATGCATTATTTGACTCCATTCAAATTCCACCTCTGCTGCCTCAACAGGGTGGCTCAGTGACTGAGCGTAAAGCTATGAACCAGGAGGTCATGGATCAGTTCCTGGTCAGGGCACATGCCTGGGCTGCAGGATCAATCCCTAGTGTGAGGCATGCGGTAGGCAGCTGATTGATGATTTTGTTTCTCATCATTGATGTTTCTCTTGCTCTCTTCCTTCCTCTCTGAAATATATATATATTAAAAATTCCACCTCTGCTGATGGCTGGCTCTATTATCTTTGGTGAGCCACCCTACCTCGCCAAGCCTTGGTGTCCCCTCCTCTGAAATGGGCACGAGAACCATACCATCCACCTGATGATACTGTGTAGGTTGAGTGAATGTCTGCCAAGTACTTAGCACAGCGCCTGGCACTTCCTATGCATTTCAATTGTGCGTCTGTATTTGACGCCCTGCCATGCCACCTCGGGGCCTTAACCCGTCCTGGAGAGGGGTGTGTGGAGCCAGCAGCCGAGATCTCTCCAGCTGTGGGTTTGGCCGTGGCCATCTGGCAGCCGGTGTCTGGGAGCGCGGGAGGGTGAGGTGGCTGCTGGGTAGAGATCAGCGGCATCTGCTTCGGGGAGAAAAGCTCTCCGTGCCCCCTGGCATGTGCTCCACTCATAAATCCTTCCAGAAATGGGGACACAGCTGAGCCCCGCTGCTGGAGAAGCAGCCGCATCGCCCTCCCCTCAGCTCTGCCTGCTTGGAGCTGGGGCCTCAGCAGCATTTGGCTTGACAGGCAGCTGCTGGCTCTGATGGCGTCCCCAGCCGCGTCCCTGCAGGCCGCCCTGTCACAGTTCCGGAGGAGAAAGCCTCCGGTAAAGGACAGCCACGGAGAACAGAATGCTTATTTAACGGGGTGAGGTCACTTCATTTGCCTCTTTAAGAACACACAGGGCCCCACTCGGCTTGGCTCGGTGCTTAGAGCATTGGCCCCCAGAGAGAAGGGTCCAGGGTTGGGTTCTGGTCAAGGACACATACCTTGGTTGCAAGCTCGATGCTCGGCCCTGATTAGGGTACCTGTGGGAGGCAATCAGTCAATGTGTCTCTCTCACATTGATGTCTCTCTCTCTCTCTCTCTCTCTTAAAATAAATGGGGAAAATATCTTTGGGTGAGGATTAAAGAAAAATATTCAGTGAGTCCCATAGTAGAAAGAATGGCTTCCCCAATGTATCCAGGCCCTTCTTTCCAAAACCTGTGGCCATGTCCATGGCAAGCAGCACAAGGCACTTGACTGATCGAACTAAAGTTACCAACTTAAAAACAGTAGTAAGGATAGCCTCGATTATCCAAGTGGCCCCAGTCGAATGACAAAGTTCTTTTTTTTAAAAAATATATTTTATTGATTTTTTTTTTACAGAGAGGAAGGGAGAGGAATAGAGAAATAGAAACATCCATGATAGAGAAACATCCATCAGCTGCCTCCTGCACGCCCCCTACTGGGGATGTGCCCGAAACCAAGGTTCATGCGCTTGATCGGAATAGAACCAGAGACCCTTCAGTCCACAGGCCAACGCTCTAACCACTGAGCAGCACTGGTCAGGGCTGAATGACAAAGTTCTGTAAAAGCAGAGAACTTTCTCCGGCTGGAGGTGGAGGGCTGAGTTAACGGGAGAAGTAAGAATGATCCCAAGCATGAGAGGTGGTCCTCCGGAAGCATGAGAAAAAATGTGGACATGATGGAGGAGTGCAGGCAAATCCCCTGCACACAGCACCGAGGAAGCCGGGGCCTCAGTCCTACAACCACAAGGAACTGGGTTTGGCCAATAACCTAGAGGAGTTTGGGAAGTGGCCATTCTCCAGAGCCTCCAGGTAGGAATTAGGCCCGGTGACATCCTGCTTTGACCTCCGGGGCCAAAGTCTTTGGCTCAGCACCCAATGGGGCCACCAGAACTTCTGATCTACAGAACTGCAGGATGATAAATCGGGGTCGTTTCAAGCCACCATGTTTGTGGCCATTTGCTACTGACACCAGTAGAAAATGAATACGACTTCTGAAGATAAGTTTCTTATTCTGCAAGATGGCGTTAGGCCAGGTCCAGGACTGTTTTACCTCCAAGCACTTCATTCTATACTCCCTGGCCCCTCGACATCACCTCCTCTCACTCCATTCTCCAGCCATAGCTTTTTCAATAGGGACATCAGTGGCATTTGAGATGGGAAATTTTTCGCCAGACAGAACATTGTCCCAAGCATTATGAGACATTTAGCATTCTGGACTTCTTGGGTCCTAAATGCCAGTGGCTTTGCTCATCATTGTGACAATAAAAATCGAATCTGCTGGGAGTGTTACATCTGAGCAACCTTGTAAGCAATATGTAAATACTCAACCAGTATGTCCTGCACAATCTGAGCACCAGAAAGTCTTGTGCCACTGATTGATGTGAGTCCACAAAGCAGAATTCCTGTCTAAATCCTTAGGCGGTTTGAATGCTACAGGAGATAAGAACATGGTAAGACAGTGGAGAGGGAAGGAGTGGAGTGCATGCTTTCTCTGGAGTGATCACAAAAGGCCTATCTATGGAGGTTACATTGAGTTGAGTTCTCATGTTGAAAAGGAGCAAATGGCTTGAGGTTAAGAGAAAGGAAATCTCAAGCAGGAGGATAAACAAGCGCAAAGCCCTTTGAGACCCTGAGCTCGGCGTTTGCGGAGGTCGGTCCTGGTCACACCTGTCATTGCAGGCCACGCCTGGGCAGTCAGAGTTAACCCTGCTTTCAATGGAGGCCATCAGAAGCTGCTCTTTCAACATTCTGTATGGACAGTTTCAGAGTCAAATTGGTAAAATGGTGCCATCAGTTGCCCTGTGTTCATGTCATCAGTCACCTGGCTTTCCAAGGCCAATCTTGTCTGTCCAGGGTCCCATTCACCATCTTCCACCCAGATTACTCTGAAACCAACCCCAGGCATGATCAAATGTCACCTCTAAAAGTTCCCATCTTAAATATTCCAAGCACAGCAACTTCTTAGGCATACCACTAGTGTCATTATGAAAGCTAAAATGAACAAACATTATATACTAGTACGAATTACACTGCAGGGTTTTGAACTGGAGGATTAAGTGGTTTACCTGTTAGGGTCCTCACCTTGCTGCAGGTGGAGGCAGGGAGACCAGAAGGCTATGTAGCCTGGAGGTCAGCAATGGTTGTGGGTTGGCCAGGGTGTCATGGTGGGTGGTGGTAGTTTAAATGTAGCTGGGAAGAAAACAGAGCAGTGGTTCTCAACCTTCCTAAGGCTGTGACCCTTGCATACAGTTCCTCATGTGGTGGTGACCCCAACCATGAAATGTTGCTACTGTTATGCATCGTGATGTAAATATCTGCATTTTCCGATGGTCTTAGGTGACCCCTGTGAAAGGATCATTTGACCCCCAAAGGGGTCACGACCCACGGGTTGAGAACCGCTGAAATAGAGGAATCAAAGATGACATCTATGGTTTTGGGCTCAGTGACTGGGTACAAGACAGTGACATCCAAAGCCCGGGAAAGCTGTTTTGGGAAGAGGAGGTCCATCACATCATAAGCTCTAACAACACAGGCTTTTTCGACATGACACACACATTCCTGCCTTCAGTCATCACTTCCCATGTCGTGCGCACCATCACTTAAATCCCCCCTGGCCACTTAGGCCAAGCTCACCCGCCTTCTCTTCCTTTGAGGCCTTCTATCTGGATTATCTGTGTAATAGTTCACGCTGTTTCTGTCTACACCTAGTTTTTAAAAAATCTTAATAAAAGCAAGTGGTTCAAAGTCTGAAGTCTCAGTGAACGCCTTGATCCAGGAAACACCTGCGTCCACATCCGGGACTCTCGTTCTGTGAGCCTTTCTTTGCTCGGCTACAAAACGAGGTCTTTTCTAGCTGCCGGCCTGGGTGGTTGAAGAATCTGAGATCTAATGAATAGGAAGCTTTTGCATACCTAGTGAGCACCGTTATGGTTATTATGATTGTTATTACCCATCATCTCACCACGGAGGAGAGAGTGATGGCGTGCACCTGGGATCCTGCAGGTTGTGCTGGGCGCCGGGGACAAAGCTCAGCAATCGGGTGAGGAAGGCGTAGGGGGAACACAGCACAGAGCACCAGACACCCCGACATGGCTCTGCAATGACAGTGGGTGGGAGGCCTGGACGTAACCCTCTCTGCCACTAAATGAACAAAGGCTGCCTTGGAGCTTGCAGACCCTCCTCTTCACCTGACCTCCGTAAGCAGCCAGCATCTCCTCTCTCCTGCACATACCTTATTTTCTGGCATATAAGAGGACTGGGCACATACCGTATTTTCTGGCATATAAGACAACTGGGCACATACCGTATTTTCCGGCGTATAAGACGACCCCCAATTTTTCAGTTAAAATATAGAATTTGGGATATACTCATCCTATAAGATGACACCTGGCGTATAAGATGACCCTCGACTTTTGAGAAGATTTTCCCGGGTTAAAAAGTTGTCTTATATGCCGGAAAATACGGTACATGCATGTGAGCACATGCATTCACACACACACGCACACACACACGCACCATGTGGAGGCATATCGACCCATTACTTCTGTCGTTAAAGCTTTGTTTGGCCATTATTTAAAAGTTCCAGAGAAATCTCAGGATTTTACTATGTAGGGATTTTATCGCGGCCGCCTATAAATCCCAATTAGGCGGCCTGTCTTGGAGCCATGAGCGGAAGCGCAGATTCTGTTTGTTCCCAGCGTCTCATTAATGCCGTGCCTTCCCGGTGGGTTACAGATGGAAGGGGTGTCTGCGAAGACCTCTCTTTTCTTGGCCGCAAAGTAACGCACAGGCAAGCATTTAGGACCAACAGAAAAGTGGACATTAGATTCAGGGACTGCAGCTCTCAGCATCAATCCTGTACTCAGAGAGAACTGAGTTTGAATCCAGAGTATGTTTTTGAAATTCATCGTTATTGTTGAAAGTATTACAGAAATCCCCATTCCCCCATAGATCCCTTCCCCTTTCATTCCTTCCTCTTCCCAGGCCTCCTCCCACACTATCATCTATCCATGGCTTCTAATACTGACTCATTCTAAACCTCTCCGAACTTTCAAGATACCCTTTGATCGAAAAGGCAAGGAAGGACAATTCATTCCATGTGGGATCGCTAAAAGGATTAAGAGACTATGTAAAATGCCTCGGAGGTGTCTGGACCACTGTTTTTAATTAAAAGTAAACTCTTTCTCTACTATTTCCTCCTCTATAAATGGAGGGGCCTGGTCCCAGGGCAATATTATTTGACAATAAAACGAACAAATAAAATCACACACACACACTTAACCTTCCTTTCTGAAAGCAAGTTGGCTATTTTGTAATTTAAAAGGCCTGGTGGGAGCAGGGTGGAGGGGGTCAATGGGGGTGAAAAGGGGACATCTGTAATACTTTCAACAATAAAGATAAATTTAAAAAAGCAAAGAGGAGCCCTAGCTGGTTTGGCTCAGTAGATAGAATGTCAGCCTGCAGACTAAAGGGCCCCAGGTTCAATTCCAGCCAAGGGCACATGTCTGGATTGTGGGCTCGATCCCCAGTAGGAGGAGTGCAGGAGGTAACCAATCAATGATTCTCTCTCATCATTGATGTTTATATATATCTCTCTCCCTTCCTCTCTGAAACCAATAAAAATATATATGTATTAAATATATTTTATTGATTTTTGTTACAGAGAGGAAAGGAGAGGGATAGAGAGTTAGAAACATTGATGAGAGAGAGACATCGATCAGCCACCTCTTGCACACTCCCTACTGGGGATGTGCCCACAACCAAGATACATGCCCTTGACCAGAATCGAACCTGGGACTCTTCAGTCTGCAGGCCGACACTCTATCTACTGAGCCAAACCAGTTTTGGCTAAAAATATATTTTAAAAAATAAAGAGGAAAAATAGAAAAACAAACACTAAAATCTATATATATAAAAGCCCAGTGGCCAGAATGGCAGAACAACCAGAACGACCAGAAAACTGGTGGCTATGACGTGCCCCGCAGCAGCCTACCAGCCAGCTCTGGGCACCGATCGCCACTTCCCCCATCCCCCCAGCCAGCCTGGTCCCCGATTGGCCCTCAACACCTGATCTGGAGTGAGGCTGGCTATGAACAGCCTGTGGCCCCTCCCCTGCCACTGGCCTGGCCCAATGGACCCCGATCAGAGTGGGCCAGCTGGACCACACAAGTACACAAATTCGTGCACTGGGCCTGTAGTAAAGAAATAAAAGTCAGTTGGAAATACTAACTTTTCAGAGCCCTAGACTTTAAGAACAGCTAAGTGAGTTCTAATGTGCCACTTGAGATGTTAAAAATCAAAGATGGAGGCAGTGAAAGAACATAGTCAACCACACCCTAAAGTGAATATACACTTGAAGATAACAGGCCACTACAACACTTTTAACACCTACTGGACCCAAACACTTTTACCCCTGCTATCTTATCACCGGCTCAGCATGCTGCATGGCTAGTTTGCATAGGAAGAAGCTAAGCCTCCAAGGGCATCAGCAGCTTGCCCAAGTTCATCCATCTAGAGGTCAGGGCAGGCTCATGCTTCAGGTGTGACCAATTTAAGAGAGCATTATGCACAGCTGCCTCTCTCTTTAAAACTGATTTTTAAAGAAAGAGGAGAGGAGAGGGAGAGAGAGAGAAACATGGAGCAGCAATCAGCTGCTTCCTGCACACCCCCTACTGGGGATCCAGCTAGCACTCAGGCATGTGCCCTGACCCAGCAACCTTTTGGTGCCCAGGACACCTACCCAACTGAGCCATTTCAGCCAGGGTGAGCTGCCTGTCTTTTAATGGTGCTATTTTTTGTTTTCATCACCAGAGCTTCTTTGGTTGAGTCTTTTACACTAATTCTATAAACTTTGAGTCCCAGCTATATATAGGATACTTCCATACCCATCAGGAACTCATGGTATATGAACAGATGGATTCACCTCAAGCCAGGATGCGGTGGTGAGAGAAGGGGAGAGTGCTGGGGGGAAGAAGGGGCGCATGCTGAGAGCTGAGTTCACCTCATTGTGTCTGGGTGTGAGGCTCTAGGGTGGTTCTCAAAAGAGGTTATGCTTTTATTTCATTCAGGGAGATCAGTTGCCAACCAATGAGCAGCAGAAGAAACAGACCTTTGGTTTCCTCACAGAGAGACCAGGAACTTAGCAATCTTGGGAATGGAAAGTTCCTTGGAAAGTTACTAATCATCTCTTCTACACTGGGAACTTCTGAGTACTAATAGCATTATTTCTCACCCTAAAACATTTGTTTGTTTTATGATGAAAATGTTAGGAAAAGTATTCTCCTAGTTCTATTTCCTAATAATAGTCACTGTTAACATTTGGTGCTTTCCGATGACTTGATTTCTTTGTATGCGTTACACGCTAACCAATGTATGCAGAATTAGGCTTATGTACTATCAAACTTCAACATCCTTTTTTCACAGGTTTTCAACCATTAGTAGTTAAATTATGTTTTGGGATGTCCTTATTATAATGTTATTGTCATAGTTAATTATGGTTCTGGTTGTGGATTTAACAGTACAGTGGTACCTCGAGATACGAGTTTAAATTGTTCCGTAACCTTGAGGCGTGGGAAACTATGAGACGCTCAAGTTGTGGTAAACTGGTGGGTTGTGTGCAGCCGGCCGATCTGCGTGATTACTCCTATCTCAAATGTTGCTTGTATTTCAGGCTCATATCTCAAAAATCTTGTATGTTAGGGCACTCGTATCTCGAGGTACCACTGTATGTTCTTAACCACTCATATGAGGAGGTGCACTCCAAAAAATTAAGGACCACATCCCATCTGCTTATCCACCATCACATCTCCTTCCCCTCAGTCAGAATCCTGCACATAGTAGGTGCCTAGTAAATGTTTGTCATTTAACTGACTGGAGTTGGATATTTATATTATGAACGTCCTTTTATTTTTGCTCACACATACACACACACAGTCCTGCAGTGAAACATTTTCAGCCTGAATATTAGCCTGGTTCTTCACTTTTTCTAAAAGTTAATTTACTAAAAGCGGATTTGGGGGGAGGGATCACAGGCCAAGGTAAACTTGCACTCCTTTGAAACATGTTGCCGAATTTGCATTGCACTGAGGCTGTAAATGCCTTCTCCTCTCACCACTAAAGTGGGACAAAGTCCTTTCCCTGTCCCCTGCCAACAGTGGGTATTATTTATTCTTTAATCCTTGCTGATTAGAGAGGTAGGAAATGGTATCCTATTTCACTGATGAGTACTAAGGCTGAACAAGCTCCTCTGTCAAGTCTGACTCCGGGTTCTGGATTATGGATATTAATATGAATAGAACTGTGCCTCACACATAATTAATCATGTGCTACATTATACACATGTATATTTAGTTGTAGGTATATATGTGCATGTAAGTCTATGTAGTTCTATGTTAGTAGATGTGTATTAGCTCCCAGGAAAGGCCATGTTTGTGAATGATTATGCATGGGTTCATGTTTTCAATAAGGACACAATGAAATAATGCATGCAACTATAAGAATCCCTGAACTTTTTATTTCTAATTGTCAGAGATAAATGATATACAGGGCTGGGAAGCATAGAGAACTGCAATTAAAAGCATAGCCTCTGGATAAAAACTTCCTGAATTCAAATCCTGGCCTCTCTACTTACTGGTTACTGGGTAAGTAAACCAGTTTCAGTAAATCTGTTTCTCAGCCTAAACAAAAAAAAGGGGATTAATTGCTTCCCTACTTCACATTGTGTAATGAAGATCAAAGGAGTGTGTTTTTTTTCCCACCCGAGGATATGGTTTTATTGATTTGAGAGAGAGGAACATGGATTGATTGCCTCCTGTATGCATCTTGATTGGTGATCAAATCTGCAACCTTTCAGTGTAGAGGACACTGTTTTAACCACTTGAGTCACACTGGCCAGGGCGATCACAGTTTTTAATAACTCTATATGCCTGGAAATTGGCTGACAAACTACATTTGATTAATTTTAGCTAGTTTACAAAGTAAACAAGCAGATTAACTCAGCATTCTTAGTGATACTTCTACAGGGAGGTGTACAAAGTGGTGCAATGGAGAATGATTGTCAGTGGTGTGGGTGGGAGAAAGGTGGGGGTTGGAGAAGATGGCTAAGGAAGGTACTAGTATCTTTGCGTAAGCACTGGATGAGGAGAAAACCAGGCAAACCTGGGGAAAGGAATGGTCAGACACAGGGAACAGCACGTGCAGAGGGGAAAGAAATAAGTAGGACAATGGACCACATTAGGTAGAGAAAGGGGGCTGAGGCCAGCCTACTCAGGGCCTTATTGGGCTCCAAAGAAGGTTTCTGATTCACCTTCACCTAGTAACAGAGTATATTCACCCTTTAAACAAGAAAGTTAAGGTTTTAGGGGAAACGAACAAGAATTGCTTTGAATTGAATTTATTACACACATTTGTAGCAAGATCAAAGAATGGATTTTTAACACCAACACCCATGGGTGTCTCTCAAGTCGTAAGGGAGCTGCCATCTTGGTTTTGAACTCTCTGCAGAGAAACGGCTTAGTTGTTTTTTAAGCAAGTTGCAAGCAGGAGCCCTTAGCTCATAGGACAGTGGTCATACTCTGCTGCCCGGGTCCTTGCAGGTTATAGGTGCCTTCTTCACGCTGCCCTATGGTGCTAAGAGATCGGCAACTTTTCTATGCCCTGTCCACAAATCGCCCCAGCCTATTCTCCTCTCTCTTCACTGTAGTCATTGGGATTACATCTATTTTATGGTGGTAGTTTTACTACATCTATTTTATGGTGGTAGTTTTACTATATCTTTAGAACCCAAAAGGCAGCAGAAAGAATGACAGTTTCCATCAAAGTTAATAATAATAGAAAGAAGACAGAATAAAACAAAAACATTGTTTGGTAACAGATGTCTGAGGAGGCTCCCCTTGAACCAATTTCCTCCCCTAAAGCCATCTTTCATTCAGATTGGAGGGATGGCTTCTCATTCCTGCTTTAATCTAGTTTATCGCACTGGCCTATAAGTGGATAATGTAATACTTTCATCTTTATCCCAGGATTTGAGGGAGGCAGTAATCAGTATCTCTCTCCCCTCAATCCTGGAACATCTGTACAGCAAAGATGTTAACTGCCATCCACTGAAAGAGTTGCCATTCCAATAATACACCATCAAGGTAATCAAATAATATTGCTCATGCTTCCTTCATGTTCAAACACCATGCTCATAAATACAGAGAATGGACTGACAGCTGTCAGAGGGGAGGGGGGTTCGGGAACTAGGAGAAAAGGAGAAGCAATTAAGCAAAAAAGCCAAAACAAACAGAAAAACAAAACTCATAGACAACAGCACTGTGAATACCAGAGGGAACAGGGGATTGGAGGAGATGGAGGACAGTAAGGAGGGATAAATGCTGATGGAAAGAAACTCGACTTGGGGTGATAAATGCACAATACAATATACAGGTGCTGTATTTTAGAATTGTATACCTGAAACCTATATAATTTTATTAACCAATGTCACCCCAACAGTCAGTTAAAATTTTCAAAATTAAGATAAACAAGAACATAATTAGGCATGTCTCTCACTGTACAGCCTGCACTAAAGAATGAAACTTCAATTTCCTCATCTTTAAAAATAATATAAAACAAGACTGTCATCTGACTTATCCATCTCATTGTCTAGTGTAAAGAATTCAGAATAACTGTGCACTAATTATATATATGTGTGTAAAAGTGCAATTCCAAGTGTGAAGTGACATGACAGCATGGAATTTGTAGAAATGTGAAATTGACTCCTAATATTCAGATTGCCTCTTATTTTCTGTGAATTCTAAGAGGCTTATTAAACTCTGACTTTCAGTGTCTGTTCCTATAGAACGGTAACCAAACAAATACAAAACACGAGTGGCCTAAGAGTTATCTAGAATACTTAATTCACTGACCACAACACTGATAGCATA
Organism: Lasiurus cinereus; assembly: GCA_011751065.1. Taxonomy (NCBI): domain Eukaryota; kingdom Metazoa; phylum Chordata; class Mammalia; order Chiroptera; family Vespertilionidae; genus Lasiurus; species Lasiurus cinereus. The sequence goes on along the minus strand of JAAGEH010000452.1, from coordinate 9,080,871 downwards.
TGGTAATTTAAGTGGCAATTTATAGTCCTATGCAAAATGTTAAGAGTGTGAGATTTAAGAAGTTAATACCCCGAGAGCAACGAAAAGCTTAGACTTTTCACTCAGATCCACATGGGTTTGAACCTGAGGTTTGCCACTTGCTGGCTGCCAAGATCTGAATTAGTCTCATTTTCTTTTATTCTCTCCCTCTTTCACCGGTCTCCTCCTATAACATTAAATGAAGGTACTGCCAGCGCCTCATTTTGGTACTGCTCTAAGAATGAAATGCGCTCGAGCTCATATATTTGAGTGGGAATGGTTTATACATTCTCATTTAAACCTCACAATAATCCCAAGATATTGGTTTTATGAAACTCATTTTCGAGGAAGGAAAGTGATGGCCTAAAAGAACTGGAATTCAACTCAGCTCCGGGTAGCTCCAAACTTCATGACCCTTCTCATCCAAAGCATTGATTTGTCTGTGGAACAGTCCTTCCACGATGCCTGGCAATCCCTCGTGCCTTCCTTCTTGACCAGAAATCAACCTCCACCAACCAGGACATCCGCTCATACTAGTAAAGAAGAGATGCTCACTCCCAGGCCCTCCTCTTGTGAGGGTACCACTCAGAGGACCACCTTTTCCAAATCATAAAAGATGGAGATTGATCAAGTTTTAACCCTTTTTTCCAGTGCTTCCCTGGCCTAATGTAGCAGTGTGTCATCTCTACATGGGATGTCATATCTGTAACCATTTTCCCTTTTATCTCTGCCGCAGCTGTTAAATTCATGCTCACATCATCTCTACTATGGATTAATAAGCCCCCGTATTCTCAATGTTCTCCCTACAAAACTATCGGCGTCGCTATTATCAGGGTGACTTTGGGGCTGGTATGTCCCCTTTGGTAAAAACTGACTCATTGCACAGATTCCAAAACCTCAACACGCAGGCCTGACATTCAGTGCTCCAGCCTGTCCCTTTTCAGGTTTTCCTCCTTCCTCATACTGCCCCCTGCAGGTGCCAAGTGTCACAGCCTCCTGCTCTCTGCTCCACTTACCCACCCATGGAGGCATGTCTTCCCATAACACCCAAATCCTACACACGCAGAAAGCCTGGGCTTGAACTTCTTATGGTCTGTCTTTCACAATTTCCCCCACACAGAAGAAGAAATGTTACTTTATCTTTTTTTTCCCCTCATTAAATGCAAGCTACTCATGATGTATGCAAATGTTTTCTTTGATGTTAGGCTACAAATTCCCTAGTGAAGAACCCTTGCTATTTCTCCAGACATCTCTCATGGTGCTCAGCACCTGAACCTGCACGCAGACAGAAAACACACACCGTCCCACCCCATATACACGGAGTAACACCAGAGTGACTGAACCCGTGAATATAAGCTCTACAAGGGCAGAAGCGCCTTGCCCAGAGTTTTTAGCACGGGCCTGAAGTTTTGCCTGAAGTTTACCTTGGTAACTGCTTCCTTATGTCCCTTGGGGGTGCAGGTGGGAACCCACCTTTGATTCACTGTAATATCTGAATGCAGCATCTTATCCATCAGCATATCACGTTGCATCGTCTCAGTGATTGTGATGGGTTCAGCATTGGGCAGTCCCTCAACCGACGTCCTTGGTACCCAGTGAGAATCAAAGGTGCCAATGCCTTATCCGGGCATGTGACAGTAATTCTCTTGTGACATTAGGAAGATCATTTCCTAGAGTGGATCTGACACGGGAAAAGCTGAGCTGAAACATGGAGGGAGAGAAAGCCCGTCCATAGTTACATCATGGGTGCCTAGTCAGGTCTAATCATGAATCTAGCCAGCTCTCCATCGCATGCTTAATTTACTTGGACAAAAATAATAAGAGTTCTCTCTGCTTAAACCAGTCCGAGTCTAGTTTTTTTTCTATCTCTTGCCACCGACCGAGTCTTATGTGTTAAGTAGGTATCGGTTAATTTTTTGAAGAGATTCTTAAGGCGGTAAACAAAGCTGCCTTTGATGGCCCTAGGAAGAACCCTTAACAAGGAGCCTTTGATATGGGAGAGGGGATCTGAATATTAATGCCAGTTCTCCAGCGAGGGCAGTGTATCTTGGTTCTGACCTTCGGTAAAAGCTAAACAAACAAGACTCTATCAACTCCTCACAAGTTCCTGTCAAACAGCAGTAAGCACAACACTGCATAGCAATTAGTGTGCAGATCTTCTAAGATGTCGAACCGCTGATCAGTGACCTATTTAGGACACCGTGGGGTGAAGGCCGGGAGGAGAAGTCCAAGGCTAGAGGGTCAGGTGATTTAAATAATATAGTGAAGGAGGAATAAGGACGTAGGTAGACCTGTGGCAATGAGACAATACTTCTTTTCTCACTCCTTGGTCCTCGATAGATGATCGGGATCTATGCTTCCAATACTTTTCAATCCTGAATTTATTACTGCATCTCAACCGCAGTATTCCCATCTGTGAAATGGTACTAGTGAGGAAACATGCATATCCTTAATGCAAATTGTCTGGCACTCGGGGTTCTCTATTTCAATGACTCTCAGACTTTTTTTTTTTTTTACTACAGCCTATAGTTAGAAATACATATGGAACATGTCAACCCCACACATCCACACACACCTATACATCTAAAAAGAGTTTCAGAAAGCAATCTTTATCATTGCAATGCACAATGCATTTTTTATTCAAAATGTGATACTCTTGTTATCAAGTAATTATTCAGAATAAAATATTCTATTATGACTCATTTGCATTTTAAGATGGCCATGCCCATCAATGGGTCTTAACCTCCACATTGGAAAGCATTACCCTGGATAAACATATGATACACAATGCGTTCCAGAAACATGCCCATTACACCCAAGCAGAGTTCCATTCCTGAACTTCAGTACAGTCTCCTACCCTAACCAGTAAGTCTGTGCCATCGCTAATGTTTACCTTCTCCTCTGGTTCTGGGCTTAGACTGAGAGTCAATGGAAGCAGCTGGTTTCTCCTGGACACACCTCATATTCTCACTGAAATGTCGAGGGTAAGGCTCCCACAGTTTGGCTTGTTCCAGAACCTCTCAGGGAGTTCCAAAGTATTTTGAGATGCTCAGAGATTGTAATTCACTAAGTTCTGCAGGGGTCCCGGAGTTTGAATGTTTAGAAAGCACCCCAGGGTTTATGATGAAAGGGGAGGGGTATATCATAATTGGATAGACACTTCCGTTACCAGAGAACACAACTGGAAGCTGGAGATGTGGAATCACATCATTTATAGCCATCAGCAAAAGCGTGAAGATTTCCTTAAAACTGAGGGTTGAGCCCAGCTGGTGTGACTTAGTGGTTGAGAGTCAACCCATGAACCAGAAGGTCACAGTTTGATTCCCAGTCAGGGCATATGTCCAGGTTGTGGGTCCCGGTCCACAGCATGGGGTATGCAGGAGGCAACTGATCAATGATTCTCTCTCATCATTGATGATTCTATCTTTCCCTCTCTCTTCCTGTCTCTCTTAAATCAATAAAAACATATTTAAAAACAAACACACACACACACACACACACACACACACACACACAACAAAGAAGAACAAAACAAAACAAAAAAACCCTGATGGCTTAGGGTAGAAGGGGGCAGAAGCCAGTAAGCCAGTAGGCTCTGTCTTTGGCATAACAGAGAGAAGGGGTGAGGGAGGAGTTATTAATCAAAGAATTTACTAGCATATGCGTATCTGCATAATCCCTGGACAGACAATAGTGAAGGCGTGGGTGTGGGGGGGGGGGGTGGCGAGGATCAGGAGCTGGGTGGAGGAGGTCAGTGGGGGAAAAGGGGAACATATGTAATACTCCCAACAATAAAGATCAATTAAACAACAATAAGAAAAGCAGAATGGGAGAGACCACACACAGAGCCATTCCCTGTCTATATTCCCCCTCCGCCCTCAGCCCAACTGGCTCACTTCCTTAACCCAAACAGGTGTCTGTCTATATTAAATGACAAGAAGATTTAGGATGTGAAGAGGTGGCTGGGATGGTGACAAGGAAAGCAACATGGCAGTCATCAATCTCATTATTTTCAAATGTGGTTGTATCTTGCTGTGTGTGGCAGCTTTTCTGCTCTTCTTCCTCTTTTCTTCTTCTACAAACCCCACGTTTCTTTGAGAAACCATTGTGTGGTCATCCCAGGTGGCTCTGGTGAGGCCATCAGTCACAGAATCCACAATGACTCAGATTGGCCAATCACAATATTCTTGCTCAGCCATTACAATTGGTCCAGGAAGGACATCTGACCCAACCAGGGCCAATCATAGTTTTCTCTAAGATTTAATATATGAATTCTGTAAGAGAAAGGTTTTTTTTTTGGATATCTATATGTATAAAAGCCTAAGTGATTGTTATGACCAAAAGACCAGATGACCAGCAAGTAACTAGGACATGTACTGACCCCCCAGGGGGCAGACACTCAATGCAGGGGGTGCCCCCTGGTGGTCAGTGTGCTCCCACAGCCAACCTTCCACTGTCCAACCTTCCACCATTCCCCCCCCATTGGCTGGCTCCCACAGGCCCTGATCAGGACTGAGTGAGATGGCCCCTTATCAGCTCTGATAACACTGGCCAGGCCACGGGACCCCACCTGTGCACAAATTTGTGCACCAGGCTTCTAGTTAAGTTATAAAGTTTTAGGCTTGAGTATGCCATGGTTTTCCTGACACACAAAAGGATTTAGAACTCAGACACAAACATGTCAGAGCTCTTAAAATTTTCTTTGAGCATCTGGATTCAATTGTTTCCAAAGCCAAACCCTAGATTTCCCAGTTCTATGAGAGCCAATGTATTCTCTTTTGGGCTTAAATTAGTCAAAGTTCAGTTTCTCTCTCCTGCAAATCTAAGAGCCCTGAATACCCAATCCTTCCAAGTCAGCCTTATTCTATACCTCCTTGCCCTATCCATCTCCTTTGATCTCCTCAGCCAGAGGTCACCAGCAGAGTACATTTTCTTCCCTCTTATTGAGATGTTCTCTTTTACCAACTGGTTTAATGGCTAATTGCATTGCGTGTCGTCTCGGTGCCCTTTTCTCATCCAGTATTAGATCATCTGTTCTCAAAGGAAGTCATCTTAAATGTTTGTCATTAATATCTTATAATTAATAATAATTTAACATCAGTACTTAAGAGTCAGTATCATGTGCCAGAAATTGTGCTCACTGATTTATATGTGCTATCTTACTTAATTATTAAAGTGTTGCTATGAGGCAAGATTTAGTGTTCTCTTTTAGAGATTGGACACAAAGCAGATTCAGAGAAGCTAAGTGACTCAATCCAATTTTTTTTCCAGCAAGTAAGCAGAGTACAGGGTTAGAATACAGGTGTTTTTTTTATTCAATAAGTTCTGTGCTTAATCATGTGTGTGTATGGACACATGTGAGTGTGTGGAAATTTTGGGGGGCCAATATTATAGTTATCTCTATTCTGCAATGTTATCCTGTACCCCACACCCTCTGCCAGTTTGGATATGCATAATGCAATTACTTCAGTGAGGGAATGGATAAAACCGATAAAAGAGAGGTTAACTCACACACAAAGGGCATCCTTTTGGCCCTTCATGGCCCAATGTAGAGACACATGCAGATGGAATTATGACCTTTCTGCTCTCACTACTTGGTGCTTGGCAAAAACCCTAAAAGCTACCAAATTCTGAAAGACGAGGACATGGAGAGAGAAACAGGCCATGATGGATGGGCAATCCCAGCAAATGCACCATGAAGGATAGGACCATTGCTCTGCATGATTTTTTAATAACTACAAAAATTCCCATGTATGGGATTTCTGCATGCGAAAATTGATAGCATTGCTGATGCTGCTCATCTCTTTAAACAAGCAAACTCATCTTCCCAGCTGCTGTTATATCAGGAATAAATTGGCTCCTAGACAGGTTTGCTTGCAGGTTAGAACTGAGATTGAATAGATAATAACTTTTGGGGTAGCAATGCCTGCCATGGCAAATAATAAAGAAATTCATGACCTGCAAAGTGCAGGGTGATCGTTTCCCCCAAATATATGTCGCTTGGCCTTCAAGTAGGTTCATTAGGTGTCCAAGGAGCTGCGAAACATATTCCGCACATACAGGCAGGTGACTCACAGAGAAAGATCTCACCTGCAGATCAGGCAGTAGTTACAAAAACATGTAGGTCAAGGAGGAACTTGTTGTTAAGTGGCTTTTAAAATCAAGATCCAAGAACGGGGCATTTGGTTGAGGGATTGCCTCTCTCCACAAAGAAAATAAAGCTGGATTTCTCGAGTGACCTTAGGTAGCCTGGCAGCTTTTGCAAATATCACACTGGATGCAGATCCATTGGATGGGGCTTCGGTAACTGGATTTCTATTTCGGATGATTATTTCTCTCTCAGAAAAAATAATTAGGTGTCAATGAGGAGACAGAGGGAAGCTAAGTAGACAGGCAAGGACTTTATGGGGAACGGGGGGAGGGCATCGAACTGGGGTACCCAACTAGGTGAAATTGCTAGACAACCCAGCTGAGCATAGGAAAAAAAGGGCAAGTGCAAGAGCCAAACTTGAAAATGTATGGATTGTTGCTAAGTCAAGCAGCTTGCAGATAACCAATCACAATGCAGTAAAGATGTATAAACCAATCCCAAGGATGTTGCTAAGGCAGGATTATTTGAAAAGACCAATCAGGAGCTAGCAAGGCCGTATCCACTTCCTAAATAAAAATGCATGCCTCCTCTAGCTTTCCACTTGTCCCCTTCCCCCCAACCCCAGAAGCTAGATTCTTGGGTTCATGGCAGGAGACATACTCACTCCCCTGTGTCCACATGCTTATGGCCATGTGGGATTGCACACATGGACCAATTAATAGATTTCAATTCCCTTGGATGCTGCACTGCACCCCACTGCAACATGGACCCCCAGCTGCACCTTTCCTAGGACTGGCTTCTCGCAATGAACTTTGCTTCTATTAAGCCTTTTTGTCCATGAATCCATTCTTCAGTTTTGCAACACAAGGAACTCAGGCTCAAACACACCACATTTTGGGTTCTTCAACAGTGAACGAGTCTGACAGCACTGTGCCAACATCAGCGCCTGAGTGGGGGTGGGGGGAGACAGGAGAAGTCCCACAGGAAGGTGGCGGTGTGGACTGGAGGGAAGATTACCCTGCGAGGCTGGCCCTTCCTTTGAGACTTAGATTTATGCCTGCTCGCTGGGTAGCTGGCTTCCTCTGTCTTAGGCTAATAAAAACTTCCCCAGCCTCTGCAGGCAGAAGTTCCCGAAAAAAATCTCAACACCTATAGGGAGCCTATTACCTACCACTAGATTGATGACAGAGTTTTAAGGGATTTCTGTGTGTTTAGTAACCAATTTCACTTTTGCCAAAACGTTTACTGGACGCATTAGATATCTTCAAGAATATCAGGAAATGTGGACAAAGTCATAAATAAATCAATAGCCTCAAACATTCATTGCATTTTACCCACAGTCCTGATTTCATGATTTCCCCATAGAGGAAAGGAGGATGAACATTTCTACTTGGTCCGTGTGAGATTAAGCTCTGGAACGGGTCCGGCGTGCCCCCAAGGTCACAGAACTGAGGATAACTGGTTACCTGTGCCCAGAGCCAGGTGTCCCGTTCCTCCCACCCCGCCCCCACTGCCTCCTCCAGGGTTGAGTCCTGGCCTTGATTAATGATCCCCGCATTAGGTGAGCTCAAATGTGCAAGCATCAGCTGCGAGGTAGCACCTGAGCTTTTAGAAAGCCTTCCCGTTCGCTAAGCAGTGCCATTTATAACCTCCCATTAGAAGGGGACGGGGCAAAACTGTGTAAATAATGGCAGGCGAGAGGAACACGGGGCCACCCATCCAGCTAAGCCTCCTCTGTAGGCAAAAGGAAGAAGCCCCTGTCTTAACAGTGAAGAACTGGAAACAACCTACCTGTTTACCCCTAGGGGATTCATTATACAAATATTGATATGCCCATGCCAGGGGATATTATATAATCAATTAAAGTGACAAGGTAGACATGTATCAACTGGCTGGAAAAATTACAGGTGATATTAAGTATGTGCAAAAGTAGGCCCCCATGTACCTTATAGAATATAATTTCCTATGAATAATAAAATGCATACTGTGTATTCAATGTTGAACATGGTTAACATGGTTGGGTGGTAAAGTTATATGTGATTTTTTGTTGTTGTTTGCAAAAAAAAGAACTGTGTTGTTTTTTGTGTTTTTTTTCAAAACTAAATATATTTCACCTATCCTAAGAACAAAGGAAGATCACACTGAGCTGGAACTGAGGATATATGAGCTGCACAAAGGATAATTCTAATTAAGTTTCATTACACCTGCTAACTGAAGAGGCTTGCATACTTGCTTGTCATGGGATATCAACTATTTTTTTTTATCCAATGTCATTTAATACATTTTGTACTTGCCGGTCCCCAGACAACACCTATGAAAGGCTCATTTGATTATCCCCACCCTCCCACCCGGTCTGGTTTAGATGCCTGTGTTCCTATTTCCACCCAGATCCTTATCATGGTATTGTTTTTATGCCTCTCCCAATATGGCCTTCTCCAGGAATATCCATGTCTGATCTTCTTCTGTCTCCTGACACCTACCTTCAGGATTGAGCACAGAGCGAGAGCACCATCACTGCTGTGTAACGGAAACTGTTGGAGTCTAATCGGTGCCTGGAACAGAGATGAACGAGGAGCCTCTGAAAGCATGGCCTGGACATGAGCATGCACGTTGCAGGTCCCAGAACAAAGGTCTGAGGAGAAAAAGACAGAAAAATCATGGCATCTGTAGGCGTGCCTCCAGGGTTTCAGATTGGAGACTATTTTTCTAAGGATGGAGAGGGGGCTCATCCCAGAGAGTTCCCACCTCAAAGAGGGATGCTTTAGATCCTACATCATTTTATTTAGCTCTTTACTTGCTCATTCTCTGATTGTTGAGCACAGTAATCCAGAATTGAGCAAGTGGGCTCAGAAGCAGGAACATAGCTCTTGCTTTCATTCATCAGAATGAAACCTTTTAGACCCAATGCAGGTGAGGGTTCCTTTAAAAGTCATTTACTTATCATCATGGGTTAGCTTTTCCTGCTCAAGAACCCGTATGGCTCAGTGGATAGCGTGTCAGCCTGTGGACTGAAAGGTCCCAGGTTCCATTCCAGTCAAGGGCATGTATCCTGGTTGCTGGCATCTCTCCAGTAAGGGCGTGCAGGAGGCGGCTGATCAATGTCTCTCTCTCACTGATGTTTCTAACTTTCTATCCCTCTCCCTCCCTCTCTGTGAAAAATCAATGAAATATATTAAAAAATAAATAAATGGAACTGTAGTGTAAGCATATTCTTGTCTAGCTTTTTTTACTGAGTAAAATTTATTTGTGATTTACCCATAGTATTCTGTCATTTAATAGTTTGTTGCTTCTTAATGTGATGAGCATACCATTTTATGAATATACCACTCTTTAAATTTATTTACCTGTTGGTGAATAACTGGGATATTTTCAGTTTGGAGTATTATCAATGTAACTGCTATACACTTTCTTGAACTAATTTTTTTGCCACTATACTTTTGTTTCTCTTGGATAAATACCTGGCATTGGAACTACTGTATCAACTGGCTTCTAAAAGTGGCTGAGGGAACTCAATAGCAACAAACCAATAACCCAGCTGAAAAATGAGCAGATGACTGGAATCAATATTTTTCCAAAGAAAACTTATAAATGGTCAACAGGTACATGAAAAGGTGCTCAAAATCACTAGTCATCAGGGAAATATAAATCACAACCTCACTCCTGTTAGGAGGGTTATTATAAAAAAAAAGATAAAAGATAAATGCTGGTGAGGATGCAGAGAAAATGAAATGCTTTTACACTGTTGGTGGGAATGTAAACTGATACATCAACTATGAGAAACAGTACAGAAGTTAGTCAATAAATTAAAAATGGACCTACCAAGTGATACAGTAATCCTACTTTTGGGTATATATCCAAATAAAAGGAAATCATTATCTCAAAAATATATGCTCTCTTGTGGTCTTAGTGGCATTATTCACAACAACCAAGCTATAGTAACAACTTAAGTTTTTGCTGATAGATTAATGGGTAAAGAAAATGTCACACACACACACACACACACACACACAATTATTCAGCCTTAAAAAAGAATAAAATCTTGTTAGTTGTGACAACATGGATGAACCTGAAAGGCATTATGTGAAGTGAAATAAACCAGTCAGAGAAAGACAAATACCACATGGTATTACTCATATGTGGGGTTTAAAAAAATTTGAATTGATTGAACAGATAAGAAAAGTGGTTGCCAGAGGATGATGTGTGGGGTAAATAGCAAGAGGTTAGTAAAAGATACAAACTTTTCAATTATAAGATCAATAAGGGTTGAGGATCTAATGTACAACATAATGACTATACTGTGCTGCATAACTGAAATTTGCTAAAAGAGTCAAAATGTTCTCAACAACAAAAAGAGAAGGTATGTGTATGAGGTGATGAATGTGTAAAGTACCTTGGTGGTAGAATCTTTTCACAAGTTATCCATATACCATATAATCACATTGTACTCGTTAAATATCTTACCATTGTATTTGTCAATTATACTTCAACTAGAGGCCCAGCGCACAAAATTCGAGCACTGGGAGGTGGGGGGGGGATTCTGCCCGGTCTGTGCCCTCTAGCAGTTTGGGAGCCCTTGGGGGATGTCTGACTGATGGCTTAGGCCTGGTCCCAAGAGTGGGCCTAAGCCAGCAGTCAAACATCCTTAGCGCTGACTCAGAGGCAGGAAAGGCTCCCACCACCACTGCTGACCTCGCCAGCCATGAGCCCTGCTTCTGGCTGAGTGGCACTTCCCCTGTGGGAGCACACTGACCTCCAGGGGGCAGCTCCTGCATTGAGCGTCTGCCCCCTGATGGTCAATGAGCTTCATAGCAACCAGTTGTTCCACTGTTTGGTCAATTTGCATATTAGCCTTTTATTAGATAAGATGAAGTTGAAAAAAATAGTGGGTGGGAATGAGAATGACTGGGAAGGTGGTTGAGATAAGTTACTGGGGTGATGTAATATTCTACATCTTAAAGGGCTTTTGATTACACAAGTGTGCATATTTGTCAAAGTCCATGGAATAGATATGTAAGGGTTTTAGATTTCAATATATGTAAATATTACCTAAATATAAAGAATCATAAACACATATTGAACTTTAACAATATTATGCTCAAGTGTTTGGGAGGATTTATACTGGTGACTGAAAGTTAATCTGAAATGCATCAAGAAATACAATAGATTGATGGATGAATAGACAGATAGATATGTTTTAAAACAACTGTAGCAAAACAATTGTAGAACCTAAGTGATGGGTGCATGTGTAATCACTGTGAAATTTATTCCACTTTTTGGTATGATTGACATTTTTCATAGTAAAATGTTGGGAAAGGAAAATATTTCTCTCCTGTACGAATCCTCCAGGGGCTTCCCAGCACGCTTAGAATAAAATCCGAAGCGAGGATGTGGGACCAGAAGGCCCTGCACAATATGCTTCCTGGCTACCTCTCCAACTTCATTGGCCCACACCCTGACCCAGTGACAGCGGGTTCCTTATTGTTCCTGGTCCCCTCCTGGTCCATTCTGGTCTCAGAGCTCTCACACTCACCATTACCTCTGTACCGGAGGCTCTCATGGAGGCATCACTGGCATGTCTGCCTACCTCTCTCCTCCCATGATCCCTGTCTGCTCAGGGCTCCTCTGCCAGGAGGCCATCCCTGATCACCTTGCCCATCTCTCATCCTTATCACTCTTATGCTGTCTCTTTTTTTCCCCCACAGCACTTAGCACCACGGGATATACTTTTAAATATATTTATATTTAAGTTGTTTCCCTCCCCTCACCTCCCCCACCACCACTGATGCTCAAACCCTTTGAGGGAGGATTGGGGCTTTATGTTATTCATCGCTCTATCCCCAGCTCCTAGACACTGGGTGTGGAAACGTGAGCCAACCAACACGTATTTGTGGGCAGGATCAGTGAATGGGGTTTTCTGTAATGCTCTGACAAAATTAAAGATCCTTTTACTGTAGGGCAGGTTTAGATTGACAGAAAATTTGTGAAGACATACTTCCCATATATTCCACAACCAGCCTCCCCTTTTGCTAACATCTTCTGTAATGGTGCGTATGCTAACATGAACTGACACTGACTCGTTCTTACTCACTGAGGTCCCTGCTTAAATATCCTTGGTTTTCATCTCATGCCGTTTCTCTGTTTCAGGATCCTGTACCGTCTACCACATCACCGCAGGCTCCTCTTAGCTGTCAGACTGTCCTGGTGTTTGATGACCTTGACAGTTTTGAGGACTGGCTAGGTATTAAGCAGAATGGCCTGGGCTGGGAGCAGCCCATCCTGGGAATTTATAGGAAAATGAGTCACTAGGAGCTTGGAAAAGCCTGCTCCTCCAGGGATGCTGACTTGTACCCAAGGACCCCTCACTGTTGAGTTGTCTTTAGAGTATGTATAGATTTTACAGACCTTGTCTTATTGGGTAAACCCCATGACAAGAAAGTTCTTTCCATGTTCCTCTTACACAGGTTGCCAGAGGGAAGCCGGTGGGGGGAGAAAGGGGTACTAACATAAGGTGACAGGAGAAGATCTGACTTTGGATGGTGGGCACATGGTGTCATACACCGATCTTACAACATAGGAACTCACACATGAAACCTGTATGTTCATGTTGTCTAATGGCCTCAATCAAATAAATATAAACAAACAAACAAACAAACAAATAAATAAAAGCTGAGCTTCCATATGGTAACTGCAAGACCACAGGGAGTACCCGGCCAGCAAGAACCGAGCCTGAGCATTCTGACTATGGTTCAGCTCTCTCTACCTCCCTCACCTGCCTGGTGACTCCATCACACTGTCCCCAGCTGCCCAACCCTGAAACTATGCCAAGGCATAAAGTACCAGCGTCCTTTTCTCCACTGTTTTCCATCAAAATAGTACCACCGAGGCTAACAATACTGCTTAGTCAGAAAAAGATGAGCATCCTGAGAGAATATTTACCTGTAAGCAAATATGTACATCTTATCAAAACCTCATGTGCTGGGCTTGCCGGCAGGTAGAACGTTTTTGTGTTTTTTTTCAATATATTTTATTGATTTTTTACAGAGAGGAAGGGAGAGAGATAGAAAGTCAGAAACATCGATGAGAGAGAGACATCGATCAGCCGCCTCCTGCACGCCCCACAGTGGAGATGTGCCCGCAACCAGGATACATGCTTCCGACCGGAATCAAACCTGGGACCCCCTCAGTCCGCAAGCCGACGCTCCATCCACTGAGCCACACCGGTCTCATATGAGAAGGGCCAACCATCATGAGGCTGATAACACCTTTGCCTGTAAGGCAGCCAGCCTTTCTGTGTAGGGGCGCCTTGCACAGACTGAACACGGAGCACTTCCTCCATCACTGTTTACTGGAAAGTGCCCTGTGATGGGAGGCCCCGTGGCTCTGCCTCTGCTCTGCTCATTCCCCCTCCGACCCCCTTCCAGCGTATTAGTCTCAAAATTCCGGCTTTCCTTATGAATAGAGACTCTAAATTGATTTGCTTTGCTCCTTTATAAAATGCTTAATTCTGCAATGGAAAGGCAATTATTATGCTGAGTTCAGAGAAAGAAAGATACATTAGCTTGACTACATCTTATTTCTCCCTTCAGAGAGCCTTCCCTTCCTCTGCCATATGGTGCCTCATCGCTCTGGGCTCTGGCTAGCATGTCGTTTGTAAGACGCGATTATGGCCCATATTTCCTAATTGTCCGTCTTAAGGATGGGGCTGTGTCCATCTTGCTCATCAGTGCATCCCTCCACTGTACATGCCCAATAAACACATTTACATAAAATGGATTTGTATAAACCGCAGGCATCATTTATAAAGTTTATCTTCTTTGTACACAATCGAAAGTTTTCACTATTTCAAACTATTGAAAACAACGTTTAAAAATCCTCTTCACACATAGGATTAGAAATCACAGATTGGTGACAAATAATATTGAGTGAACAGAGAATGCAAGAGGTTCAAGCCTAGATGAAGACAAAGCAGCATTTGGGGCATCTCTGTAAGTAAGCGACTTCCTGTGATCACCTTTATTAGGGGAAAAATCAAGACATGTGCTCTGACTCAATAATGGGCACCCTGTCAGTAGTCAGCCCAATTTCCGCAGAGGAAACAGAGGCAATCCTATGTGACTATAACATGTCTGTCCATTAGGAGGCTGGTTCAAGGTCATGAATAAGGGGCTGTGACTCTTTACATCTTCCTCTTCCTGGGAGAACATCTTCCCTGGATTTACTTCCAAAGGGAGTGCAGGGGAGCCATATGGAATTGGTCTAACGGGGATACTTGTAAAGGTCGTGGCTGACAGAAACTGGGGCTTTTCTTTGAAAAAATAGAGTCTGATCCTGTCATGTGTGTGCCCTTTCACGTCAAAGTTCTTTCCTTTTTGTAAATGACATGCAGTTGGACAAAAAGTCTACTCACCTAAAACATCATTTCTTTCTTTCTTTCCTTTGCCTGTAAGGCAGTCAGCCTTTCTGTGTAGGGGCGCCTTGCACAGACTGAACACGGAGCACTTCCTCCATCACTGTTTACTGGAAAGTACCCTGTGGTGGGAGGCCCCTTCCTTCCTTCCTTCCTTCCTTCCTTCCTTCCTTCCTTCCTTCCTTCCTTTCTCTTTCTTTCTATTCATTTTTATTTTTATTTTTAAATTTACCATATGTTGTTGTTTTTTTTTCCTATTGCCCTCCCCACCCCCAGTGCATGCCCTCATACATTTCTTAGTTGCTGGGTAGTGACCAAGACACACCTGTGATCTTCAGTAGGTCATACAGACTCAAAGAACACACATTTGAAAAGTTTTCACATCTACAGCATCGTCCAAGCTTTTCCTGAGCGAGGGCTCTTTCCTCTCTACCTCTGCAACTTCCGTGGAAACCTACCTCTGTGTCAATTTGCCTGAGATGGATTTGACTCTCCTACGCTGTACCAATCTCTGCTTTCCCCTGGCATCAGTACCAGCTGGGAGACGATCTTGTGCGATATGTGTCAAATTTCATTTCCATTTTCTTCCTGTATTAGACGGTTTGTTGTTTTCTCGATTTAACTCTTTCCTCCATTCTGGATCCTGGGCGCATCAGAATTTTACTATCCTGGTATGCAATAAATTATTCATTAATAGGATAGTCATAGCTTGGGAGAAGAATTTATTTGTGATTTGCACTTAGAGAGATTTTAATCAAGTTTACCATTCTCAATCAGTCTGTTTTGCATATAAATAAGGGCCCCTAAAAATCGATCTGTTCTTCTCAATTATCCAATGCCTTATTTAGAAGCCTACGGGTAATTTATTATACTGAAGCGGGTGGAAAGGAAGATGTATTGCATTATGCTTCATCTTATCAAATGCTGCTATATTTAATGACAATGTCTGTTTATCATAATTATTATAAGTTGTCTAGGTTAATCAGAAGACCTATGCAAGGTTTTCAAATGCTGAATTTATTATTGATGTAGCGTCTCAGCTACCAGCTGGTCCCCGTGGATGTGCAGTCCTGTTGTGTGTTTGGTTTTATACTGAGGCTGCCTGAGAACTTAGGGTCTATTACACAAAGGCTCTACAATCTGGTCCCTAGAGATGTCTACAATTAAGTATGTATGTAGAAGATAAAAAATACAGAAGAGGAAGTAAGTAACACGTATCAGTTTTCAGGCACTTGATAAGTGTTTTATAAATGTATTTCTTCCATCATTGAAGGTGCCATGTCTACAACACAAAGCAGATTCAATGGGAACCTAAGAAAAATCCCTGCCTTCTCACAATTTTGTAAGTGAGGGAGTATATATGTGTGTGTGTGGCGGGGAGGGGCATCATTGGGGGAGGGTATAACATCAGCTATCTCATCCCATCGGTAGAAGTATCCAGCACTATGGGTATCTTTATCCACATTTGTAAGTGAGGAAACTGAGGCACAGGGACCTCCAGGCCACACTAGTGGAGGGGTTCTGTTAGAAATTCATCTCTCTGAGCCTTATGCTTAGTGAAATAAGCCAGTCAATGAAGGAGAAGCATCACATGATCTCACTCATTTGTGGATAATAAAGAACATTATAAACTGATGAACAAAAGGATAGATAGAGAGGCAGTAAAGCTTCAAACAGACTGAAATTATAGCAGGAAGATTAAAGTTAGGTGAGGTAGATAAGAGATCAATCAAAGGACTTGTATGCATGCATATAAGCATAACCGATGAACACAAGACACTGGGGGGTTGGGTTATGCCTGGGAGGGAGGGGGGCAATAAGGAGATATGTATAAAAATTTAAAAAAATAAAATCCAGCAACAAAGAATGTTAAAAAAAAAAAGAAATTCATCTTTCTGATTTCAAAGTCAAAACTTTCCCCCAGGGGGCTATGCTTTGGCTTGGATGTTTGTGTCTCTCACAGAACATGTTTGGAATCCTGATGCCCATGGTGAAGGTATTAGAAGGTAGGGCATTAGGGATGTGATTAGAACATGGGTGTGGAGACCTCCTGCATGAGATTAGTGTTCTGATAAAAGAGACCCTAGAGAGCATCCTTGTCCCTTCCACCATGTGAACAGAGGACGAGAGACTGTCACCCAGGAGGACCTTCACCTGACCATGTTGGCACCTTGATCTCAGATTCCCAGGAGCCACAAGTGTGAGGAGTACATTTCTATTGTTCATCAGCTATGCAGGTATTTTGTTGCAGCAGCCTGATTGGGCTAATACAGACTACTGGTTGCTACTGGAAGAGGCGAAGGGGCAAGTGAACAAAAGTTTTAGGTCTTGGAATCTGAAACCTGTGCTTTGCTTCTTGGCGTCCCAGCCGTGTGATGTCGGATAAGCCAAGTGTTTTTCACTAACAATCCCTACTGTGTGTTTGCCATGGTAAGAGTGAAAGTTAACAATGACAATGGGGGGGAAAGGAGACATCTATAGTACTTTCAATAGTAAAAAATAGAAAGAGAAAAAAAGGAAGGTAACAGTATTATTGCAGCATCAGAATCAAAACCATGTGTTTACCCGAACTCGTTGCTTTTGGAAATAAAATCATTAAAAGCACAATCCATAAAAACTGGGAAACTATCACAGACCATTTTTGCAATATCATAGTCACAATTATAAGACAATGGAGGTCCACTTTGTTTTATCCTATACTTTGACCTTGACAGACATCAATTTACAGAGGAGAAATGTGCTCCTTCTGGGATACTTGGAACTGCCTTTAGAGAATCATCTTCTGAGTTGGCAAGCTCTCCCTTCCTTAGAAACAATGCTGGCCTGTGTGGGTGCTTGGCAGCTGACATTTTGAAAAATGGAGGTATTAAATCACGCATTAAATTTCAGTACAAACGTTACCAGCCATCTTTTTCCCAGATGTAGATGTACTTTGACATAGAAAGGGGGAAAATCATAGTTGCTTCAGTTTTATGTAAATGCTCGCTTTGCCAAAAGGGCTTGGTTATTTGCTTTTGAAAAATAAAACTGGTTTGCAAGTGTGTTACTTAGGCCCTTGGTATTAGGATGATTGCTCAGGGCGTGACCAGGCCTAGAATGCAGGAAGGCCATGTCTTGCTCAATTTGTATCTGGTTCACAGAACCTGTCCAGGGAAACTCTATGAGACTGCAAAGAAGGGAAAGCTAAATGAGGGATGGCCACAGCAGGGGCCTGGAGATGCTGTTGGTCTCCTCCCAGCCTCTTGCCCAACATGTTCAGCCAGAACTCTCATTCTATAAACTCCACTTCTATGACATTCCTCTCAGAGCTCATTCTTCTCCATTCCCACTGACACCCCCACAGTCAGCGCTGACCACCTTTCCCGGTCACTTGCAAAAACTGCTCATTGTCTTCCATGGTTTTAGTTTTTCTCCTTTAATCCTCCCCTGGACCTGGGTGCCAGATCATCTTGACTATGAGCAAATAAGACGCTGTAATTTGTCACTTCTGACACAATGCTAAATATTAGAATCACCAGGAGAGCTTTTTAAAAAATACCAATGGCGAGGGCCCATCTCTAGAAATTCCAATTCCAATCATTTAACGTAGGGCCCAAGTGTTGAAATTGTTACAGTTGATTCTAACATTAGGGCTAAGCTTCAGTGATAAAACTCCCTACAAACGATCCTTTAAGATCTACCTATTGCTAGACTCAGTGGTTGAGTGTCATCCAGGATGTCATGGTTCAATTCCTGGTCAGGGCACATGCCCAGGTTGTGGGCTCAATTCCCAGTAGGGAGCATGCAGGAGGCAGATGACTAATGATTCTCTCTCATCATTGATGTTTATATCTCTCTCCTTCTCCCTTCTTCTCTGAGGTCAATAAAAAATATATAGTGTTTTTGTTTTGTTTTAATAAATCTGCCTATCACCTCTGCATGGCCAAGAGAACCTCCAAGATATGGTGCCTACCCAGCTATTCCAAATTTTCTTTCTTCTCATAGGCAAGCATCAGTCTCTGCTGCTGGACCATACCTTTCTCTTTACTCCATGATTTCATTTCTGCTGCTCCCTCTGTGGGACTATTCCCTTTACCTGACATCTCAACTTACAAAGTTCTCAGTACTGACATACATGGAAGTTTCTGTAACCTGCCCCAACCGTGATGTCACTCTATGTTATTGCCCACTCTTCTACTTCTAATCCATTGTACTGGTATATAAATATACTCCGAGTGGCCAGATTATTATGATCTCTGAATATGTGTGTGTGTGTGTGTGTACACACTGAGTGGCCAAATTATTTATATATATATATATATTCATGCACTGAGCCTCTATATATATATATGCATGGGTGGGGTCCAACCAGCCTGGCCAGGGGGAGGGGACATGGGCGGTTGGCCAACCTGCCTGTTGGTTGAATTCCGGGTCAAGGGGACACTTGGCATATTAGCCTTTCAGAGATCATAATAATCTGGCCACTCATTGTATGTGTGTATTACCTAAGTGTGTATTTATACAGGTGATACATCCTTAAAAAAACGAATATCTCATTTTTATGTTTGTTCCCTCAGTGCTCAGCAAAGTACATAACTGACATTTACAACAGTATGATGAATAATTAATGAATGATGTATGCTAATTCACATATAATGTAATCATTTAGGATAATTTAATGAATGTCTCCTGGGACAGTGCAACTCTTGATAGCTATTTGGAAAAAGATGGGATGACGAATGCCCCAGAGTACTGGTTATCTCTTAGAGCAGTGGTTCTCAACCTTCCTAATGCTGCGACCCTTTAACACAGTTCCTCATGTTGTGGTGACCCCAACCATAAAATTATTTTCTTTGCTACTTCATAACTAATTTTGCTACTGTTGTGAATCGTAATGTAAGTATCTGATATGCAGGATGTCTTAGGCAACCTCTGTGAAAGGGTCGCTCGACCTCTAAAGGGGTCGAGACCCACAGGTTGAGAATGGCTGTCTTAGAGAGATGTAGGATTATGCATGAGGACTCTTTTTCCGAAGAAGTGTGCCAAGTATTAGCAACACTGGGCAGGTTAGGTCAAGTGTGAGACATGCCAGATCGGAAGACTGTGGGCTCAGTAGAGCCTCACACTGTGCAGTGAAACTGTGATTCTAGCATTCACGAGCCATTTACTTTTCACTGCCCTTGCTTCTTCCTCCCACTCTGAAGTAGCGCTCTGTCACTGCATTCTTCTAGAATCATGGGATGAATTTAACTTCAGAATACTATCATAATCTGATTCTATAGAGATCGTGCTTACTCTCCTCAGGGCATAATTCTCAAAAGGTGGTTCCTGGACCAGCAGCACCGGCATCAGCAGGGTACTTGCTGGAAATGCAAATTCTCAGGATCCAACTCAGACCAGTGAATCAGGAGCCCCTACAGAGGGCCCCTCTAGGTTATTCTGATGCATGCTCATGTTTAAGAACCACTGGCCTAGCAGAGACCGGTTTGGCTCAGTGGATAGAGCATCGGCCTGTGGACTGAAAGGTCCCAGATTCAATTCCGGTCAGGGGCATGTACCTTGGTTGCGGGTGCATCCCCAGTAGGGGGCGTGCAGGAGGCGGCTGATCGATGTCTCTCTCATCAATGTTCCTAACTCTCTATCCCTCTCCTTTCCTCTTTGTAAAAAAAAAACAAAAAAAAAAAAAAAAAGAACCACTGGCCTAGAATGACCAATCAAGGATCGGATCCTCTGAAGTATAGGTCCAGAACAGATGTGTCTATATGAGGACAATGTGAAGAACCTTAAAAATACAGGTTCCAGGGACTCCATCTTACATATTTACTCATTCAGTGGGGTTGGAGTGGGGCTTTGCAATCTGATTTTCTTGGGTTAATCTGACCTGCACTCAAGTATAGGAATAAAAGGGCTGTATGGTTTCTGAATTCTTTGTCAGTTAGGAAATGTCCTCTTTCATTTATTATTTCCTTCCTCCCTCTAACTTCAGCTGGAGGCAGCAACATCTCAACTAAATGAACAGTGTCTGGAGTAGGGCCTTGGTGTGTGTTACATGCCAACGGGTCCACCCTGACTCTTGTTAACCCTATGGATGAGTGGTGTCCACTATGTTCTGTCTTCAACAGCCCTGTTCAGCTCCTGTAGACTCATGCCGGTGGCTTCTTTTAAGGAATCAATCCATCTTTTTCAGCTGCCTTCTATTTTTCCCAGCATTCTGGCCTTTTCCAAAGAATCCTGCCTTCTCATGATATATCTGAAGCAGGACAGCTTCAGTTTTGCCATTTTTTGCCTTCAGAGATGTTTCAGGTTTAATTTGCTCTTGATCCCACATGTTCATCTTTCCGGCGGTCCAGGGAATCCACAGCGCTCTCTCCTCTAACACTATATTGCAAATGACTCAAACATTTTTTTCTATCAGTCTTCTTCCCATACATAGTAATTGGGAACATAAGGCTGCGAATTTGATGGTATTGTTAAAAGCTTCCCAGGTGATGCTGAGGTCAGCACAGACAATGTAGGAAGGAAACCAGCCCATGTGGACTCTGTGTCAAATGTGAGCCACAGCTGAGTGAGACTTAAAAGAGTTTGGCAATGGACCAGGCTCTGCTAAATCTAAACCACGGTCTTTAGACAATGGGGTAGGTCCACCTGCCAATCAAATCCATCTCAGCCAATCAGAATTTTCCTTATGGGAATTGGAAACTTAAGCACAGAGTTGATCCCATGATGTTGTGAGGCCGTCTCCTTATAGCCATCTTCTGGAGAGAAGGTCTAATCCTTGTTGTTCCTGCAGCTACGCTGGTTTCTTCTGGCCTGAGTTTTGGTTGTTAAGCTTTTCTTTTGATTTTGTGGGCTACCTTAGTAAAGTATCCTTCCAATGACTCCTCAGCTTTTTCCCTTGAGTATGTTAGAGTGGGTTTCTTTAGCTTGCAGACTCAAGAACAGTTATTAAGACATATGCCACTAATTAGTGACGAGACCCTGGGCAAGTCACCTCACATCTTTAGGTCTCAGTGTCCCTCAGCTGTAAAATGGGCATAATGGTGCAGGTCCATATATTTAAACCCCTTAGAAAACAAGACTCTGTCTTTGAAAAAAGATGAGCTGCAGGAGACTTGCATCATTAAGATAATAGAAAGTGATGGATGGTTTCCCCAGGTTAAATTTTCACTGTTTGATAAAACTAATTTTTAAAAATATGTTGTTATTGATTTCAGAGAGGAAGGGAGAGGGAGAGATAGAAACATCAATGATGATAGAGAATCATTGATTGGCTGCCTCCTGCATGCCTCCTACTGGGGATTGAGGCTGCAACCGGAAATTGAACCATGCCCCGGAAATTGAACTGTGACCTGTTGGTTCATAGGTCAACGCTCAACCACTGAGCTAGGCCTGCCAGGCCTGATAAAACTCTTTTATTACTCTGATTAGTGCCTCAGCACACCTCTGAGAAGAAACATGTTTCCCTGCAGCCCAGAGCATCTTAAAGTGCTATCTTTCTGTAGAGTTTTGTGATTCTTGACCCAGAGCTTTGAGCACAGGAACAACTGGAGTTTTCTGTTGCAGAGCCATGAATTGCTGGATGCAAAAGGCCACATAATGATACTTAATGGAACCCGCAAAGTGGTAAATGTCATGCAAACTCGAATGTAAAAACTGCTTCCCGGAGGCGGCCTTTGAAAGGAGAACTGATTAAATCATGTTTTTTCGTTACCAAAACTTCCATCTAAAAATCGGAACCCTATTATTCTGGAATGTTTGGTCACCTGTTGAGTGTTGTCTCTGAAGTCTTCAGGAGACAGAGGTAAAACCCACGCAAAGGTCAAGAAAGTTCTCAATCTCCAAATTAAATTGCTTGGAAAGACACTTCAGTGGGAAGTTGGGCTGCGGGAGACCTACTGTGAAAGTTAGCAAACGAAATGGAAAATGTGTGAAGTTTTCAGTTTCAGATAAAGTGCCGACTTTAAAAGACCGCGGCATTTTTGCTTTAGCAAAGGAAGGTCTTTTGGTGGACTTAAATATAGCTCTTGAATATTCTGAGGCTTATATGTATATAAAAAGAAACTTTAATATATGATTTCATTAAAATCTGCCCCCTCTGCTAAAAATTTAGAGGTCACAGTCTAGGTTATTTCTAGAGGCACCTCTGCATGAAATTTCTCTTATGATACTTGAGGCACAGCCTCTACTGGGGGGGAAAAAGTATCAACACAATATGAAATAATGGTGAGCACCCTATAATTATGGTGTACAAGTTTATGGTGAGCCTGGCTGGTGTGGCTCAGTGGTTGAGTGTTGACCTGTGAGCTAGGAGGTCACAGCTTGATTTCCATTGAGGGCCTTTGACATATGCTTGGGTTGCAACCTGTCTTGATTCTGCAACCCAGGCATATGCCAGGGGGCATGCAAAAGGCAGCATCATTGATACTTTTGTCTCTCCTTCTCACTTCCTCTCTGATATCAATGATATATATACTAGAGGCCCAGTGCACAAAATTTGTGCACAGAGGAAGAGGGTCCCCTCAGGCCTCTTGTACCCTCTCCAATCTAGGACCCCATGGGGGAATGCCCAACTGCTGGTTTAGGCCCGATTCTAAGGACTGGGCTCCTAATCGCTCACCTGCTTTCCTGCCTGGTTGCCCCTAACTGCCCCCCCACCTGCGCTGGCCTGATTACCCCTCACTGCCTCTGTATGCTGGCCTGATCGCTCCTAACTGCCCCTCTGCCAGCCAAGTCACCCCCAACTGCCCCCTCCCTGTCACTTCTAACACCCCCCACTGGCCTGATCACCCCTTACTGCTCCCTGCTGCCAGCCTGGTCGCCCCCAACTACACCCCCAGCCAGCCTAGTTGTCCCCAACTGCTCCCCCTGCTGGCCTGGTCACCCCCAATTGCCAGCCTAATTGCCCCCAACTGCTCCCCCTGCTGGCCTGGTCACCCCTAACGTTCCCCCATTGTCATCCTGGTCATCCCTCACTAACCAAATGACTGAACAAGCCGGCCTGGTTGCCCCACACAACCTGCTTGTTCAGTCATTGGGTCACACCTCACTATCCCCCTGCTGGTCTGGTCGTCCCATGCAGCCTGCTGTGCAATTGTTTGGTCGTCCCTCACTAACCCCCCTGCTGGCCTAGTCACCCCCATAGCCTGCTTGTTCAGTTATTTGGTCATCCCTCACTAATCCCCTTGTCATCCTTCTTGCCCCATGCAGCCTACTCGTTCAGTCATTTGGTCGTCCCTCACGAACCCCCCTGCTGGCTTGGTCGTAGGCAGCCATCTTGTGAGGGCATGATGGTCAATTTGCATATCACCTCTTTATTATATAGGATGAAAGTTTATGGCAACCACACTGCATTATGGTGTAAAAGCATCTGCTGGGCATCCTCATAGTCTTAGTCCACAAAACCCCACAATGTTCTCCTATCCCTGCTACAACATTATCTTTCCTCAATTCTCCACTGGAACTGCTGGTGATGAAGGTTGGAAATGGTCCTCTGAGAGTGTCTCCCAGTGGACGGGATGTTCCTTTCTGATAGCGAACATTCCTGCTGTGTGCTGCAGTATGCATGGAGGTTGGTCCTCATCTATTTCTTGAAACCATCTACCACTCTTGACATTTGGTTAGTCTGCATCCTCTGACTCCTTTCCCCTTCCATGAATGTTATTTCTCTGTCGCATTATTGCATTTTTGTCTCCTCAGCCCTTCCTGTGAATGGTATTTCCTACCATTCTATCTGTGGAACACTGCTTGAAACATGCTCTTGCCCCCTCTCCCACCCGCTTGGGTAACTTTAGCAAATGCCAAACCCATCTTTCTAGAGTTTTAGAATCTCATCTCCAACATATTGTTGGACATCTCCACCTGGATGGGCAGAGCATCTCAAGCCCAGCATGAAAAAGGTGAAGTCTGTTAACAGAATAGTCTCTGGCATCAGACTGCCTGGCCATGTATCCCTACTCAGGTTATAGACATAACCTTTAGCAAATTTCTTAACCTCCCTGCATCTCCGTTTCCTTATCTCTGAAAAGTTGTGAGGATTAAGTGGAACAGCATATAAAAAAGAATTTTTTAGCACAGTAAATGGCACATGCTAATCCTGAAATAAAACTTAGCTATATTTAACCTTAACCACATTCCTTTGAACCTGCTAAATCTCCTATTTTACGAATCACTGACTTCTCACATTGGCTTGCCTCTGTAACAATCAATCATTCAATCCTATTCATTTTAAATTTAAAAAATGTTTTCAATTCTGTTCTATTTTCTGTGTCACTTTAACATTGCCCTAGTTCATGTCTTTTTATGGTTGCATCTGTCCTATCTATCTATCTATCTATCTATCTATCTACCTATCTCTATCATCTCTCTTTCTAGGAATGTGACTTATGCTTAGAAAACAGGGGGGTTAAGGACTGAGGATTAAATGGAATGAAGAGAGAGACAGAGAAAGAGAGAGAGGAGGAGGGAGAAAGAGAGAGAGAATATGAATAACCTTGAGAAATCTAGGACATATTCTTATCAGAGTTTATGATATTGGATAGATGTAGAAAGAGAAAAATCTATTCATAAGCACACCTGGACAGGGTGCCAGTACTTAAGGAGGCTGGCCAGCCAATGCTAATTGAATACATCCATAGAACCATACTGTTGATATGATTGTTAAAACAACCTTTCTTCCTCTAGGGCTGTTTAATAAAAGTGCAGTGTTTTTATGTACATCTGAAATGTTGCTTTATTGAGGAACTTAAAAGCAAGTTAATAATAGCATTCTTGGGGTTTAGGTGGGAAGTCTGCAATAATGGCATATTTGAAAAGAAAAATTACATAGTAAACCCAGTCACATGCTGGCGGTGATTTTACAGATCAGATTTGAAATGCTAAGCAATCTGGTGCAGGCAGTGCTCAAGGTTACAATATCTAGTCAAGTTTAATAAACACAAGGAAACATTCAAAGTAGATAATACCTTCAATATGTTAACTATTGCGGGGCTACTTTCTTGTGTTTTCCTGACACATGCACAGGTCAGAAAGAAATAACATTCTTTTCAAGATTAAGAAGGTTTAAAAATCAGAGCTCAAAAAATGGGTTGAGCTGAAACTGGTTTGGCTCAGTGGAGAGAGCGTCGGCCTGCGGACTGAAAGGTCCCAGGTTCGATTCCGGTCAAGGGCATGTATCCTGGTTGTGGGCACATCCCCTGTAGGGGGCGTGCAGGAGGCAGCTGACCGATGTCTCTCTCATTGATTTTTCTAATTTTCTATCCCTCTCCCTTCCTCTCTGTAAAAAATCAATAACATATATTTTAAAAAATGGGTTGAAAAACAAAATTACTAATTTTCTTATAGGTTATTTCTTTCTTAAAATAAAAATTAGAGATGATCCTCACATTTTGCAGCCAAGTTACTCATTTTTTTTTTACATGGAGGATACATGAAATCAGAGTTGTTTTGGTTGCCTTACATTTTAATGTACCATTTAAGGTAATGTTGCTTTACATTTTCAGAAATGCAGAATTAAGAAGAATGGATATGGTCAGATTTTATGTTTTATTTTTGTCTTATTTATTTTTAAAATTTGTTATTGAATCTATTGGGGTGACATTGGTTAATAAAATTATATATGTTTCAAGAGTACAATTTTATAATAAATCATCTATATATGGCATTGCATATGCACCACCCACAGTCGTCTCCTTCCATCACCTTTTATTTCCCTTTACCCTCTTCTACTTCCTCCACCCACCTTTCCCTCTGATAATCACCACACTATTGCCTGTGTCCATGAACTTTTTTCTTACCGTATTTTCTGGCATATAAGATGACTGGGTGTATAAAACAACCCCCAACTTTTCCAGTTAAAATATAGAGTTTGGGATATACCTGCCCTATAAGACGACCCCCAGCTTATAAGATGACCCCTAACTTTTGAGAAAATTTTCCTGGGTTAAAAAGTCATCTTATACGCTGGAAAATACGGTGATCCATTCACCTTTTTCACTCAATGCCCCCTCCACTCTCTTCTGACAACTGTTAGTCTGTTCACTGTATCTATGTGTCTATTTCTATTTTGCTTGTTAGCTCATTTTGTTAATCAAATTCCATATATTAAGTGAAATCCTATGGCGCTTGTCTTTCTCTGACTGGCTTATTTCACTCAGCGTAATGCTCTCAGGTCCATCCAGGCTGCCACAAAAATTAAGATTTCCCTTCTTGTTTTATCCTTCTTGTCCATTAATGAATAGGATTAATGGAAGAGTTTAAATAAAATATAAAATAATTCTTAAAGTAAGAATTTATGAAACCAAGTGATAAAGAAAAAAAAATGATCTACCTTACTTCTGGCACGGATTTTAATTGGATTAAAAAAGAAAAAAACTGACTGTATGAAGTGTGTCTTTTTAAGTGTAACATTATGTGGTAATCTATGGTGAAAATAGGCCCTTGAAACACTTTCGAAATATTACTTGAATTTGAAATATTTTCCAAGACAGAGCATGATTATCACATTTAAAATCATCATAAAAAGTTAAAATGGCCTAGCTGGCATGCTGGCATTGCTCAGTGGTTGAGCATCTACCTACGAATCAGGAGGTCAGGGTTCAATTCTAAGTCAGGGCACATGCCTGGGTTGTAATCCCAATATGGCACACACAGGAGAAAGCCAATCAATGATACTCTCTCGTCACTGATGTTTCTCTCTCTTTCTCCCCCTCCGTTCCTCTCTGAAATCAATACAACAACAACAACAAAAACAAACAAACAAGAAACAAGAAACAACAACCCTACAATTAATAAACAATAAAATGAAGATTGGAGGGTATACATTTCACATACAGAAATCAATTACTTTCCCATGTCCTAGCAATGAACAAGTAAAGTTTGAAATAAAAACACACAAAACCATTTATATTAGCACCCTGCCAAATGAAATGTTTAGGTATCAATTTGACAAACTATGTTTAATATTTCTATGAGAAAACCTATGAAACTCAAATGAAAAAAAGTCAAAGGAGAATTAACTAAAGGAAGAGATATCCCGTGTGCACGAAGAAGATTCAACATTGTCAAGATGTCAGTTCCGCCCAACGTGATGTATAGAGTCAAAGCAATATCAACCAAAGTCCA
Organism: Lasiurus cinereus; assembly: GCA_011751065.1. Lineage (NCBI taxonomy): Eukaryota > Metazoa > Chordata > Mammalia > Chiroptera > Vespertilionidae > Lasiurus > Lasiurus cinereus. The sequence goes on along the minus strand of JAAGEH010000452.1, from coordinate 9,053,257 downwards.
AACACAATTATTAAACTAATTCTAAGGTTTAGAGGGAGAAATAAAAAAAAAATCCCAAGTAGCCAATGCAGTACTGAAGAAGGACTGACATTACTCAACTTTAAGACTTGCTGTAAAGCCACAGAAAGCAAGAGTGTGGTCTTGGTAAAAGAAAACACATATACCAGTAGATTAGTGGCCCGGAAGCGAGAGCTCAGAAATAGACTCGCATGAATCTAGTCAACTGCTCTTTGACAAAGGAGTGAAGGTAACACACTGAAGCAAAGACAAATGATGCTGGGACAACCAGACATCCACAGGCACAAAAAGGAATCCAGACACAGCCTATAACCTGACTTAGTCGGCTGGGGCTGCCGTGACTGAATTAAGCAGACGAGGGTGCTCCAAGTTCGAGATCAAGGTGCTGGCCCATGTAAAGTCTTTGGACAAAGGCTTTGTTCTCTTGTTGTCATACAAAGAATCAGGTCAGGAATGGCAGTTCTCAATGAAATAAACTCTTAGTAAACAGGGTGAACCGTATCCGAAATGAAAACTATTCATCAAAGAGGCCTGCAGTTGCTGAGAAATGAACAGAAATATTAAGAAATGGTTACCTCTATTGCACCAACATGAAAATGAACTCATGTTTTAACACGTTGCGACTGGCTGTCCATAACTGGCTAAATGATAAGTTGTAAAAGTTATTGCATCTCACAATTCGATACTTTGCACACTTTGTTTTTGTCTTTTACATGAAACAATATCTTTGGTGATACTATAGGCAAATGATGTGATTTTTATTTTTTTATTATTATTTTTTTTGGTCACAGAGCTGGTTGGGAAGCATCCATCCTTTTCAGACAGAAACATGTAAAAAAAAAAAAAGCATCACTTCTGTTTCTCAAATAGCAGGAAAAACACACCAAACTCTTTACGTTGCAATAAGAAGCAACCAGTTGAACTTGTGAAGATAATTTTCTTGCAGTGACTGATTTAGCAGTGTCAAAGATAATATGGGTTTTATGGCCACAAGAAGGCTGTAATCTAATTTTGCAGAAATTCTTATCTCATTGGCACTGTGTTATCACTTTCAATCTCAGCGTTTTCATTGGAATTAGCTTAGAAAAATTCAATGGGCTGTTTCCCTGACAGCTCAGCGCTCAGACCGGTCTTCTGCACTACATTTTCTGGTGCTAACATTGTGTTTTAAATCTTCTTATCATTACTCTCAACAGTCAATTAGGGAGTTATTTCTGCAGACTATAACAGGCTGGAAGTGCCGGGTATAATTTTTTTTCCACAGAGAAAGAACGATGCCTTTGAACAATAGACAATGTAAACTTAATTAGAATGGCATGGCTGGCTCCATGATGGATTTCAGGAAGGGACAGTTTTCAAATATCTAGATCTTTGAAAAAAAAAAAAGACATACGTTTTCTTGCTCTCTATTGCATATGCCACATGGCCAAGAAGTCTACAAATGACCTGCTGATTTCCCCAAATCCTGCTAAGGATGAGTGTACCTTTGAGGTCTGAAATGCCTTTAACACGATGGAAACCAGCAGAAGGTTGTTAGTTGGCTGGATTGGCTTAGTCACAGACTGTGGTCTAGTCAGTACATCATGCACCCTCCTCCCCTTGCCAAGCTATGATTACCATTTACAAATACTTCCACTGCTCTGAGAGTAAATGATGCCCTCAGACCCTCATTCCTGATTCCAAACCACCTCCTTTTCAGACCAAACCACGTTGGCAGTGGATTAGAAAAGGAAGGGAGGAACCAGGCTGTGTTCTAGGAAGCCCATTACATTCTTAAGCCTCCGGCCGTTCCCAGGGGACTCACCCCCGGATTGTCTTCCCTCCTGCCCTTGATGATTCAGGTAATGTGCCGCCCACCAGCACACGGTGGTTGTAATCAACCTGTGAGCACCGGCGGGATGTTTCTGTGAAATGGTCCTCGGCCCTTTGTGTCCGGCCTGCTCATGGCACTATTCCTGGAAACCGGAGGACCATCAGTGCTGATTCTACACCTCAAGGTCCTATTCTGCATCATACAGAGACGCCTACCATTGACAAGCCTTAGCCAAAAGAGCATGGCCTCCCCCAGGCTGCTACACACACCCTGATGAATGAGGTCAGTTATCTGTAGAAAATGCAGTAAAGGACATGCTGACTCAACTCTAGCTCAAGGCTTTCTTTCACACCTCCATGAGGAAAGGGAAAAGAGAAGAGAGGGGTTGTCAGTGCAGAATGGAAAGTCAGTGCTGACTATATGCGAAATGGGGACATTCTTCCTCCTCCAGGTAAGACAAGACCCTCTCTGTGAAAACGGAGGAATGATACACCAGCTTTTGCAGTTGAACAGTCAACTTACCGCCCTTACACTGCTTGCTGGTAAAGCACGTTGTACATTAGGTCACGTACCACTTCTTGGCACATATGAAATTTCACAAGTACAGTGGTACCTCGAGATACGAGTGCCCTAACATACGAGATTTTTGAGATACGAGTCGTCAAGCGAGCAATTTTTGCTTTGAAATACGAGCAACATTTGAGATAGGAGTAATCGGCCAGCTGTACACAACCTACCAGTTTACCCAGTTTACCGCGACTCGAGCGTCTCATAGTTTCCCATGCCTCAAGGTTATGGAACCAATTAAACTCGTATCTCGAGGTACCACTGTACTTCTGTAATGTTTTAAGTAATTTCTTTATTGATTAAGGTGTTACAGATGTGGCCTTATTCCCCCATTACCCCCTGTCCCCCCTATACACATGCCCTCATCCCCCTGTTGTCTGTGTCCATTGGTTAGGCCCATATGCATGCATACAGGTCCTTTGGTTGATGTAATGTTTTATGTACAGCTGTCTCTTCCACTAGTCTGTAAATCTCAGAAGGACAAGGACCCAGGATATCTATTTTTTTCTAAAATTGTATCCTGAGTACATATCTCAGTGTTGAATGAATAAAGACATTTATATACCTGTTGTTTATTATTTGGAAGAATTACCATAATCAGAGAGTTTACAGGTCCCAAATTTCCTGGCAGTTATAATTCTCACGTTTCGTTAATACTAATGGATGTCCTATTTGTCAGTGTTTTATGAGCCTGGTTAATGAGAGACAGTCCCCCTGAGACTGATTATATTTGAATGCAGTGCTAAGATGGGGTTTTGCCAAACTCAGGGTGAGAAACTGACATTGGACTTACACTGACTTCACCCAAATCCCTCTCTGGGGCCTGTCCTAGTGGCCTCCTTGTCTCAGACGGTTTTTATATCCTTCCTTCTTCTGATGGAAACAACAGGAATACGATCTACCTTTCAGAATGATAGTCAGTGCTATTCAAATCACATGCATCCAGCTACGCATACACCTCCCTTGGATTTCCCATGGCGAATATAAAATTAAATATACAATTCTTTCAATTCTTCCCTCTGTAAGTGAATCAATACTGAATTTTATCCGGTATTCTTATATAAACCAATAAGGAGAAATACTTTCCCACATTGACAGTACATACTTTATAAGATATACCAGTATATCTACATATTAAGTGATGGCTAGTAACATAAAGCTATTGCAAAGCATAATGTAAAATGTCTCAAGAAACACACACACACTACACACACCAACACATACAAACACACACAAATGTATTTAGACTTAGTTAGATATAAAAGACACAATCCAAAATATTTGAGTTTGCCTTTCCTTTCTTGCCAAATCCCACTTCAGATTCAGGTGAACTAACACTTACTCCATGCCTGCTGTGGATTTGGCTCTAAGTCAAACAACTGAATAGACACTTCATCAAGGTGGCCATAGATGCCAGAGAAATTGAGTGGTGGAGACAAGGAAATAGGTGGAAGAGGCAAGATTTGAAACCAGCCACTTTTAAGGTTATGTGATGCAATCTCTTAATTTCCTTATCTTTAAGTGAGTTGATATGAGTATCTATTTCACTGATATTACCGAGGCATTTGAAGGATTAAGCAATACTTAATAAATGCGCCCAAAGCACTTAGAACTGTGCCTGACATGCTAAATAACGGGAAGCTGTGAGTTTATTTTTTATAGGCCCCATATAATAAATTTATTATTTTCTATGCGGAGCTCTATTAGGAATTTAAAAACGACGAGGAGCGTGTGTGCATGAGGCTTAGTGTAAGCCTGTTCATCTTCCTTTAATTTTATGAAGTATTTCAGGCTCTATCCTGAACCCAAATCCTCCTTGGACTAGGTTTGACATTATGTTTTCATTTGAGCTTTGGATGCATAATCGTATTACTTCCTGTTTTCCTAAAACTGGAGTGAATAAGCTACTTACAAGAGCATAAGCCGAATCGGTTCAAAGCTGTTTAGCTGTATTTACTCTGTTCTTTGGTGGATCCCGCTTTGTGAAAATTTCAGGGGAATTACCAAGGCCACAAAGATGGTCCAGATCGGGGCAAGATTTTGCTGGCCCACCTTACTCACTGTCACTCAACTTGACTTGTCTCCTCTGGATGTCAGTCAGAGACATACACAGACACACACACACACACAGGGGCAGCTATCAGTTTGTTATTGCAGCCCAGCGCTTTGTCACTATCTTTGTTAATACTTGCAAGGAGAGAAAAGTGCCATATTGTTGTCCCCGTTTTATAGATAAGATGCCTTAGATGGAAAGCAGTGAAATTATTTGTGCAAAGGCACGGAGCTGGTGAGTGAAAGAGACGGGATTGAAATCCAGAACTGGTTGCATGCCAAGTTCATCCTCTGGCCCAGTGGTTCTCAACCTGTGGGTCGCGACCCCTTTTGGGGGTCGAACGACCTTTTCACAGGGGTCGCCTAAGACCATCGGAAAATGCAGATATTTACATCACGATGCATCACAGTAGCAAAATTTCATGGTTGGGGGTCACCACCCCATGGGGAACTGTATGCAAGGGTCGCGGCCTGAGGAAGGTTGAGCACCACTGCTCTGGCGGGTGCTCACCCTGCCCCAGGCCTCCGCAGGCTCCTCACAGAGTGCAAGCCTGCGTGCCCTCCTCTCACAGAAAGCCTTTGGCTCGGTCCAGGTGGTGGTACCTTCCTGAGCTGCCAGGTTCAGGGTGAACATCTGGGCATCCCACACGCCGTCCTGGAGGTGGAGTGCGGTGGTGGGCTGTGTCTCAGGGATGCGCAGTGACCTTGAAAGCTGCGCTGTAGGCCTGGGCCCTCCCTGCGGGATTTCTCCGCCATCCAGCATGCAGCGCCCAGGTTCTTTATTCCAGAGGCATTACCGCCAGTGGCGTGCTCTCTGTTTCTAAAGAAACCCAGCTAATGTAAGCTCGGTGTCTGGCGATTGCTCATTCAGTCAGCCATTGTTCTCCCGGGAGTGTGCAACCCCGAAACAATGGTTTCTCTGCTGATCACATCTCATTTGTCATTTTTTGCAGACAGGCGAGTTGATTCGCTGATAATACAGCTAAAGTAATTAGCTGTTTACCTGGCAGGGTGGCCATTATTATGTACGACTAATGACCATCAAGGAATAAATTCAGGCTTTGTGGAAAGAAAAGGACAGGGCCGCCAGGCTTGGTTTTGATCATTGATTTTTTTTTCCCCTGGGCCTGACAGTCTTACACTAAGCACATCTATCCATGCTGAAGGGGCGCTGGCCTGGTTTCCCTTGTGGTGCCCTGGCAGAATCAGACAAACAAGGATTTGATTCCTCTGCCATCTGTAACTGTGATTTGGGACAAGTTTCTCAAACTCTACGAAAGCCAGTTTCCTAATGTCTAAAATGGATCTGATGCCAGTTCAATCAGGGATAGCTCTGAAACAATGCGTACAAAATGAATGTTAGCCCTGCAAGGTGTGCACCGAAAGGTTCCCGGTTTGATTCCAGGTCGGGGCACAAACCAGGGTTTTTAGGCTCCATCCCACATAGGGGGCATGCAGGAGGCAGCATATCAATCTCTCTCTCTCTCTCTCCCCACCCTTCCTTTCTCTCTTAAAAATCAATAAAAATATTTTTTTAAAAACCACAGAAATTAACATTATTAATTTCTCAAGTAATCTCCATACCTTCCACATTACACTTACAAGCACTTGAACGTGAGCATTCGTGTTTGAGACTCACTTATCCTGAGCATGTGAAAAATATTTCTGTGGTACCTGGAGATTAAATAGATATGCTAGCAGTGTCTAACACACTGTAAGTACTTGCTTATTGTTATTTGAGTAGCTTTCTATAGTACTTGGGGGGGAAATCAACCAAGGATTCATGGCTGATGCTGACAATGGTACTAGCGGGGCTTACGATAAAATATTCCCTGGGTTTGTCCATGAACTTTTCCACAGGCTGTTTCAGGAAATGTTACGTAACCGCTCTCTCCTCCTCCCCCCATTAAATCATCCTGCTGAAGGAACCGCGGGATGGTTTTCACATTCTCTCTCCTCAAGTCTGTCGGAAGGCCAATCCAAACTTCCTCCTTTCAGGAGAATGGGGGCTGTCATTCCTCATCTCTGGCTGGTGGGGAGTACAGCTGATTCTTAATATCCGTAACTGCCTTGTTTTCTGCTCTGCTGCAAATGCAGAAATGTCTTGTGCTCATCTCCTAACGAGGTTTTCACAAAAAAAGTAAAAGCGGTGTTCAACAGCGCTGTCGATTTCATTCCCCGTCTCAGGGAATGCTTACAATCATCATTATCCTGCTTTAACAAAGGGGGAGACTGTTTATAAAGTTCCTACTATGTGCCCAGCCCTTTGCTTGCATTACTCCTTCAACAGGTCAGAGGCGTGCACAGCATCTTCCCCTCTGTTGATGATGCTCCCGTGTCAACTCCCCAGACGCTCAGTTCACCCCAGTGACGGCCTGGCGCCGCTCCCTCTCTGAAGGTGATTTGACAGAGAACAGACAATGTAATCACGCCTACGACATCTGGAAAGAACCCCGTCGCACTTTGTATGCGAGGACACGGACGATTGTCTGTTCAGCGCTGACAGGGGAACATTCTACCTAAAATAACCACAAGTCACCACCCCCTCCCCACTGTGCCTTCCAGCGTGAGAGAGACAGACTACCAGGTGCCACTCCAGCGCCAAGGTGGATGTCACAGAAGGGCGCGTGGGTCGTCACACTGTCCCTACTGGGACTTCCCAATCCGGGCCTGTCAGCCCCGCAGCCTGACCACATTCATTCAGGCGAATGAGAGTCCGTGGGAGGCACTGTAATGATTTAAAATGAGACTTGCCTGCCTGGCTGGTGTGGCTCAGCGGCTGAGCATTGTCCTATGAACCAGGAGGTCACAGTTGCATTCCTGGCCAGGGCTTGACCTTCAGGAGGGAGCATCCAGGAAGAAGCCGATTGATGGTTCTTTCTCATCGTTGATGTTTCTATTTCTCTCCCTCCTCCTTTCCTCTCTATGAAATCAATAATATATATATATGTGTGTGTGTGTGTTTCTCTCTCTCTCTGTGTGTGTGTGTGTGTGTGTGTGTGTGTATATATATATATATATATATATATATATATATAAATTTTTAAATATATTTTATTGATTTTTTTACATAGAGGATGGGAGAGGGATAGAGAGTTAGAAACATCAATGAGAGAGAAACATCAATCAGCTGCCTCCTGCACGCCCCCTACTGGGGATGTGCCCGCAAGCAAGGTACATGCCCTTGACTGGAATCAAACCTGGGACCTTTCAGTCTGCTGGCCGATGCTCTATCCACTGAGCCAAACTGGTTTGGGCTCAATAAAGATGTATTTTAAAAAATAAATGAATTAAGTGTGACTTGCAGAAAGAATCCAGGAACCTGAATATGAATTTGGTCTTTCCCTTTTACTGTACAATGTCATCTTGGGCAAGTTACTTCACAGATATGTGCCCTCCCTTCCACATCTGAAAAATATGAGAAATTCTAGCCATCTGGCCTGGGTACGCATGGAGGGCACAAAACACACAGGTGCACAGTGTCCCACACGGAGTGTTTCTTATCCACAGGAGTAGAGTAGGCCCATGTTATTTTTCAAAATTAAACTCTATTTTGACTCCTCTGCCCCTTGTCACTGAACATGACTTATGACTCCCTTTCCAGTGACCTTTCTCTCTCTCTCTCGTTAAAATGGAAGCAATGCACAGGATGGTTCATAACTGAACATCATATTATTTCTTTTCAAGAACATTTTTATTCAATGTATTGGGTGACATTGGTTAATAAAAGTATATAGGGTTGGGGTGTATAATTCTCTAATATTTCTAAATGTCAGTCAGTGATATTCTCTCAGGAGAAAAAGATCCTTCCAAATACTCCCAAAAGGGTATGATTTGAAAGCAAAAACAAGGGAAAGATGAATTCAGAGTTTTGAGTTGATATTTCTGATGATTAAAATTTGTCTTCTCTCTTTATGTAGCTCTGAGTGAGCTTTGAACATAGACAGGCTTTTCTATGAGCAGGGGACTGCTCTCCCCGATTAGTTGTGGTGCACGAGATTCACACACTTAAAAAAAAATTTTTTTTAAAATATATTTTATTGATTTTTTACAGAGAGGAAAGGAGAGGGATAGAGTGCTAGAAACATCGATGAGAGAGAAACATCGATCAGCTTCCTCCTGCACACCCCTGACTTGGGGATGTACCTGCAACCAAGGTACATGCCCCTGACTGGAATTGAACCTGGGACCCTTCAGTCCGTAGGCCGATGCTCTATCCACTGAGACAAACCGATTTTGGCAATCACACATTAAAAAAAAAATCCTCACCAGAGGATTTGATTTTTTATTGATTTTTAGAGAGAAGGGAAGAGGGGGCGGGGAGAGAGAGAAACATCTATGTGAGAGAAAAACATTGATTGATTGGTTGCCTCCAGCACACGCCCTGACCAGGATTGAACCTACAACCTGTTATGTGCTCTGAATGAGAACTGAGCTTGCAATGTTTTGGTATATGGGACAATGAGCCACAGGCCAGGGCTCACACACTTTTACTTTTTATTTTTAAGAAGGGGTTATCAGAGCACTTATGAAAACTTTGCATATACTGTATATTTTAAGCATTTGTACAGCTTCACTGAAGACAACTTTTGACATGGATTTTCACTTGATCCTGCACAGTTTCGGGGTGTATTTAATGAACTCTAAATAGCAGAGCTGGGTGGAGGGGCATGCCTGCAGTGGGTGACAAGACCCATCATGGAGGGGACTCTAAATAATCGTTAAATGAAAAAGTAGCATTTTGTCCTCTTAAGAAGGAGAAATGGTGTAATTATTATTTTAAAAGATCTTTATTGTTGAAAGTATTATATAGGTTATCTTTTTCCCCCCATTAACCTCTTCTAGCCTGCACCTATTTGCCCCTCCCCATCCCAGGCCCTCATCACACCAATATCTGTCTGTGTACAGGGGTCACATATCTATGCATACAAACTCACTGGTTAATCTCTTCCCTGGCTGGTTTGGCTCAGTGGATAGAGTGTTGGCTTATGGACTGAAGGGTATCAGGTTCAATTCCAGTCTAGGGTACGTGCCCGGGTTGTGGGCAGTTTAGAATGATTCTCTGTCATCATTGATGTTTCTATCTCTCCCTCTCCCTTCCACTCTGAAATCAATAAATATATATTTAAAAGAAAGCTGCATGAAAGAGAAATGATCTATGTTTCTGAATGAGAACACTGAACAATATAGAGACTGCATTTCCAGGTTAGTTTTGAGATAGAGATGTGGTTTGCTAAAATGTTTTGATTTATTTTTTGTATTCATAAAATATTGTTGAGCAATTAATAGGTGACATATTCTATGCTGAGAATTGGACAATGGGAGAAATCCAGGCGGGTCCCCACAGATCTTAAAATCTGCAATTCTTAATATAAAATTTATGAAATAAACACATACCTATAATTTTCAAATACTCGTACATTTAACTAAATGACAACCAAAAATACAAGCAGGTTGTTCTCCTGGGAGATTCAACAAGTATGTCTATCAAATGTTATTTTGATAAAAACCTCTAGCAGGAAGTCTTGACTGATAGTCATCAAAACTAGGGATATGCTTCCCCTTCAGTAAACACAAGAATCCCAATCAAAAAAAGAGAAGTCCCAGGAAAATATCTGAAAACATTTATGAAACTCACTATAAGGTGGAGTAGGATGTCAGAGTAATAATGAAGAGTGTAATCATTGAACAAATGATGCAGAAGAAACTGGTTAGCTATGGAGAAATAAAAATTAATTTGCATTCACAGCTTACAGCATATGCCTAAACAAGAATTGAATTTGTTAAGTATATGTACATATGTGCATATCCTATCTAATAAAAGAGTAATATGCAAATTGCCGTCACTCCAAGACATGTAGATATAAGATGGCTGCCACAATATGGTCTGCACAGGAAGGCAGTTGTGGGCAGTTAGGGATGGTAGATGAGGGCAGCTGGGGGAGATCAGGCCTGCAGGGAAGGGCAGTTGTAGGGGACCAGGCCTGAAGTAGAGGGCAGTTGTGGGCAATCAGGCAGCAGGGGGGGCAGTTAAGGGTGACTGGGCCAGCAGAGAAGGGCAGCTGGTGGAGGGGCAGGCATGCTGGGGAGGAGAGTTAAGGGTGACCGGGTTGGCAGAGGAGGGCAGATGGGGGAGACTAGGTCTGCAGGGGAGAGCAGTTAGGGATGACCAGGCCAGCAGGGGAAGATAGTTGCGGGGGGGGGGGGACCAGGCCAGAAGGAAAGGACAGTTAGGGGTGACAAGGCCAGCAGGGGAAGACAGTTGGAGGCCATCCGGCTGGCCAAGGAGCAATTAGGCATCAATAAGGCTGGCAGGGGAATGGATAGGGTGTGATCAGGCAGTTATAGGCAATCAGGCAGAGGCAGGCGAGTGGTTGGGAGCCAGCAGTCCTGGGTTGTGAGAGGGATGTCCGATCGCCTATTTAGGCCCAATCTCACCAGTCAGACATCCCTCTAGGGGTCCCAGACTGAAGAGGGTGCAAGTTGAGCTGAGGGACACCCTGCCCCCTGTGCACACATTTTGTGCACCAGATCTCTAGTGTATATAATAAAAGAACTAGTCAGATTGTATGAAGCATAATAACTCCCTAAGCTTTAAAATATAAGGAAATCAGAAAAGGAGAGATGAATTCAGTGCTGTACAAATATTAAAAATGATAAAAATTAAAAATACAAAGTGATAAAAATGTTGACACCAAATAGAATTGACATAATATGACTTTTATATCTGATGAGGGTCTAACTTACACAACCTGATAAAGAAAAAAAATCAAATCTCCAATAGGAATAGAAATCGAAAGGAATGGTAAAATTCACATGGGAGGAAATACATTTAGTTTTAATAGATATAGTCTGTTCAGATACTCATAGAAATCCTATATAATAAAGGCCTAACATGCTGTGTCCCTTTGACCAGTCACATGACACACATTGACTACCAGGGGCAGATGCTCTGACCGTTAAGTTAGATTGCTGCTGGGGTCTGGATCGGGACTGGGCAAGACAAGCCGGGCATGCCCTGGAGCCCTCCACAGTCCCTCCCTGACTGGTCAACCTCTAGTGGTTCCTCCCGGGCTGGCAGGCCTACTAGACAAGATAGGCCAGACACATCCTGGAGCCCTCCCATGGTCCCTCCTCAGCCCCAATCATGCACCAGTGAGTTCCTTGGCCTGGCCTATGCTTTCTTGCAATCCAGAACACCTCAGGGAATGTTGGAGAACCAGTTTCAGCCTGTTCCCCACAGGCCAGGCCAAGGGACCCTGCAGATGCATGAATCTGTGCACCAGGCCTCTAGTGTATAATAAAGCCATTACATGCATAATCTATATTAATAAAAACAAGGACACCATCACTGTGAAATATCTATACTTAAAATGCAATGGCTTCCATATAATTGAAAAGACATTTGGTAAGATCCATTAAACATTATCCTATTTTACCTGATTTACGATTTCCATTCTCCTGCTTAATTTTTTTGTAAGTAAGTTTTCATTGATTTTTTTGAGAAAGAGGAAGGGAGAAGAAAAAAGAGAGAAACATCCATAAGAAAGAAACATCATTGATCAGCTGCCTTTTTCACGCCCCCCTCTGGGGACTGAGCCCACAAACTGGGATGTGCCATGACCGGGAATCAAACCAGTGACCTCTTGGTTCATTGGGCAGATATTTAACAACTCAGCTGGGCTGGCTTACATTCTTCAGGCACTGCTTCCTTAATAAATCCAACTGCTTCCAAAATAAATCATGGATCTGACCAACTCGTTCCATTTCTACTTCCACTGTCTTAGGTGAAGCTGCTTCAGCTCCTGTTTAGAAAGCCACTGTAGCATCCTCTATGACGCCCCACTTTGACCCTTCCTTATTCTGTGTCCTGAAGACTATGGGATCATTATTAACACAAATTGCATTGTTATTCCTCTGAGTGACCAGGACTCACTGGCTTCTTATTATATCTAGCATAAACTCCATAGCCTTAAGCATGGCCCAGAGCTGCAGCCCCCACGGGTCTTTAGCCACACTGTGAGCCACTCCTGCTCCCTCACAATGCCCTGGCAACTCTGTCCCTGTTCTAATCTCCTCTCAACATCCTCTTCCCTCACATGCTATTTCCCCTCCAGAAATGCCCTTCTCTCTTTCCTCTCCAGATCAGTTTCTCCTCACCTTGAGATCTCGACATGCCTGTCCTCACCTCTGCGAGGACTTCTCCAACACCTTGCCCATAGCAAACAACTACTACCCATTCCCACCCATCGCCATTCCGTTTCTTCTTTACTATGTCCTATGTATTATTGTGTGGTAATTCTTTTGCTCTTTTTTTTTCTTGTCAATCCTTTCACTAATTTCCAAGTTTCATGAGTGCAGAATCTGCTTGGTTATCTATTCTTAGAATCATGCACAGTGGCATGTTCATAGATAATTAGCATATTATAACTATTTGGAAAGTGAAGGAAGTAAATCTCTCTGCCCTCAATAATGTCATCTTTAAATTTTTTTATTATATTTTATTGATTTTTTACAGAGAGAAAGGGAGAGGGATAGAAAGTCAGAAACACCGATGAGAGAGAGACATTGATCAGCAGCCTCCTGCATGACCCCACTGGGGATGTGCCTGCAACCAAGTACATGCCCCTGACCAGAATCGAACCAGGGACCCTTCAGTCCACAGGCTGACACTCTGAGCCAAACCACTGAGCCAAACCAGTTTCGGCAATACTGTCATCTTTATCCCACCACACCAGCTTCCCTTCCAGATTGATCGTCTCAATGTGACCATGTTCTGTCTTATTTTAAGCATGTTGGTGGTTGCTGATCACACTCATGATAAAGTACAAATGCTTTAATAGGTGTATTAGTTTCCTATGGCTGCTGCAACGAAGTACATGACCAGCTGAAAATATTCACAATGTATTTTAGGCCAAAAAATCGAAATTATACCCACATTATGATACAACTATGCAAAATGCTCATGATTATAGAGAAGGGCTCAAATGCAATATGTAAAGATATAAATTGTTCACATGCCAAAGTGAGGAAATTATAGGGATAATATTGTGGTTTTCCCCCCCTCCTGCTTCTTTTAATGTTGTCTAAATGTTATTTGCATAATAGGAGCATTTTGGGGCAAAACCCTCATGAGATGAAGATTCACCATTTTGAACTTCACAAAACTCCAAACAGAAATTCTTATATGTTTCTTGTCTATTAGACTTGGAAATGCCTCCCTTTGGCTTTGACATGATGATGATGATGATGATGATGACCATTTGTGAGAGAAAAGAGCACCAATAAATAATCCAGATGGTCTTAATTTTGCAGGACCTTGTCCAAGTTCATTTACATTACCAAGTCCTATATTTCATCTATTATTTTATGACACAGAAACTTGGGGGAGGAAATTGTTTTCTATTTTCTCTTCACAGAATCTCATAGACATATCTCTTCTTCCATAGATAACTCTTCACTCCTAGATTTGTCTAGTGTATTAAGGTTGACACCAGTAGGTGAATTTCTGCAGAATTGCTTCCCAATTCTCCGTGCATTTTAGCTTTACCTGGAGGGCTTTATTTTATTTTAATCCTCACCAAGGATACCTTTTACCACTGATTTTTAGAGAGAATGGAAGAGCCAGAAAGAGAGAAACATCAATGTAAGAGAGATGTATCACTTAGTTGACTCCGCAAGAGTCCCAACCAGGGACATTGGGGATCAAACCTGCAGCCCAGGAAAGTACCCTTGATTAGCAATCAAACCCACAAAGTCCCAGCGTGCACGCCTATGCTCTACCGCTGGCCAGGGCTACCTAAAGAGCTTTGAAAAAATGCTGATGCCCAGTCCCTTCATCCCTGGCAGTCAGGGAGGAAGGCAGGACCTGAGAGCTGAACCACATCTACCCTGCACATGTCTCAGGGGGTAGGAGGTATGTTCAGGTGTGCATTTGCTTGGTTGAAACATGCAGGCATGAAAGAGGAATGTTCGTGGCATGGTTGCCTAGAGTCTATATTTTGGGGGCAGACTCTGAGTCATATTTCGGGTCTCAGTGATCATTTACTACCTGTAAGGTAAAGGTCTCCCAGCACCTCATCTAAAGTCAGTCCCCAGTTCTCTCATCTATAGCATCCCGCTGGTCACAAAGCCCAGAGTTCTGCAAGGAGACCAACCACAGCAGTGAGTCCACAGGGTGAGGAAACACCAGGATTCTCTCCTCTTGAGAGTTGAAATAAGTCCGGCTGCCCACTTCTCCCATCTAAGTGACCTTGGGTACCTCAGGAAGGGTGACTTTAGCGTGGCCCTGCAATCTCCACCAACCTGGTGGCTTTTGCTCCCTAATTAAAATGTGTCAACAGCAGAGGGGCTAATTAATTCAAGTTGCAAATACAGAAGAGAAACACGTTGGAGATAGGAAGGTTGCTTCTAATTGAAGAGGGATATTTTCCTCCCTTCTTCGTAGCTTTTAGGTGTTTTCTCAGTTGTTTTTTTCCCCCCTATGGTGCACATGTGACTTTAACAAACAGCGAAATAAACAGAAAGCATAAAAATAGTATGTTTTCCTTCAAAAGGAAAAAAATGATTTTGGTTTCAAAGCAACTGTGAAGATTGCCTTGGGGGAGCCTCTGCTGGCACCCTCTCCCTCAAGTTCAAAAGCCAACATCCACAGCCCAACTAACGCCTCGACATTGGCACTTTGCAGTTTCACTGCTTTCACCCAATAAACTCTGTTTCTACAACTCCTTGGTTCTGCAGAGTTTCAAGCGCGTTTCTCTCTCTTCGCCAAAACCACGTCAATTTTATTGGCCCTTAAAAGTAGGTAGTTAGTTGGTGAGCCAGGCCATGGAAAGGTATCAAGTGACTCCAAGTTCGTGGAAATCACTTGAAATAGATGCCACGTTTTATGGAAAGACTGAACCTCAAGTATGCTGACTGCAGCAGAAAGTGGAAATTAAGCCTTCCCTGCGGACGGCCAACGGTTTCATACGATTTTTAAGGACGAAGCATCCTGAAATGAGGAGGAGCGCAGCTCTTCTGACCACAGAAGGAGATACAAAATGGAAGCCCCTGAAAGAAGGGAGCATGAAAATGCACGAGGAGAGATGCGAAGCACATCTCCAATCCTGAGATGATAAGAGTGTGTCCTCGGGGACCCCGTTTTCAAAAGGGTCCTCTACGGTCACACCCTTCCTCAGCCAGCAGTGGTGTTTGTAGAGACGCCACGATGACATGACTTGGTTACCGATTCAGCCCGGTGTGTCTGATGCGCCCGCTCCACTCCGCATCCTTTCCTCTGCCTCTCTGCCCTTGCCGTGCTGGAGAAAGGGCAGCTTCACAGAATTGCAAATGCATCCTCCTGGGCAGGCAAATCGGAGGGACGCTTCCGCACGGTGATGAATGTGCCAGGCAGTGAGGTTAGCTGCTTCTCCCTCTGACGTGGGTGACACAGCGGTTGACAACGAAGAGGGTGTGTGTGTGTGTGTGTGTGTGTGTGTGTGTTGGGTTTAGTTTTTGCGGTTTCATTGGCATTTATTTACATCCCCAAAGTCTGATATGCTTGTCATTTGTCGTACACAGGGGAGGCCAGAATTTGCTTCCGTTGTTTCGGATCATGCCTGACCTTTCCAGCGATGGATGGAAGGAGCCCGCCCCTTTTAGAGAAGCGAAAACAAGCCAGAGTCCTGACTTGTTTGCAGAGCAAGGGACCTGGCCGTCCAGTCTCCTAACTGCTAAATGAGTGGCCTGGCCATAAACTGTGCTTCGGAAGCATCCACCAGCAGAGGAGTCACGTAGGGTCTTGTTGAAATGCTGATTCTGGGGGAGCCGGTCTGCAGTTAGGCCTAGGATTCTGTTATTTCTTTCTTTTTCTTTTTTAAAATATATTTCATTGATTGTTTACAGAGAGGAAGGAAGAGGGATAGAGAGTCAGAAACATCGATGAGAGACACATCTATCAGTCGCCTCTTGCACACCTCCTACTGGGGATGTGCCTGCAACCAAGGTACATGCCGGTGACTGGAATCAAACCCAGGACCCTCCAGTCCGCAGGCCAATGCTCTATCCACGGAACCAAACCGGTTTCGGGGTGAATTCTGTTATTCCTGCTGGGCATCAGGGCGGCTGGGCCAACCACCTCATTGCCAGAGGCTAAGTATGTATTCAGTCACAGCCGCCGAACGGAGCGTGTTGCTTGCTCATCCTTTGGCCCGAGTGATGATGGAGCGAACCAGTTTTTTCCAGCATTGTTTTTCTTTCTCCTGCTGCCAGGGTCTCTGGGAAGGTCCGGGGCCAGTGAGGCAGCAGGAGAATGAAAGTTAAGGTCTCTGAAGTCCTTAGCGTGTGCCCAGTGCTGGGTGCTGTGGCTGATGACACTCGCCCATTCCATCCTTCAGCTCTCCCCGAAGCAGTGCGTGGATGTCGCTCTCCTCTCCGCTGTGCCCTCTGCGCGGTGAGAGATGAGGGGGCTTCCCCCAGGTCACCCGCCTGGCATGGTACCTGCGGCTTAGATTCCAGCCGAGTCACGGTGGTGGCATCTTTGGGCCTGTTTACCGGTGACTGGCTTTCCGTGTTTCCCAGGCGGGAGGCCTGTGCAGCTTGCAGCGGCCGCTTTCCCGGTGGCTCCTGGTCCCCGCGTGGGAGCCGTGGGCTTGCGGGCTGTGCGGAGAGATGGCGGTCCTTCTTACTTTGCTCCCTCCTCGGTGGAAAATGAATATCTTTGAAAAGCTGGAGCCCGGAGAAATGTAAATACGGCTCATTCAGCCCTGACATTTGAAAAGCGCTCACCCCACCAGCGGTACCAGCCCCTGGCGGTTATCAGGTTTTCTGTCACTCATGTTGATTCGGGGTGATAAGCAGTGCAGAGCACTGGGGGGGGGGGGAGAGGGGGAGGAGAGGGGACACAGAGAGACGCAGCCGCCTTGAAAAGGCCCGTTTTCTCAGAGTAGAAACGCCCATTCCCCCACTGTACCTTCCCCTCCAAAAAGGAAGCGCTGTTCTTTCGGGGGTCAGAGCCAGCATTGGCAAAGCCGTGCTGGAATGCAGAGGGGGGCAGGTCCCCAGCTCAGGGCCTGCTGGGTGGAAAAGCAGCCACCAGAACCGGCTGTCTGGAACCATCACCCCCAGGCCGGTCTCCGGATCGGGCACAGAGAGGGCTGTGCAGTCGGTGCAAAAGATATTCCTTGGGGTGCAGGGGAGCTTTTGGGGGGAAAAGACTTGAGGTTGGCAGTGAGGTCTCCTCTATTCTTACCACTCCCTGCTCTCTCCCAGCGTGATCCCACATCGATTCCTACCCATTCCCCATCTGATCCCAGCATGATCCTGACACCAATTCCCACCCATTCCCTCTCCTATCCTGGTCTGATCCTACCACCAATTCCAACATGTGGGTTTTTTCTCCCAACAACAAGCAGTTATCAGCACCAGCTGGCTGTCCTGCTATGCAACCCAAGTCTGGCACTATGCACCCAGAGATGGAGTCTGACCCCACAGGTTAAGGGCTCGGCGCTGCATAACTGAGGTTCCAACCAGCTAGTCAGAGGACTGAGTTTTCCCCATGGTTAGGCGGGGTCCAGAAGTCACCTCATTATAACAAACAACACCCCGGCTGTGTTCCTGGATTAGGAAATGCGGAGGGTTTTAGGAGCCCTGTGCAGGGAATGGAGGTGAAGGTCAAATATAAATATTTCTTATAATACATCCAGCATTGCACCCCCTGCCTGAGAGAACAGTGAGGCTGCTCAGGCCCCGCATCCTGCTGCCTCTGTATCCACATGGGGCAAGGCTGTCTCATAAAGGTGTTCCCATCTACTTCCGATTTAGGAATCGCTGCTCTCTTTCTTCCCTGCTCCTCTTCCTCTACAACCAGAGGACAGGGAGGAAATAGACTTTTTAATATGTAGGAATAGACTTTGGATGCAAGGAGCTAAAGTGAAAAGAAACACAGCGAACAGGGAAAATATAGTAAAATTTACAGAGGTAGCTCAATAAATCATAAAAGCAATTCAGTTTTCTTTTTGTTTCCTTGTTCTCTCCTAAGAAGCAACCTTATGAAAAAGTGGAGACAGAGGACACAGGTTGAGATTCAATGCCCCAAAATGTGAACTTGGGCAGAAGGTCGCTACTACAAAATAAGGCTAATAAAACTCACCCTGGCAGGGTGGCATAAGGGTTGTGTCTACAGTTCTCATTCTGCACTGTATCATAGTGCCCCTCCGCGCCCCCCCCCACATTGGATCTCCATTGCCTAGGATGTCTTTAATCGAACCAGAGGAATGATATATCCCAGAGCTCGCAGTGTTTACTAGTATACCTACCACATTCAGGAGGCTTGAAAGGAAATTTACACCAGTTTGTAATAACCTTGAAACTATAACAAACTAAAGTGAGATTAACCCTTAGACTGGTACCCATTAATTCTAATGGCTGAAAGAGAGAGAGAGAGAGAGAGAGAGAGAGAGAGAGAGAGAAAGCTCCTCAGATAAAATTTATAGATAAATTAATTTTGAGATGTTTCCTGTAAGTATAAAAC
>JAAGEH010000452.1:8911213-9033895 GCA_011751065.1 Lasiurus cinereus | reverse complement strand
GACTTACGGTCTTTAAGAAAGGATATCCTCGAAAACCAGAGTTGGCAGTAAAATGAAGTGTAATAGACTAAGTAGCTCAAAGGAAGGGGAGAAAGGTAATTCAACAGTATTAAAGAGATATGCAAAATTCATGGGTTTCTTATGCCTGGCATTTTAGAATAAGACTGTTCCTTATGTTAAAATTAGACTCTTTTTGCAGGGTTAGTGAATATCTGCAGCATGAAAGTTGGCTTTGGAAATGTAATTGAAGGTGTAAATTAAGGTGACCGCAACTAGGATGCAACACCTACAAGGAAACTGAGCTCTAACATCTGAGCCATTTTCAGGGAACGGGAGACGATGGGGAGCAATTGAAAATGGACCAACAAAAGCAGAAATGAGAAATAAACAGTGAGCAGGACAAAAGCCTAAGCACCTAATTTAAAACAGAAATGGTTTCCTATGGTTTATGGTGAGTGACAAACAGAGTCCACTGTGTCACCATAAAAATATATCTTTAACTCAGAAAATATGAGGCTCACTGTCGGCTTAGTGTAGTGATTTAAGTTCATAGCCTTTCTCCTTGAAGGAGTTTCAAGGCTGAAGTTACCAATCATTCTAAATGATGCGCGTTTGGAAATTCTGAGCTGTGACTAAGAGACATTCGTTTTTGATGCAATTTAACCGTGAATTTACCTGTTTTAAGTTATTGTTTAGTTCAATATTTCTTAGTGTAGCTTGAGTACTGGAGTATTAAGAGCTAAAAAACATCATTAAACGGCATTAGACTTCTGAGAAACCCTGGAACATTGGAATGAAAGCCCCGCTGTGGAATTCTGCCTTCTCTAGCTCCAAGTCAGCTTCATTATAATGAGGTCGGTCACAGGACTCAACAAGGAGGGTCTATTGAGAAATCTCGTGTTACAGGAGGAAATCTCTGATTCACCTAGGAGACCAATGAGCACAAAAATCATAGGAAATTCTGAGATAAAGCTTCCGAAGATACATTAAAATGGCAAATGGGATGTTGACTCTATTAGCTTCTGAAGATAAAGCAAAACAAGAAAGAAAGAGAGAGAGAGAGAGAGAGAGAGAGAGAGAGAGAGAGAGAGAGAGAGAGGGGAAGGAGAGTAAAATGGCCATTCATAGCCCTTCCACAGGAAGTCTGCTCCCTGAGTCTGGGCAGAAGAATCTCCAGTCCCAAGGTCATTATCTTACAAACGCACAGGAAAGAGGAGAAGCACAAATCACTGATCGTCAAATAGAGTTAAACATAACCAATGGACGCAAGACACTGGGGGGTGAGGGCATGTATGGGAATGTGGTGGTGGGGGCAGTGGGAAGATATGTAGACATGTAACACATTAATTAAAAAAAATAGAAAAAAATAAAATAAAGTGCAGGAGCCACAGTGTTTTAAATGAGAGGCACAGCTGAGATCTCTCACACTGGAGATGGGGGACAAACACAAAAATCCATTCCTGCCTCCTGGAAATTTCTCACAGAGAGATGGAGGGAATGGAGACGAGGAGCCAACATTTCTGAGCGCACCCCTGTAATTCAAGTTGTGGTCCATGGGCTTCGTGGAGCGGCCTGCCTCACCCCGGAGCTTGGTAAACGTGCTGGATCACGGGTCCTCCTCCTTAGGACCACAGCCCCTTTCTGCAAGAACTCAGGTGATTTTTAAGCACCTGGTAGACGGGTTGAGAAGTGAAGCTTTGTATCGCTTTTGTCATTTAACAATTCCACGGGTTGTTACTCTCACTTTAGAGACAGGACAAATAGAAGCTCTAGTAACTGTCCTAAGTTGCCCTGCTAGCCAAATGTAGAAATGCCAACAAAAATTAGTCAAGCTCCTTTAAAAACAAAAATAATATATGTATTTTGCTTTGCAGTATATGTATATGATACATATTTTTATATTTATCAATAAACTGCAACAAACCACAAAACATTCTTGAGATTTTATTTCATTTGTTCTCATTTGCTTTTCTCATGTGCCTGAGTTGCTGAATGAAGGGTTGATAGGTTAAAAGTTTAGTTGTGGAAAACCTGTTCTGTGTCCAATGGTCTATAAACTAAATCCGAGTCTCCTAAAGTGAAGGATAGACAGATGGTTCAACATCTAAAATCAAAG
Source organism: Lasiurus cinereus (assembly GCA_011751065.1). NCBI lineage: Eukaryota > Metazoa > Chordata > Mammalia > Chiroptera > Vespertilionidae > Lasiurus > Lasiurus cinereus. The sequence continues at coordinate 9,031,779 of JAAGEH010000452.1, read as the reverse complement.
TGAGAATAACACTTTTAACAAAATATTGCATTCAAAATTAGTAAAAAATCACCAAAATAATTTCCTGTTTTCAGAGATGTGGAAAAAAACACACACAATAGTCATTTTCCAAAGCAATCTCAATCTACAATTTGAGGAGGGAATGTCAAGGGGATATAGGGGACTGGAGGGGGGCGATGGTTAATGAATAAACCGCCCCCAAAGTTTCTAATCTCTTTTTTAGGTCAAAGCATTATTTGTTGATGTTCCTAACACAGCATGATTACTGAGAGCTAAGCAAATGCACATTCCCATTGTAGGCTATCGGAACATTAGCTATCAAATCAATCACCTCTCCTCTCTTCCACCACCCACCTTGCTGAAAATTCTAGTACATATCATAGAAGCTTCAGTTGATGGTAATACAGTGGTACCTCGAGATATGAGTGCCCTAACATACGAGATTTTTGAGAGATGAGTCGTTGAGCGAGCGATTTTTGCTGTGAAATACGAGCAATATTTGAGATCGAGTAATCGTGTGGATCAGCCGGCTGCACACGACCCACCAGTTTACCGAGGCTCGAACATCTCATAGTTTCCCAAGCCTCAAGGTTAAGGAATGAATTAAACTCGCATCTCGAGGTACCACTGTAACATGATTTGTGAACGGAGCTCTTGAAGAATCACCATATGCTGGTGTGGAAGATTCAAGATGGGTGTAGACACCTCATTCCTCCTCCCTTTATGAGATGAGGTCTAGTTTCTCTCCCCTTGAGTTTGAGATGACCTTTTGCTGGACCAGTAGCGAGTGATGTTCTTGGGCTTGGGGATGCTAGGTTATCAGAACTCTTGCAGATTCCAACGGGGCCTTTTGTAACTCTCTGAGAGCCCAGAGCTGCCGAGGAAGAAGGCTGACTGACTAATCCTGCCCGCTGGAGATGCTGGAGTTGATAATCCTAGTTGAACCCAGCCTTCTTGTCACCCCTCCCTCATCCGACCCAAAGCACCAGATACATGAAGGAAGACGGTACATTGGAGCCCACAGTCCATCTGCTAAGTGACCTTAGCCATTGCTTTCTAATTTCAATTTCTGATCCACAAAGAAATGAAATGCAGCCACAGAGCTGCCGTTTACTCTGAGAGTCATTTTTTATGCAGCAGTGGATACCCGAAACAGCTGTACAACCGCATCTATACCCTCCATCCAGTGTCATCACTATGTTCAGAGCAAAAGTCAAATACATTCATGAAGGGATAGATCCGCTTTGCAAACATGTTAGGAAATTTCAGAAACATGTGAATTGATTTTTCAGTAAACAGTGAGTCAAGAGTCCCAACCTTTGTTCATTGCCAAGTGTGCACTGAAAAGCCAGAGAGCAGGGACCTCCCTCCCCAAAAATGGAGCGAAGGAAGAATCTCCTCAAAAAGCTCTGAGGTGATGCCTATGATTTAAAGGCTCCTAGCATTGTCTAGATACAAAGAGCACCTTGAGTGTTCCAAAGCAATTACGGCAAAGATAACTGCAGATGAAATGAGGCAGCATGTTGGATTTATCTTCCTGTACTGTTCTCCACATAGTAAAATGTCTCCCATTTGTCTCTGCCCCTTTGACATTAGATTGATCAGTTAACTAGCTCAAGTAGCAAAAGATCAACCAGCTGACAAATGGTTCCTCTTGACTTCAAAGCACAAGGAGGCCTTAATTTTAGGCCTAATGATTTTAAATCACCCTTCTCGTTCCAACAAAATGCATGATGCGACTTAATCAAATCTCTAAGCAGTTTGTAAAACATGGTTTGTTTGTGTATGTCAGAGGCATTAGGGTAATAAATGGATGTGGAGCAGAAGGGGGTCACAGTGTCAGCGCCACGGACCACGTGTAGGATTGTATTGAATTACATAGACATCCCTATTAACAAAGAGACCACATAAATGGACTCAGCTATAAATTAAGCAGACCTCATTAGCCTGCCTTTCTGGGGAAAATGAGTTCCTTCTTGTGGATGAGAAGGGTATAAGATATTGAGGGCTCATGTAATATGAGAAATTAGAACCTTCTACCTAGTAAAAGCAAAGCACCCAATGATTCAAATGTGACTCGCTTACAGATTTTGGCTCATCTTCAAGGAACTGAGTATTAATAATCATAATAATATTATTTGTAGTCAAAAATTAGTGATGTTATTGTGGTTATAATAATTACTAGAGGCCTGGTGCATGAAAATTCATGCACTGGAGGGGGGAGGGTCCCTCAGCTGGGCCTGCCCCTCCCCTCACAGTCTGGGAGCCCTCAGGGCTGGAAGGTGACCAGGTGATCAGGGGAAGTTGAAGCCCCCATCACACTTCTGCTGCTGCCACTGCCGGCAGCTCAAGCCTTGGCCGGTCCTGGTTACCTGAGCCTCAGGTAGCCCTGGGTGGTGGGACAGCTGACATTTGAGGCTTGCCTGTGCCTTGAGCCAGTCCTGGGAAGCTGGGAAGCTGACACCTGAGGTTTGCTGTGCCTCAGGCTGGCCCTGGGACGCTGGGGGCTGAGGGGACTGGAGGACTCCGGAGGCAGGTCCATAGACTGGTGGGATCCAGCTGTCCTGCACTCCTGCTGCCTTGATGGGCCTGAGGGTACTGGGTGCTGCAATTTTGTGGCTCCAAACATTGCCAGCTTTGAAGGCATGGCAGTCAATTACCATATTCTCTCCTTATTGGCTGGGGGTTCCACCATCTTTGTGAGGATGTGACCATCAATTAGCATATTCCATCTTTATTAAGTAGGATTATTAACATCAGCAATCACAGATTCTATTTCAGTTAGGTTTCTTAAAATGATAGGAAACACAGACAACTTTGAGAATCTAATAAAGGTTAGGAACTTTCTCCCAAAGAAAAATAGGTTTACATGCAAGAAACACTCAGTATCATGCCTGGTTTTCATTTAGGGCTGTGGTTGGCAAACTGTGGCTCTCGAGACACATGTGGCTGTTTGGCCCTTTGTGTATGTCTCTTCCACAGAATACCATGGCCTGGGCGAGTCTATTTTGAATAATTGGTATTAGAGAAGTTTAAGTTTAAAAAATTTGGCTCTCAAAAGAAATTTCAATTGTTGTCCTGTTGATATTTGGCTCTGCTGACTAATGAGTTTGCTGACCACTGATTTAGGGAACCTCAAACTCCTACCAGGAGGGTTTTGGTTTGAGTTAAGAGTTTCAGGATGGTGGATCCACTGAGCCTTTAATATATACCTATTTCATTAATCAATGCAACAAATCCACAAGTTGATTTTGCTATCCTCATTTTAGTGATGGGAAACTGTCCAGGGGCACATCAGTAAATGTGGATTTGAATGTCATCTTAGTCTGTGTCCAAAGATCTATGGAATACTGCCAATTAATTTGAGGCAGGAATCTTTCTTGGAATATCTGCATTATAGGGATTCCTCAAGTTGAGATTGAAGAACGGACAGAGATGGGCAATGGACCCTTTCCTAATTCCCATGAAACTAGAAAATAGCAACATGTTTCAATCAGCTGTATATCTAAGTACATATCATTACACATGTGTATGTATATATCCTATATAACAAAAATTCTAATACTCAAATAGACTGAACAGCTGAACAACTGGTCGGCAGGGATGGGGTCAGCAAGTAGACTGCCAGCCAAGGTGGGTGTCAGTGGGCAGAGGGAGGGGAGAGTGACTGGGGGGTGGGGCAGAGGTGACCAGCCGTGGTGGAGGAGTGATTAGGGGTAAACATATGTTTTTATTTATTCTTTGTTTTAGCATGCATAAACCTATACATTGGTCAGTCTCATGATGAATCGCCTCTCTGTACCACGCATGTCAAACTCGCAGTGGGCCGCATGTGGCCCACCAATAATTATTTTGCAGCCCAGCCAATATAAGAGTATGTAAGAAACATTTCAAAATAATATTTGTAACTTAATTCTTACAATATCCTGTTATATATAATTATTAATAACAAATGACTGATTGCTATAATCGTGTTACATTCATTTCCCTTATGTGCTTTACGTATAGGCACACCATTTCTCTCCACTGGTACCAGCAGTGAATATTTTAGCAGCCGATTGCCACGTCATTAGTCTTGTACTGACTTGTTTGGTGTGCACAACAGGAAATATTTTGCTTTCGGAGAACAAGAAAAATAGGTTTATTCACATTGAGCTTATTAATCTGTGCCCTTATTCGGTGTCTGGTAAGTTAATGTTCAAGAAAAAGTATTAACTTTTATTAAAATGTTGTATTATTTTATGTTAATGATTACTCACTTATTTCAGCCCTTTGTATTCAGCAGGTCTCTGTCAAAATAAATCTACATTTCTATGAAAATTGAAGCTTCTGTGTTTTTGCGGCCCACATAAACTTAAACCTTGTTTATTTGGTCCATGTCAGCTTTTGAGTTTGATATGCTTGGTCTGTACCATGGACTTTGTTGAGAGAGTGATATGATGTATATCCTTTTGTTTTTTTTAGAGTAAATTTGTTTTGTATAAGTTTTTTCCTAAAACTATTTTTGTTATTATTACTATAACAATTATCGATATTTATGGGAAATAGTTAAATGCTTCAGAATGAAAATCAGTTAAGTACCAAAAGTCACTCTATGAATGCCATATTCTGAAGCACCATTCTTTAAGAGTATTTTGAATATTTTGGTGCATTTGTCTATTGTTATTTTTATACCTAGCTACAAACCAATGGTTTGCTATCAGCAAAGATAAATGAAGTAAACATATTTCCTGCAACATTTGAAATGGTGTATTTGCAACAATTTTCCATATTTATTCACAAAGAGTTGCTCCATTTTCTACTGGCTGAATATAATTCTATTATATACATTGCCATCGTGTATTTAGCCCTTATTGATGAATACCTTAAAATAATTTTCCTAGAACGTTAAGATTCAATAAATTTCTTCAATAGACATTTTTGTATGAATACTTTTGTACACTTAAGTGAATGAATGTAGTGTACAGATTTCTATGTACAGCTGGGTCAAAAATGCATGCTTTTGAAATGTTGACAGGAATTGCTAAAATGCCTTGCGAAATGGTTGCACCAATTTTATCTAACCACATAGAGCAGTGTCCATTTCCTCAGTTGTTCAAAATGGAGCATTGCCAATTTTTTTTTCTAGATCGTGATATCAGTAAATTATGGCATCTTAATGATTTCTAGTGTTTCTTCACATAAATTGTTAATGCATCCCCATTCCCCTGACCTCTTAATCATTGTCAGATATCTCTGTTTCTATTTTCAAATCATTGTTTTTAAACAGTGCATTACTTCTGGGCACCGGCTGTATTTTCTGACTGTAAATTACACAGGAAGAATTACCCTTTTGGATCTTACAATTTCCATATCGCGCTCTCTCATCTCCCATTTATTTATGCCGTGGCTTGCTAATATCTTCATTTATATTCCATCCATTTCCATGGCTGATTTGAAGTGGCATATGATAAAATAGCAGGCATAAAGAAAAACAGCATTGAAGTGGGAGGAAATATAGCCTTTAAGAAATCATATTGGGACTTTGGTGGTAAAGCCAGTTCTGAGCTTGCTGGGTAGCAAGACCTAAAGAGCAGTCACAGTTCTGCGTAGCCTATAGAAAGAGAAAGCCTGTGGTTCATATGTATGTACACCGTTTTTCTGATGCTCTATTATTCAATGAATGTTTTGGGCACGCACTAACAACAGAAGTAACTGTGCCCTCAAAAATGATTGGCCACCTAAAGCAGAGGTTTTTGTTATAAGGCTGCTTAAAAGAGAGAAATATAACCTGAAACTACCATTCACAAAAGGCACTTCCTGTAGGCAGAAGATGAACTATTATCATGAATGATTAACTTGAATGTCAATCATTTTTATTATATTTAATGTATTCTTTCAATGCATAGGCCCATTGCTATTGTTGTATTGAATTTTAGGTCTAATGAGGAAAAAAGAAGTGAAATAGGCTTAATTGTCTGAGCAAAGAAATGCGATGATAATTATGATAAAGATAATTGTGATTTATCCCCATGCAAATTGGAGCTGCCCTTTCTGCCATTTGCATCAGTATCAATTTTTTTTTCTCTTCATAATAACATGAGAATTTCAGGTAGACCAACGGAGAAAAATTTAGGTGCATAACTAACACTCCCCAGCATTTTCAGTCTAATCCCATCTACCAACTGAAGGACATCACCGCGCTATTCATCAGTCCCTTTGTGTTTATTATCACTATGAGACAGCGCTCAGGTTCCCTAATTGCATGGGTCTCAGTGTTTTCTGATGAATGGCACGATCCCCTTTCCCCCCAATACATTTATCCTCTAATGATTTTCCCTGTGCATGTTGAAGAAAATGCTGATTTCAGCCTCAATGGCAACTGGAGAAAAAGACGGGGAGAAAGCCCACATAAATGGAATTCAACTGCTTGACAAAATACTTTTTTGTTGTTGTTATTAATCCTTATCCACTGATATTTTCTCCATTGATTTTTAGAGAGACTGGGTGGGAGCAGGAGAGAGAAACATGGATGTGAGAGAGACAGATGTATTGGTTGCTTCCTACAAGCACCTGATTGGCTCTGGGGATCTAGTCTGCAATCGAGGCATGTGTCCTTGACTGGAATTGGACTGGAGACCCTTCATTCCACTGGCTGATGCTCCAACCACTGAGCTAACTGGCTGTGGGAAGCTACCTTTTTAAAAAGCTGCGTCAATCTGAACCCATTGTACCCATTACAGTACAAAAACCTCTGCATTTATTTATTGCCCTCTCCCCCAACACTTCCAATCATTCTGAACTACCGATTTTCAGAAAACCCATGGCATTCCCTGCCTTCTGGATTTTTCTCGGGCTAGATTTTCCACTGAATAAGTTACTATTGCCTAAATCCTTAGTATGTTCAACCGACTCATTATACATTTTATACTATGCATCATGCCTACTAAAACTCTACAGACTTGATCACCTCTTCCAGTAGATTCATATGCATATATATGTATGTATTGGATATCAGATCCTAGTAGGCACTCAATAAATATTTGTTAAACAAATGGACACACCAATATTTCCTAAAGAAATAACAACAGATTTCCAGTCACTCATCAGGCATTTGTCCCGAACTGTGAGGTGCTGTGCATGGTGAGGGGTTCTGCAAATGCACTGAGGACTATGCACCACCCCTGCATCCAGATACCCACCGTGCAGTGAGGTTGGTCCACATGCCCAGAACCTACCAGAGGAAGGAAGCAATGCTACCAGAAGGATATGCTCAGGCCTCTCTCAACTTACCCAGGAGAGGGTACCTGTGTTCAGAGAGGGCTTCACAGAGAAAGTAACATGGAAGGATGAATAGGAATCTGATGGGGGAATGTAGACAGAGGTTTACACTGGACAGAAGTAATGTAGCACTCAGAGGGAGGCCTCGGGTCCACATTAGGTGGAACTCACACCGATTTTCACATTTGAAAAAGGGATAAATGTGAAATGCATGGAGGGGGCAGTTCCCTCAGCTCAGCCTGCACCCTCTCTCAATGGGGGATGTCCAACTGCCAGTTTAGGCCCAATCAGACATCCCTCTCACAATCTGGGACCGCTGGCTCCTAACCTATCATCTGCCTGCTTGCCTGCCTGATTGCCCCTAACTGCCTCTGCCTGCCTGATCGCCCCTAACTGCCCTCCCTTAGTGGTAGATTCATATGTTACCACTCTGGGGTACTTGTATACACACAAGAAACACAAAAGAACAATCTGAGATAGAAATATACTAGTCACAGGCTAAACTGTATAATATTTAGTCATTAGAGGCTAATGGACTAACTTAATAATCTCAAGGTGAATTCTTAACTCAAAAAAATAATTGAGCAGAAAGCCAACTGGGACAATGGCCAATGGTCAAAAAAAATTGGGAGCTTCTGGATTGTATGAAGTTAAACACATTTCTTAATGTGGAGAATAAAGCACTTTTAGAAGTTTCCTACTTTTCCTCACCTCCACTATTGCTCATTTAGCCCAAACCTCAGCCATGTCACATCCAGAGGACCACAGTGATTTCCAGGCTCATCTCCTGCCTCCCTGCAATGTGAAAGCCACTCTGAGTCACCCTTCCAAAATACTAGCCAGATTCCGTCCCATCACTCTTCTCCAATAGCTGTCTGTCTCAGGGAAAACAAAGTCTGACAATCCCTACACTGGCATAGAAAACAGTGGATACACTGGCCTCTTGATACCTCACTGGTCTCCCCTCCACCAGCCTTTCCATTTAGCTCTAGACACACAGCTTTTGTTCCTTTTGAAACCTACAAACCATGTTCCTAATTCAAGACTGCTGCATTATTCCTTCATGACACTCATCTATTGTTTCCTGTCTTCATGTAGGCATTTATTTAAATAATAGTGGCCTGGTGCACGGAATTCATGCATGGAGGGGTGGTTCCCTCAGCCCAGTCTGCACCCTCTCTCAATGCAGGATGTCCAACTGCCAGTTTAGGCCCAATTGGACATCTTTCTCACAATCTGGGACTGCTGGCTCCTAACTACTCATCTGCCTGCCTGCCTGATCACCCTAACTGCCCTCCCTTGCCGACTTGATCTGGCCCCCAACTGCTCTCCTCTGCTGGACAATTTGGTTCTAACTGGTCAGTTTCTATGCCAGTCAGTGTCAAAACCTCTGCCTCCTAGGCAGCCATTGGCTCCTCACAGTTCACTCAGATTTGGTTCTGATTGGTCAGTTTTTATGCCAGTCAGCATCAAACGCTGTCTCCTACACAGACACTACCTCCTCACAGTTGATACAGATTTGGTTCTGATTGGCCAGTTTCTATGCCAATAAACATCTCTCAGCCTATCAATAGGGCCTGGTCAGAGAGGCAGGGCTGATCAGCAACCCCAGTGGAGGTTTGAAGAGAAATGGAGGCAGGGCTGCTGGCCAGACTCTGAGGGAAAGAGTGAGGCAAGTGCTGTTCAAAAGCTGCCACAGATGCTGCTTCTCTCTTCAGGTCTCTTTCCGGGCCTGATTCAAAGCCCCCTCAACAGTAACTGCTGGGTCACCAGGCCTGCAGCTGCAGTAGTCAGTGCTGGGTTGCCATGGTAACCCAGCACTGCCTTCCAGATGGTCAGCCTTTGGTCTTGATCAGTAGTTATACCTGCTCTTTATTATAGAGATGAATTATTCAGAAATGATTTCTCTGATGGCCCTTTATGGAATAGCACATTCTCCAATACTTTAGCTCCTTGACTGTCTTATTAGCACTTATTTATTATTGATTGACCTTTAATTAAAAAAACAAAGTTTATTCTTATTTATTTATTTATTTATTTTTGTTATTATTAACCCACTTTTGCCCACCCATGTACAAGCTCCATGAAAGCAGGGAACATTTCATATTCATGTGCTTAGAACAATGTCTCACACTTGGTAGATCCTCAATAGACACTCACTAAGGAAATGAACAAATGCCTTTCTGAGACTTCTTTACCCAGGACCAATCCATTATAAAAATAAAATAAATTATAGATACCCAGAGAGGAATATGATTCTTGGTGCTTTTCAACAATTTGGACATGGAGCTATTTTGCAGATTATCTCCCATTTATACCTATCTCTCCAAAAACTCTTTTCCTATCGTGTTCTTACCAGCTTGACATGGAACTGATGTGAGACACAATGTGGGAATTACTGTCCTTACAATACCAAGGGACGGGCCCCATCCTGACTTTGATGCCTGCAATTAGTCAGACACTAAGGGAGTGAGAGTTGTCTGCATGTTTGTCTCTGTGACAGTCAAGTGTGTATGTGTGTGTGTGGGGAGGTTGAGTGCTTCTGTCTGGGCTCTGAGACAGAGAGAGAGAGAGAGAGAGAGAGAGAGAGAGAGAGAGAGAGAGAGAGAGAGAGAGAGAGAGGGAGAGAGGGAGAGAAGAAAATCTAAAGTTAATAAGCACATTCTCAGAAGACAAATTATAAGATAATTAAATGGAACAATGGTTAAATTGCTAAAATGGAGGTTGTGATGGAGACTAGACCATGTCATGCCCAGATATTTGGTCAAACATTGTTGCTGAGTGTGTCTGTGAGGGTGTTTCTAAATGAGATTAACCCCCAGTTCAGCAGACTGAGTAAAGCAGTGTGCTCTCCACAATGATGGGCCTCACCCAATCCCTTGAGAGCCTGGCTCAAATAAAGGCCTGAGGAAACTAGAACCCTTTCTCTCTGCCCACCTGTCTTTAAGCTGGGACTCCAGCCTTCTCCTACCTGTGGACTCCAAGTTGGACTGGAACTTGAACTACACCAGCAGCTCTCCTGGGTCTCCAGCTGGCCCAAGGCAGGTCTTGGGACTTCTTAGCCTCCATTATTGTATGAAACAATTCCTCGTAGCAAATAAATATATCTCAGTAGATAGATAGATAGATAGATAGATAGATAGATAGATAGATAGATAGTTGGATAGACAGATACAAATAGAAATGTCTCCTTCTATTTGTACATAAATCTTCTGTCTACCTATCCATCATCTATCTTTCTATTCATCTATCTATCTATCATCTATCTATCTATCTATCTATCTATCTATATCTATCTATCTATCTCTGTTATCTACCTATCCTATTGCTTTTGTTCCTTTTGAGAACCTAGACTAATACGGACATTAAGCAAAGGAGAAAATATAGCACAGAGTAATCCAGATAATGGTCAAACCTACATTTCTAAGTAAAGACTTTATTTAGATCTGTAACCAGTGAGAAGTTGAAATTTTCCATAAAAACTCGGGAGTCCATTGCTTCCCCAGCCAGACAAAAGGGACTTCTGAGGACTCTGGCTTCAATAATGTGCTCTTGATGCCTGATCAGAGCAGAAATGCTTAGGAGAGAGGGCAGCCCAGGGAGTGGGAACGAGAAGAAAGATGGGGAGGAGAAGAAAGAGCAAAAGAGAAAGGGGAGAGGGAGGGTAGATCCAGCAAGTGTCAAAGAGTTTTCTGACTTTTCCTCCTGGCAACTTAGGAGCTTACTTTTCAACAAGAACTGGCTCTTCTCAAAATTCTGTCTCTACCATCCCCTTTCCCTCAGGAGACTCAAATAAAACTTCCTGTTGGGAAAGGGGCTTGCTGCTTAGTTTCCATGGAAACCAGTCTGATTCCATAGTGACACCTCTAGCCTATCTTAATCATCATGATGTTAATAAGATAATTTGATGCTGAGTTGTGTTAAAGATGAGCAGTGAGAGGAAAGCCAGGCGTGGTGGTAGAAGAGATGTGGGAAGGCACTCAGCCCTGGATGAGCGCAGCGGCCAGATGGGCCTGGATGGACTACATCCCAAGCTCAGCACTGCCCCACGGATCCAAGGAGCGGGATGCTTGCAGCAGGGGAACAGACTACCATGGATCAGAGTTTGGCTCTGAGCTTTGCCAAAGGACCTGTGACCTTGGGACCCTTCTGACACGTCCTGGGCCTCATGTGTTATTTAAGTTTCAGATGAGGATACTCATAACCACCTTTACAATATGCCATGGCTACCACTTGGCTTAAGATCACGAGGTGCTTGGCATGTGGACAGAGCATATCTGGTATTCAAGCAATGTTTATCCATTCTGCCTTTTCTGAGAGCAAATGTTCTTTCACTTGTTCCATTATTAACTTATTCAACACATATTTACTGAGCGACTTTAGGATGTCAGACTCTGTGCTAAGAACCAATAATAAAAGAATGAGAGATGAATAAAGGCAAGATCTAGTTGTGTACAACACAAGAACTGTATACATATTCAAGAATGCACGTAAATGTAGAGTTTACTGAATGTCATAAAACATGTAGACTTATAACACCACCAGTCCAAAGGCAGAAAGGAACCATTACAACACACTGGAATCTCCCTCTGATTCCCTCCCGGGCTCTGTCTCCCTGGAGGGTAACTTCCGCTTGGTTGACAATCACTTGTCTCAACCTTTTGGCAACAGTTCCAACTGGCTGACAACCCAGGAGAGCACCATGGTGAGTCCTCGGTTACCATACTCACTGTTGGATCAGACCAAATATTGTAAATATTGTGCACATATTGTGTAATAAGCCATTGTTATGAATATACCACAATCCTGATCCAAAAAGCCAAATCAAATGCACCACCACTGGACTGGTGGAACTGCCTAGATATCAGTTTACATGTTCTGAATCAGATGACAAAGCAGGGGACCTGACCTGTAGGGTCTCTTCATCTGGGTGGGCTCCATGTACAGTCAGTGACCTTGAGGAGTGCAGTGGAGGAAGAAAGCTGAGGGTGAGAATGAGCGTTCCCCACAAAAAATAAAATCTCTGAATGTCTATTTCCAAAGTACACCATGCCTCCCGTATGTGCCTATCTTGACCCACAGCCACTTCAAATTATTAGAGCATAAGCACATTTAAATATGTTCAGTGGAGTCCTGTGATTAAATGCAAAACAAATCACTATCCTATCTCCTGGGCTGAGGAAGACATACACATACGCATTGTGCCTTCCCTTGAAATTGTGCGACTGTGGATCATAAATGACCATTTCCATCATCGCTCCTCCTTCTCTACCTCCCTGTGACATCATGCCTGGGCTCTGGTTCATTCCACCTTCTGATGGACATGGGATTCTCTGGTGCCCAGAGGAGTAATAACTCACCTTCCTTGCTCCCATGTACTTTAATTTTTCTAGATATCAAAATTTTTTTTTAAAAATTCCAAAATGATGTAGCACAATGGTCTTTTTAGCAGCCACAATTATTATCATTAGCTATCCACTATCTTTTTGTTGTTGTTGTTCAAACAAGAGTGCTTCTTGCTACATTTATTTTACTTTCAATGAAAGAATGTGGCAGATAGAAAGAATCAGAATTCTGTACACCAAATGGGATTCAAAATACATATGAATAATCTCAGCTTAATATGCTCTTTGCTTCGGCTCAGATAAGAGATCCCAGCCATAAAATAGTAAAAGAGAACTAATGTAAAGTAATTGTTCCAAATGTAAAGCCTATATCTTTTGCATTTGTAAGCCTTCAATTACCCTTTCCCTGGTAGTTTCCAAAGATACAATCTATTTTTGGAAGATGGAGAAAAGGTCTAAAGAAAAGTCATTGCTCTGAAAATAACTATGAAGTTTCAAGCACCAAATGAACCAAAAATATGAGTAGCTTTGAGTTGTCTTTATGGACTACACAATCCATAGATTGTGTAGCTACTTTATGGGTTGAACTTGTATATATTGAGCCTCAAGGATTTTTAAAATTAATTCTTTCTTTCTATCTATCTATCTATCTATCTATCTATCTATCTATCTATCTATCTATCGAATGTTTTGTAATTTTTAAGAAAACTGCCTTAAACGTTGTTGAGTGCTTATGATGTGTCTTTCAACATGCTCAAGAGGCAGGAGCATTAAGATCTTCTGTAAGGCCGAGACTGGTTTGGCTCAGTGGATAGAGCGTCGGCCTGTGGACTGAAAGGTCCCAGGTTCGATTCCGGCCGGGGGCATGTACCTTGCTTTCAGGCACATATCCAGTGTGGGGTGTGCAGGAGGCTGCTGATCGATGTCTCTTTCTCGTCGATATTTCTGACTTTCTATCCCTCTCCCTTCCTCTCTGTAAAAAATCAATAAAATATATATATTTTTTAAAAAAGATCTTTTGTAAGAACTCCACCTTTTAACACTGAAAAGAAGAAATGCCTCTAAACTATCATTACTATCATCGTCACCACCACCACCACCATAATTGTCACTACCATCCCCACAGTAACAATCTATGTTAACATGTGTCATGCCACAAAAAATTAACAGATGCGGGTCTTCATGCTTTGGTTTGGTTTGTAGGGTTTTTTTAATTTGAAGATTGTGTCGGGGACAGAAATCAGGAAAAGCCCTTTGAAGGAAATGCTGTTTTAGAATGATGTTCACCGATAATGCAGTGCAAGCATGAACGGAGGCAAGATATTCAGATACTTTGGGAATGGTAATAAACCCAGGGTTTATTTGTGGAGGTGGCACTGCCTGGGGAAAGATGGCAAGCATTGTATAAGCAACTGGGGGCTGGAGGTAGGGGTGGGCAAACAGGTGCGAAGGTAGCTTTTGATGTCAACACACCAGGGAGATCTTTACATAGCATTCCCTATGAGTGGTGCTCAATCCGACATCTACAGAAGCTCAGGAATTTGTATAGAAAGCGGTTAACTTGAAACCAAACCCGTCAGTCACTGAGCTTTTCTGAACTCAGGGTCTCACCAGAGATCCCCCTAATCAGCTCTTGTCAGAAGCCTCTCCTTGCCACTTCCCTGAAAGGCAGTGAATTAGACCCGCATCTGGCAGGCAGGGATTCTGGGGCACAGAAGGCCATCCGGCAGGAGAGAGCAGAAGCTTGGCAGCGTGTGCAAACTCTCAGGGGTGCCCAGGCAATGCAATCAGGTGAGGCTAACGGAGGGGACCTTCGCCTTGGAGAAAGTCTGGTGTCGCTGGAGGGAAGAGAGGACTGTCAGCATGTCTGTTCTGTCAAGTTTGGTTTTTCTTTTCGAACAAGCAGTTGAAACCAGAGGCTACTGTGAGTGTGAGGGATAGACTACATGAGTGCCCTGGTGGGCTGGGGGCGGGGGGGAGGACCCTGAAGTGGGAGTCCTGGTGGGATAACCCACAGAGCTGGCTGGGGCAGAAAACTGGCAGCAACATGATAGCGACAAACAATATCTGACCAACCCGCACGGACTGGAGTTCAAGTGCAGCAAGTGGGCTCTGTGCAAACAGAAGGGGAGATCAAGCTCTGGACTGATTCCTTTCTGATTTGGATGCAGATGTCCATGGACAGCATGGACGTTAAGTCCATTTCATGGATATAAAGGGTCCCAGAGGGTGGGCCCAGGCAGTCTTGGAGTCGGTGGGCTACTTTATGGGTTGAACTTGTATATATTGAGCCTCAAGGATTTTTAAAATTAATGCTTTCTATCATCTATCTATCTATCTATCTATCTATCTAATGTTTTGTAATTTTTAAGAAATCTGCCTTAAACCTAAGTCATATAAACGTTTGGCCCAAGAAAATCTTTCCTTTCCTTTTCCATACTAAAGAATAATGACAATAACTATTTTGTTCATTAGGTATTTTCTTGGGATCAAATTCCACACATATACAATATAATTTAGTGACATATCTATTAATCTATATTTCTAGATCTCCATGTATCTATATCTATATCTATCTGCCTCCATATATATATATATATATGTGTGTGTATGTATGTATATATGTATATGTATGGTATATACGTATATATGTATATATGTATACATATATATGTATGTATATATGTATATATATGTATATATGTAAATTCTATAAATTATATGATTGATATAATTTACTATTTGGTAAAGTCCAATGCAGAAAATATCCCTAATATGTGGATGGTAGCTGTGAGACCCAGAAGTTATGAGACCTGCCTCAGTTCCTACAAATAATAGGAAGTGAACTGGGATAGGAACCCAGGCCTGTTTGCCTACGTACCCCCTGTACTCTGCACCACCTGCCTGCTGGTTGTGGGAGTGGGGTAGTCAGCACCAGTGCTTGCGTTCTGAGCGATGATGGAGCAGACTGTATTGGGGAGCTGTGCTTCGGGAAAGAAAACTGAGAACCGTTCTCTGCAAACGGTCTGCACAACAGCTGTTAAATGATAATCACTTCCTACTTTTTAAAGTGTACCAGCCCTGAATAAAAGTGGGCTATGGAGAATGAACAGGGGTGAAATTTGATCAATTAACTCAACAGACAGGAACTAAACCAGCTAACAGTCTCAGGGGCAAGGCAGGAGCTCCGAGGAGGGGCATGCATCCAGGAGGCCAATAGGGACCCAGATTGTTCCAGGGGAATTGATGCAGGGGAGGAGGAACAGAGAAGAAGCAGGAAGTGAGATTCCAGGCCAGGGAGGATTTCTAAACACAGAGTTCTAGAGGCAGGTAACTGCAAAGTGGTCCCCGAATAACAATTAATTAGGTGGAAACAACAACAGAAAAGAAACAGCTGGTGAAGATAAGGGGGCGGGGGTGAGCTCTTAGAAGAGCATTGGAAGCCAAACTCAGGAATAGGCTGTCAGTCAAAAATCTCAGGAAGAAGCCCACATGCCAATCAGTGGGTCACGAGGAAAGAGCAGTGCCCATCATCACTAAGTGACACAGCTAAACCGGTTCCACCTGGCCGGGCTCCAGGTGAGAAGCAAGAGCCATGAACTGACAGCAGGGCTTGGGAACTTGAAGAGAGAGGGGTGCTCCTGGAAGGTGGCTGTGGGCAGAGGGCTCAGGCTGAAGGCCTGTGGTTGTGCCCTGAGGCCACAGTTTCAAAAGCCTTCACACCACTTCTTGAACTTTGCTTTGTAGCAGTCTCCCAGCTGAAAAATAAATAATCTTATAGCAATTATATACCCTGAATACCACCTCCTCCACACACAGAACATGCTTTGAAAATGCATTACAACTGTCTTCCTTACAGACTTGATAGACTGTAACTAAGGCAACCTTGAGATGTAGCACAGAGTCATGGTATGCAAATAAGCATGTGTGGAATGAATGCATAAATGACTGGGGGAGAGGGATCTATGGGTCTGCAGCTGTGTGTGCGTGTGTGTGTGTGTGTGTGTGTGTGAGAGAGAGAGAGAGAGAGAGAGAGAGAGAGAGAGAGAGAGAGATTGAGAGAACATGTCTGGGTATGAAATTGCACCTTCTTGAATATCAATATCCTAAAACTTATGGAAACCAGAAGGACCCGGAATCACCTCCTTTAGTTGGGTGAATATCTGAAGGCCAAAATAAACAAGCCCACACGTCCTGAAGAAAAAGAGGGAAAATATAAATATTCAAAGACATTTTCAAGTGTAAGTTAATTCACAGCTATAATAAACCATTCCCTACTCTGGAAACAGAGAGAAAAATAATAAGTCCCTCATCTCCAACAACAACTAAAGCAGTGATAATAATTGGCTTCATGTTTTGTACCAAGTACCGTGTCTCTGTGATAATATCTCTTTAGACCCAATAGTGTTACAGAGCAGGTAGTATTATCATCCCATTTTACTGATGATAGGACGAAGGTACCGTTAGGTTCAGAGATTCACACAATGCCACAAACTAGAGGTATGAAACTGGATTCCATCCCCTTTAGTCTGATGCCAGAGCCCAATGGAACTGGGGAGCAAATAAGACAAATACCAAGAGCATGCCTCTGATTTCTAGCTACTGGTACACGCAAGAACAAGATAGGCAGGATTCTTCATGGAAATTCTGCCCTTTTGTGCTCTAGTCTCTCTTCATCTTCTTAACCATAAGGCACATCCATCCATGCCCACTGAACAACACTCTGAGTGTGTAGAGCCCTTTTGCATGTGAGAAGACTGTTGAATTGAGTAAATGCTTACCTCCTCAGGATACTACTACCTTGTCATTTTTGATCAGTATCTCTACTCCTTTCTTGTTTCTCTGAGTGACATTTATCTGTATAACCCAAGGTGGAATTTCCTCAGATTCCCCACTGGAGATGGAATTTACCTCTGCTTGGCTAAGTGCCTTGAAGGCTGTTGAGGGCATTAGAAGTTAGGAATGAGACATTAGGGTTGAACCCTCTGTTCACAGACATAGTGTGCTTTGAATCAAATGAAACCCTATATGTAGGCAGTTGGACAGGAGTGTGTTTATCCTATCTAACAAAAGTGTGATATGCAAATTGACCATTACTCCAACACACAAGATGGCTACCCCATGTGGTCAAAGATGGCTGCCACAAGATGGCCAGCAGGGAGGGCAGTTGGGAGGGACCAGGCCTGCAAGGGAGGGCAGTTAGGAGTGACCAGGCCAACAAGGGGAAGCAGTGAGGGGATATCAGGTCGGCAGGCAGAGGTAGTTAGGGAAGATCAGGCTGGAGGAGGACGTGGACAGTTATGGGTGATCAGGCAGGCAGGCAGGTGCACAGTTAGGAGCCAACATTCCAGGATTGTGAGAGGAATGTCCTGGGTTGGAGAGGGTGCAGGCTGGGCTGAGGGGACTCTCCCCTTCATGCACAAATTTTGTGTACTGTGCCTCTAGTATATATATAAAAGGTTAATATGCTAAGTATCCAGTTGCCCGGACAGTCACTATGGTGTGCACTGACCACCAAGGGGCAGATATTCAATGCAGGATCTGGCACCCACAAAGAAACATTTGGATAGCCCCAAGTGGGACACAGGCCCCACCACCACCCCGGAGTGACAGCCCACCAAATCACAGTTGACACTGCTGAGACCTCATGGTGCAAAAGCAGCCCACAGCCCAGTCCAGAAAAGGTGGTGTGGGCACCAGCTGATGAAGTCACATAGCAACACCCAGCTTCCTCTCCCTAGCAACTAGCCTCCTTGAAGTTTCTTCAGTCCAGGAATAGACTTGCTTTATAGCCAGGTGCAAACATTTGACACTTTAACCAAATGTCTGTGAAGCATTTTTCCATGCCTCATCTCATTTGATCCTTAAAGAAGTCTTGTAGTAGGTAGATAGGACACTCAGTGGGATCCTATTTTCTTTTCATTAGCCAGAAAATGGAGATTTAGAAAGTTTAGAAACTTGACTCAACTGAAAAGAAGAAATGGTGGACCTTGAAAATGATTTCAGGTTTTCTCACTGTGCAGAATATGGTCAAACACTGCCACAGTTAAATATTTTACCCTTTGTTCTCCCTTCTTGATCTAAAATAATCTGCTTTTGTTGTTATTTACTGCTATGTTGCTGACAATTACCTGAAAGAGAATTTGAGGGACTTCACTGGACTAGAAAAAGTTTAGCTAAATCAGAAAGCAGGTCTAATTAAGCAAGTTTCATATGACTAAATTGACTCATGCATGTGCAATACATACATATGCTGGTGCCAATCGCACGTGTGTGTTTTGATCTGTCATTGTAAATCGTGAATTTGGTTGACACTTCTATTATAGAGAAAGGGTGAATAGCAATATTAAACTATTTCTTCTAATTAATTTCCTTTCAATGTGCACAAATTCATCACAGTGGTCACTTTTGAGCTCTCTTTAGAATCAAGGACTTAACAGAAACTTCTGAGTATTAAAATATGTCCACTGGATATGTAAACTGAATTTCAGTTCTAGAAATCCAGACTGGTGCCTTCTTTTATTGAATGGGGAGGTTGACAAATGCTCCCCAGAAGCAGCCACAAAAGATTGCTCTACTTTGACCCTGAAAGTTACAATGAATTTCTTTGCATTTTATCTTAATAAGGAAGAAAAATACCCTATAGTTTATATTTCTTCCATCTACCTGCCGCAGGGACTCATAAATGCCTACTAATGAAATAAAGAACTATGTGCTCTGGCACTATGAGCCCCAAGCACAGAAAAATAATTAAATTAAATACTTAATGAGAGGCATTCTCCCCCCCTCCCCCCTCCCTTGGCTCTGAAATGTGTAGGCTATGGGAACATTGTGACCTTACTATATCTGCTTCATTTAGGCAGAAACTTTTTGCATTGTATTCACTCAATAAATGTTTGATTATGATGAAAGCCAAATCCTTTTGAGTATTTTAACAACAGCAAAATACTGGTGGGACACATTGTATTGTTTTTACTGTTGATACTCTTGAACTATTATCCCACAAAATCAACAATACCAACTGAGAAACAATATTTTTCTTTTTCTTGGAGACCTACAATGACTGCTTGGAATCTTTTGAAACCAGAGTAAAATTTGGAACCATTAAAATCAATGTTATGTATTTTTAAGTTGCATCAATCTTTTAAAAAAATGTTTTTATTGATTTTAAAGAAAGAAGAAAGAACAAGGGAGGAAGGGAGGGAGGGAGAAAGGGAGGGAGAGAGGGAGGAAGGGAAGGAGAGAGGAAAGGAAATCATGGAATAATAGATCAGTTGCCTCTTCACACTGCCTACTGGGACTCCAGCCCACAATCTGGGCATGTGTTCTGACCAGAAATCTAACCTGTGACTTCTAGGCGCATGCCATAATGTTCAACCAACTGAGCCACACAGGCCAGGGCTATTTATATGTCTGTAAACTTGGAAGTAAAATATTTAAGCTCTTCATCCTTCAGTTCCAATGTCATCACTGCAATCACTGTCACCTTATATTTCACTTGTATCAAGTGTTAGGTGGCGACACATTGGTGTCCCACACTCTAAATCTGATGGACAGAAGTGTTTTGTTTGACCCCGCTGGTATTTGAAAATTCAGATATTTTACTTAAAAAGCTAAAAATTTGGCAACACTATAAAAACATGAATAGGTCTAGAAATAGTGAGCTCATATTCCTGCCTGGCAATAATGCTGGAACTGCGTAGATGAGGAAAGAATTCTGTTTGCACAGTCCCTATCCCTTCCTATCATTATATCACTCGGTTGGCTTGTTCATTTACCATATGTACTTGGCCATTATAGACATTTAAATGTTTCCAACATGTTTTTTATTTCCTCCTTCCTTGTTATTACTTACAGTATTCCATTGACCCTCCTTCCTGATTTTCTCTCCTCTTTTAGATACTTTCTCAGCATTCTTCAAAGATCACCTTCTTTTGTTTGGTATCTTTTTCAGATACTTATATCATTTGCACAGATTCATTCAGCTCTCTTTATTCATTCAACAAACATCCAGGGAACACTGCCCTATACCAAGCATGCTGCCATGCAAGGGACATTCATGGAAGGTGACTTGCATTTACCCGCATGTATTTGAGATGTGTTCCCAGCATCCTTTGATCACATTGCTGTTAAAGCACTCTGACTGGGGTGATAGAAGTGAGCCCTAGCTGATGTTATGAGAGATCTAATGGAAAAGTTTGTGCCCTTTCCTACAAGGCCTAGGCTGGTGTTAGGCATGGCCATTTGACTTGCTTTGAAGGATGACATGTGATGGACATCCTCCCTTACACAATGGGATGACATGTGAGGGGTGCAGATGGGTATCTTCCCTCACACGATGGGAGGAACTACGCCCAGATGACTACAGCGTGTAGGCAGTTCCAGATCCTGAGGACCTAGTACCCCTTAGTAGCCTTCCACCCTCAAGTCCCACAGATATACATCTTGTTGATCTAGTGGATTTTCTGATAAAAAAAAAATCAATGAGATAAAATGAAAATGATGACTGATTGGTTTTCCTCAGGAATTAACATATGGGGAAAATACATCGAGTGAAATAGAAGAAAGGGGGCAATAATATCACCTTGCTGGCACGATTGTTTGTTAATAAAACATATGGACATTAAATGAGCTAGACTGAACAGTCTTTTCTTCAGAGCACATCCCATCAAGAACTCTATTATCTTGCACCGGGCTAAGGCCTTCCTACAGCATGCCCAAATATTTACTTTCGCATTACGAACATGTGAACTCTTTTGACATTTCCCACCAACCTCAGAGTATCCATTTCAACCCAACTGTTCACTTTTGCCTTGTAATTTCTTCACGCTGTAATTTAACACGGGAGTTGCTTCTCTGATGTATTAGGGATGAATAAATTACATTCCACAAATGTTTCAAATGTTCAATAGGCTCTAACCAGGCATCGTTTATCTCTGAGTATACCCTTTAGAAAAGAACAAAAGGATCTTCATGTTTTTCTTTATTGGTACAAATTACATCTAAAAAAAAAAAAGCGCAGTTACGTAAGTGTAAGATTAAAGACGTCTGTCATTGCACATTTCTTCTCGTCATGCTGGGGATTATAAACTCCCATGCTGCTATGAGGTTGCTATGCATACCAGGGTCTTACCAGGAACTGGGAGACTGAAGGCTCTCCCTGCCCTTCAATGTGAATATCATGGACATTATATTTAATCACATCATATTCAATAATATGCAAATAATAATTGGCATCGTGGACATCCACTAGAAAAATACAGCTTCTTTGGCGTGAGGAGAAAATATACCCTTTGTTCACCATTCCATATTGCATTCCCACGTCACGTATAATGCTTTATAAGGTTCTCAGCCTCCCACAACCCAAATAAAAAATAAAAAAAAAAGGTTTTCTATACGATAGCTGTACATTTCAAAAGACAACGTCAAAACATCCAGTAGAAAGGAACTTGCTTATCGCTCCCGGCAGACTCTCGGCTCCAGCGAGGCACGGGGAGCACAGGGCCCAATTATAAGAGTTTCCTGTTACAGCAAACGATGTGGTTGCCACATGCTGCAGTGAACAGACGTGAAACATGTGGGTCTTGTTTCTCTTTCTGTCTATTTTTCCCCAAGATGCCGGGGAGTTTCGCTGCGGGGAACAGAGTCATTGCTTTGGGGCACCCCTTAGTGATCATGGAATTTCCATGGAAATGAACTCTAATAAGATTGAATTAGTCGCGCTCCTGTGTTTTCCCGTATTCAGTAGGTTAGTCAGTATATCTCAAGTCTCCCCCTACATTAAGACTTATATAAGGGTGTATTGGGCTTGGGGGGTGCGTGGGGGCGATGTGGGTCTCCTGAGCCTAAGCTGCAATGGGCTGTGAAAAGAGGGAGAGTGGAAGAGCAGCCTCTTCCCTCTGTGATGACTTTCTGGAAGAGGGAGAAGGATGAAGAGAGTCAGTGGAATGTAGAACGAGGGCCTAGGCATGTAACCATGGGAATAGCCCTGCTACTTGGAAGTATGCATGTAGCTACAATGCACTAAAAGAAAAGAAAAAATGGATGACAATCTAGTGAGGCTCAGTGGTTGAGCATCAACCTATATACCAGGATGTCATGGCTCAATTCCCGGTCAGGGCACAGACCCCGATTGCGGGCTGGTTCCCCAGTGGGGGTGTGCAGGAGGCAGCTGATGAGTGATTTTCTCTCATCATTGACGTTTCTATCTCTCGTTCCCTCTCCCTCCCTGAAATCAATATATATATATATATATATATATATATATATATATATATATATATATTTTGTTGTTGTTGTTGTTGTTTTTAAAGAAAAGTCGTTATCTTCCCACAATGGTACTTAGAACTCAGGTCAAGTCTACGAAGGTCTACATCTAGCTCTCATATAATCCTATATAAAAAAAGGCTAACATGCAAATCAACCAAATGGCTGAAAGAAAGGTCATGATGACGCACACTGACCACCAGTGAGCAGATGCTCAGTGCAGGAGCTGCCCCCTAGTGGTCATGCTCCCACAGGGGGAGCGCCACTCAAGCAGAAGCCACACTTATGGCTGGAAAGCACAGCAATGGTGGCAAGAGCCTTTCCCACCACCCCAAGGGCTCCTGGACTGTGAAAAGTTGCAGGCTAGGATGAGCGACACCACCCCACACGCACACCAGACTGCACGAATTTCATGCACTGGGCCTCTAGTGCCTCATAATGTAAAATCTTAATCAAGGCACTTCCCCTCTCTGGGCCTTCATTTAATCATTGTTTAAAAATGGATAGGAGGAATGATGCTTTTTGTCTCTGAGGCTCCTTTCAGAAGTGTCCCAGGTACTAACATAAGTGTCTATAAGAAGCTGGGCCCCTGGTAACCAGAGAGAGAGAGAGAGAGAGAGAGAGAGAGAGAGAGAGAGAGAGAATTTTTAAGTGGTAGTGAGAACATCAAGTCAACCAGTAAGAGAAGCTTCCTTCAGATCTTCTGATATGCAAGTCCTGCATCCATCTCAATACTAATCTAAAATATAATTTTCAATGAAATGAAAAAGATGGAGAGAAAAAGGGAGGGAGAAAAGGATCTGGAGTATTAAAGGAAAAGCTCTGACCCTGACTTCAGAAGACAAGAATCACATGCCAGCATCAGTTCTTTTCCCACATCTGTCTCCCCCACCCTCCCTTCCTTTGGGTTCCCTTCCTTGCACTCACTATTTTATCCGTTATGTGTGGTAGATACCATCATAGGCAAAGCGAGGACAGGTGGTACACACAAGTGACGTATTCCTGCCTCCAGAGGTCTCACTTTTAGTGGTGGACACAGGAAATAAAGAAGCCATTAGAGATGATCACAGAATAGCTAAGATGATAGAATGGAGTCTTCGAAAACCAACTATCTGAAGAGAACTATGGAGTCTTAAAAATCCATTTAACAAGACTACCAGTCTATTCCAGGGTGTCAGGGAGGCTTTGCTGAAGGGAGACGCACTGGATGAGTAGGGGTCAGTATCAGGTTTCCACGCTCATATGAATCAGAGATAAAATTTAACCAGTTGCCTTTCTGTTTTCTTTTCTCATTCACCTATTTGTGTTTATTTGTGTAGCTAGCATATACAGATATTATTCCTGAAACACTTTAAATGCCTTGTTTTCTTCTCTCACAGGCAATGCTTGAGGCTCTGAGCTCTACAATACTTAGATGCTCAGTCCTCCTTAAATGCATGGCAAAAAAGGAAGCTAATGATAATTCTTATTTTTGTGCCTGGAAATGTTCATTTCTGCAATGCACTGAAAGATCCACAATTTTTAATTTTAGACTGAAGGATGCAAGGCACATGAATGTTTTGAGCATTCTACGTACATGACCACCTTTCATTTTTGTACAGCTAGGTATGATACTTGCTACTGTTTTCCCATTTTACAGATTATAAAACTACATTACAGAGAAATGAAGTAGTCTGTCCACAAACTGGTGATTTATTAAACATGGAATTTGCAACCAGAACACTCTGAGGCTGACATCTGCATAGTTAATTTCATTCATTACATGGCTCTTTAGTTTAATCAGCTTTTGCTTTCCTGAAGCCCAGGGAAAGGAAATTGAGTTGCCTAATATAGCAGAAAATATAGCAGAACTTTGTGAGAGTGGTGTCCTCATATCACCATTATCCAGTATGGAGGAAAAAATATGTAAAATTTTAAATGAAAATTCCATTTCTCTTCTTTCTCGCTCTCCCACTATCTTCCTTCCTCCTTTTTTCTCTATCTCATCCAGATAAATAAATACAGAGATAATAGATAGGTATTTAGTTTAGATATATTTATCATTTGAATAGATCTATACATAGTTTTAATGATGTCTTTATGAATGTATAATTTTAATTATGGTCCTATTGATTTTTTCACCTTTATAGTTAGAAATTTGGCCCCAATGATTTCTAGCTGTGTGACTTTTTGGTAAAGGGCCTTACCATCTCTACTCAGCATCTTTCCTTCTGAAAATAGAGTTGATGTTGTCACATGTCTATTATGTTGGCTGGCGGTTGATAGAATGTATATCGGTGGTGACCTTAGTGGTCAGCAGACAGGAGATATGAATAAACGAGAAATTAAGTCATTAACACAAGGCCCATCAACAGGGCCTTTGAAAGAAAAAAGCAGACATTCAAGGGCCATCTGAGCTACCTGTGTGGATAGAGGGAGCTGAGGAAGAGAAGGTGTAACATCTTTCTTTTTTATTTTAATCAGATGCTCTGTACTTCTTCTCAAAGCTTTCTAATTGTATAAGCTGTAACAATGTGAGGCTCTCCAATTACGAACAGATGTCCTTCAAGTTAAGCAGGCTAAAGATGATTGATCATCTGTAAAATCTGTTTGTTCGCCATCCCCAGAACCATTTATCTAAAGTCTTCCAAAATGTATCTCCTCCCGTCTTTGTGACTCAGGTCTCCTCTCCCACAATAGAACCTGAGTGCCTCAAAGACACACTCAGTGTAATTGGTCAACCCCCGTTGCTCTTAGCACCAGCGCTATGCTTCTATATGGATGCATTAATTGATAAATACAGGCTAAATGAATAGAGCCATCTCCTCTTGCCAACTTTACTTTCTCAACTCTGTCTTTGGCTGAGAGTCACCACCACCAACTCTTTTCTCCAGCTTTCTTTGCCTCCAGCTATTCATGACTTTGTTCATGGGTTATGTATCCAGTTTCCCGGCATTTGGCTGATCACAACATGAGATTCATATCAACCTTCCTTTTGGTTTAGACTTTACTACCAATCTAACTTGAAGGCCTCAGACAAGCTACTGCTCTCTCTGGGCCACAATCTTTCCATGAGCAAAAGAAGGCAGCAGAGTCACTGGTTTTCAAGACTTTTAATGATCTAAATTCCATTTCTACCCTCATTCCAGAAGTAAGTAAACTCTGAAATAAATGGTCAGAGGGAGAGTTTTCTTGTGAACAGGTAATGCAGATATACCGGTAGGAGTTGTCTGGACTTTGCCTGGCTCTGGTGACCACAGTTATAGCCCCACAGATGACAGCGTAGCATCCGCTGGGTGCTGTTAGGTGCCCAGTTCTCTCTTCTCTCTCCTTCTAAAACAGGAAACCCTACTTCCAGGTACATTTTAAGGTGTGAAATGCAAATGCTCTGTAGACACTACTTTCTATGGAAAACAGAAGTTTGGAAGTGTTTTCCAGACTAGACTCATTCTATTCTTAACTTCATCTGACATTAACTTCAACACAGCAAACACTGATGTAGCTAGCAGAAAAATAATCTCTCGGGAGTTCTGTGATAGTTTAAATGTTTTAAATAATTCGCATTTAACATTCCTTTGCTGTATAGGTCTGGTCTTTATGTTAATGGAGATAATGACAATTTGCTTTGTCTCCAAGAAAACACTTAGTTTATGTGGGAGCACTAGCTGGGAAGGTCCTGATTTGGTCATAAATCACCGAAGGTACTAGGACAAACCACTTAAGTTACCCAAACCTCCTTAAGATGATGAATCCCACCCAACGCATGGGATTCTGGCAAGAATTACAGGACGGTAGCTTCGTTTCTGGCACTTAGTAGGTGTTCAACAAGTGGTATGATAGTAGTTAATGATTTCAGTGAATGCCCAGCTTAACCGTCTATATTTCTGTTTTGTTACGTCCTAGATGCAGAGCAAGATGATGGTTGCTGCAGAAAACATGTTGGAGGTTACGTGCTGTGGCCCAGTCCTTCCTTATTCCGAGGTCCAGCAGAAGATGGGCAATCAACATATCCCGTTGGGCCCTGACTGCTCAGTGACCTGAAAATAATTTCCTGTTTTCTTGGCCTTCCTTTTTCTTGCCTATAATTTAAGTTTAATTAAGTGACACTCAATGTTTCTTCGAACTTTACAACGTTAGGGGTGAGAGAGAGAGCTTTTCATTTGTTCTCGGGAGCAGTAGTCAGTCAGAAGGTTTCAAAATTCAAACAAATTGTCCCTGTGCCCATGAGGCAAACTTCAGGTGCTTAGTTAAATCCATTGTACAGTGGGGAACCTTCGTTTCAAGGATGCCAGCAGCAAGGACCTATTTGTAATGTTTGTAGCTCATGTATTTTGTGGCGAGTGTATTCGCCAACCCTCAGAAATATTTATGCCATTATTTGTTCTCCTCAAAGACCAAAATACTTAGCCTCTCAGAATTACATGTGCATGTTGTGTTTTTTTTTTTTGCACCAAGTCTTGATAAACAACAGGGTATGCTAATAATGATCATTATGAGGATGTTTTTATGATCAAAGTACATCTATGCCAAATTCTCTAGGCACCTAAGAACGCCAAACTGAATATATTGCCTAATAAAAGGGCGGCCCAGCTCTATAAATCTCGAGCCTAGTGAAGAAAAATTCTCTATAACCACCACCAACTGCATAATAAATAAAGCAACTATTCACCCATGTAAAACAAAGGAAAGAAAGGGCTTTGGAAATCACCAGAACTTTGTATCCAAGGATTTCAGAGCAGAGGCTAAAAACCTAGAAAGCTAGGACATGCTGAGATGGTCTACTAGGCACTCACAAGTTAGACCAAACCTTTGCGTAGGTCAAGTTGATCGCAGCTGAATTAGACCGGCGTATGCGTGCTGGAGTACCATACACACTCCTGAAGTTTCTGTGGCTTCACCTGTCAGATGTAACTTTGTTCTTACGCTCAGTGCAACGCAGGTGGGAGGTTTGCGATGCTCACCCACATCACTTTGGAGATCCACGCTGTATCTCGGCTACTTTTCTCTTAGCAACTCTGACACTTTGGTGCTTTTTATTTTCATCAAAGAGATACGAGAACATCAAAGACACATCTTTTCCCAGCTCCATTGAACTAATAACAACACATGCCGATTCTGCCCATAGCCTACTGCCCAGACCTAGCCATACAGCCCTGACTTGACCGGAGAGAGACTGAAATAAGGGCAGTTGCACAGCGAGCAGCGCTGTTTCACTGTTTTGCTACAGCGGAACCGAACAGTGAACAGGAGTGTCTCACTTTGCCTCGTCACCTTGTAAAGCTTGAACACAAAACTGTATTTCAAATGGGTAGGATTGTGTCAAAGATCAAGTGGAATAATGGCCACGAAATAATGGGCCTGTCTCAAAGCAGAATCCAAAGGGAAGTTTTTATATATATTATGAAAAATGTGCGTCCTAGTGCCTTGGTATCTTTGTTCACCGTATAACAGCAACACTTATTTAAGCTACTTTTTATCAAGCTGCATACTATTTTTAAAGTTTCCTATGTCCCATTATTTATACGGAACCACATATATTTGCTCTGTAACTCTGATGTGTCCGTTATGAGGTTTTCTTGTAGAAGAAGAAAAAGAAGTACGGTCAAAATACTGTTTTTTGTAAGTGTAACATATTGATAGATCGAGTTGAAGGTTTTAGGTCCCACAGACCTTCCTTTTTTTGAAAAAATATATTTTATTGATTTTTACAGAAAGGAAGGGAGAGGGACAGAAAGTCAGAAACATCGATGAGAGAGAGATATGGATCAGCCGCCTCCTGCACGCCCCACACTGGAGATATGCCAGCAACCAAGGTACATGCCCCCGACCGGAATCGAACCTGGGACCCTTCAGTCCACAGGCCGACGCTCTATCCACTGAGCCAAACCTGTCTCGGCCCCATAGACCTTCTTGGCGTCAGATAGGATGTTTTCAGAACCAAATAACAGATGAGCCAACTTAATACAGATTTAAAAAATGAGGACACCCTTATCTTTCCTCATGGCCAGTCCAGAGGAAGGTTACCATGGCGAACTTTGCTAATTGGAGTCTGTGTCACGTCTGCACATTGATGTCCTTCATGCTAAGTTCATCCTTAGTCCACTAACAAGGGAACCGTAGCCATTCCAGGTGACATACCCAGATAAAACAGTAAGGGCAAGAAGAAGGGTCATTATTATTCATTGGTCATCTTTCTTCAGCCCAAAGAAAGATTTACATAAATTCTACACTTTCTTATCAAAATACCCTCAAAGCTTATTGCCAGAATCAGGTCACATGACTCTTCGTAAATGAATTCTTGGCAAGGGGATTGGGGTTTCCATAATTGGCTTGGGCCCATCATGTCACGTGGGATTTAGGAAGGTAAGAAATCAACCAGAATAACACCTAGGTTTAACATGGTTTTCAATTCCTGGAGCAGCATCTTCTTCTTAAGGGAAGGATTCCTTATTCTGAGAGCATCTGAACTGGGGTTCTCTTGGAATTTAAAGAAGAATCTCAGCTCTGCTATTTTGTCACCTGTCACCAATGACAGGTGAGAATCTCAGATAAAACCACGACTCGGCTAGTCACGTGGGCTTGTGAAAAAGCTAGCACATTTAAGATTTAGATTAAAATCTTGACTCAGCCACTAGTGCCATGAATGTTGCAAGATTCTAACAACTCTTTTGTCTCATTTTCTCTCTTTGAAACAGGATAGTACAAGCGAACTCATGAGTCTTTGAGATGATTAAGTTAAATAATGCAGAATTTTGGCACATAGTAGGCACTCAGTAAGGGTTATTACTGGTAAGAGTATTAGGATTAGTATCAGAATGATGGAAATTTGAAGAGGCACAGCCATTCTCGGTATCTTATCCTCCTGCTCATGTTGGGTGTGTATTACCCCATTTCCTTTCCAACAAACCCTATGTCAATAATGGATAGTTCTCATGTTTTTATGCAAATGTGGATTTAAAATATGTTCATTCTCAATTTTCAAAAACAGGCATTGTTAGGTAAATTGGGGTAAGGCTGTATGATGGAAAGTTAATCAGCCATTAAAAATCATGTTGGTTGAAGTCATCCAGGCTCAGCCACCTGGTGTGCGGATGATCAAATACATTCATAATCCCTCCCCCCAAAAAAAATAAAAAAATAAAAAATAAAAAAAGCCAAGACCTTAGTGGATAGAGTGTCAGCCTGTAGACTGAAAGGTCCCAGGTTCGATTCCAGTCAAGAGCATTTACCTTGGTTGTGGGCATATCCCCAGTGGGGGGTGTGCAGGAGGCAGCTGATCGATATTTCTAACTCTCTATCCCTCTTCCTCTCTGTAAAAAATAAGTGAATTTATTTAAAAAATAAATGAAATATGTTTTAAAAATAAATAAAATTTATGTTGGTGTAGCATTTTTAATAACATTGAGAATGACTTATGGTATAATATTTAAAATTTAATTTAAATATATATATATATATATATATGTAATATGACCTCAACTATGCAAAGTAAAATATTCAGAGGGAAAAACTTGAAGGAAAAAGCATCAAATTTAAGAAACTTTGGCTCTCAATGGACATATTCTGCATGATTTTTTTGCAATTTAATTTTATATTATCCAAGCTTTCTTTTTTTGAGCCTATTTTATGAATTTAAATAAAACCATATTGAATATAGAATTACTATAGATGCACAGATAGATTTAGATATGTAGATATCATTTATTGAGCTCTTACCACACATACCTCGTCTTGTGTTAAACTCATTATATAGGCATTGCCTCATAAATTCTCTGCCAGAATCTCAGGGAGTAAGTATAATTATTTCCATCATTAATTCCACATGATGAAATTGAATCTTACAGGATAAATTACCAATATTACCCACTCTTCTGAGGAACCTGAGATTGAAAACCATAGTGGTTAGTCCCAACACCCATGATTTGGACTATTCCAAATACCTCCCCTTTATAGAGCAGAGACTCAAAGATGAATTACTTATTGGGGATATCTAGAGGTAAGTTAAGTACAGAGTCAGGTGATTTTAAAGGTTCCACTCAATGAAGAGAGTTTTTGACTCCATTGAAGAGAAAAATGGGAGGCATGGTTTGGATATGTGAGTGTCCAGCAAAAACGAATGTGCAAGTAGGTAAGGAATTCCTGGTTTTTGTAGCAATAGAATGGGGGAGAGAATCAGAAAAGAATGCCATGAGAATCAGAAAGTGGTATTTTCGTGGAAACCTGTTTGGCTCAGTGGATAGAGTGTCTGCCTTCGGACTGAAAGGTCCCAGGTTCGATTCCGGTCAAGGGCATGTATCTTGGTTGCGGGGAACATCCCCAGTAAGGAGCGTGCATGAGGCGGCTGATTGATGTCTCTCTCTGATGTTTCTAACGCTCTATCCTTCTCCCTTCCTCTCTGTAAGAAATCAATAAGACAAATTAAAAGAAAAAAGTGGCATTTTCATCTTTCCGATTATATTCCACATAGCCACGATAATCATTGGCTACTTCATTCAGAGACTATCATATACTTAACTTCTCAGTCTATAGCTTCCTATTCATACAACCGTGGTGCATCGATATACTTGCATTTCAGCTTGTGACACCATGTATGGTAACTAAAAGTGCGAGCTACTTTTTCTTGGAATATAAAACATGTGATTTGTTTAAAAGTCAAACCATTACAAGTATAAATTAAGCTGAAACAGCAAACAAGAGATATAGAACTCATAAATTTGTGCTGGGGCAGTTTTAGTATGTCGATGACTCAGTGAAGGATCTGTAATGTGGTATGTAGAGGGGAAGATGCCTGAATTAATTTATATAGTCAGAGTTAAACCTGACCTTCTGCAGTTCTGTGGGGTTTTTATGTGCACCGATATGATGACCTGGCTGTACAAAGTCTTCCTGTGAATACAGTTAGGCCTTAACTACATATGTTGGAAAGAGCAGACTCCCACAAAAACACCCTGTGCCATTTCTGCTAATATCCGTGGATTTTTGTCAGTGTCATGTTGAAGGACAAATGTAAGGAGATTGTTTGTTGATAATAGATATATTTAGGTGATATAAAGTAGACAGAACTCAGGGACTGAAATGTATTCTCTGTAACACGTTATTTCTAAATGTCAGTCTCAAACCATAGATGCTGCCTGAACTGAGATGTTACCTGGAAGTAAAGTTGGATATGACATTGACACACTGAAATCTCCCAGTTCCTGATATGATGACAGCCAAACTTTGAAGACCTTTAGAACTTGGTCATTAGGGAAGTCCTTGCTACGCATACAATTGATATGATACGGAATATTTATGGTTTCTACCTGCTCTGCACTCAACTCTCTTTCTACTGGGAAAGATGCTCAGATTCTGGAGACATTTCCTTCAGTCTTCTGGGTATGCTGAAGCCGACTGATTTTAGTGCCAGGAGTTGAGTATATAACCAGGTTTTGTCTCCTGGAGCCTCACATATCTCAAAGATTGATTCAGGGATAGTAAGACGCCCAGACCGGGCCAATCTAGTTGACATTACAAAAAATAT
This sequence comes from Lasiurus cinereus, assembly GCA_011751065.1. NCBI lineage: Eukaryota > Metazoa > Chordata > Mammalia > Chiroptera > Vespertilionidae > Lasiurus > Lasiurus cinereus. Next base: position 8,999,409 of record JAAGEH010000452.1, on the reverse strand, counting down.
TATTTTTAATTTTTTAAAAAAATATATATTTTATTGACTTTTTTACAGAGAGGAAGGGAGAGGGATAGAAAGTCAGAAACATCGATGAGAGAGAGACATCGATCAGCCACCTCCTGCACGCCCCACACTGGACATGTGCCCGCAACCAAGGTACATGCCCATGACCGGAATCGAACCTGGGACCTTTCAGTCCACAGGCCGATGCTCTATCCACTGAGCCAAACCGGTCTCGGCTATTTTTAATATTATTTTAAGGAAAGATACAATCCCTTATTTAACTTAGAGATCAGAGGATATATATGTCAGCTGCTATAGGACAGGGAAGTAATCAATATGTAAAAATAACTTATTTTAGGACAAAAAGAACATAGAAGCTAACAGAGAGTAAAATGATGAAGAAAAATCTTATTTCAAATACATGAAGTGGGCCCCTGGATCCAGCCATCCTGAAATCATAACTGCACCTGGACTTCTTAATTACATGAGTCAACAGTGACTTTTTGCTTATTCTAGTTTATGTTATGTTCCTTTCATACAAACATAAGAATTTGCATTAGTATCAAGGTGTCATATATATAAATATAAATATATAAATAAATATATATAAATATATATATGTGTATGTGTGTATATATTAGGAATTTTGTGCACTGGGCCATTAATATACATACACACACATATATATATATATATTTATATATATATATATATATATATATATATATATAGTATATAATTAAAAGGGAATTAATTAGAGGAAATCTTTTAATATTGCTATTTGCCCTTTCTCTATATTAGAAGTGTCAGAGATGAAAGAAAATTAATAAAAGGTATATGAAAATATCCCTTCTGTCAGAGTCTGGGGCACACTATGGGACCCATTGTCAAGTCCCTGTCCACCTGCGCTTGCCTCAGATTGTGTGAGACCCAGACCCAGCCAGCCCAACCCCTATGAAGTCCTGCAGGGCAGGAGGGAGCAGCCTCAGGTCCCCCTTCAAGCCCCATTGGGGGGGGCATGATCTCAGCTCCTCTGACCCTAGCACTCGGGTTGGGGATGCAGCTTCAGGTACCCAGCCCTGGCTCCAGGGCAGGGGATGCAGCCTCAGATCCCCTGGCCCTGGCACTGAAGTGGCCTCTGGTCCCCTGTCAAGCCCCATGGGGCAGGGGCATGGCCTCAGGTCCCCTGGACCTGGCATTCGAGTGGAGGATTCAACCTCAGGTCCCCTGGCCCTAGCGCCAGGGCAGGGGATGCAGCCTCAGGTCCCTTGGCCCCAAAACTGGGGCAGGAGGCACAGCTTGGCATAAGGGCATGAGGGTGTGATGACCATTTGCATATTAGATCTTTATTATATAGGATATATATATATATATAAAACTATGTTTTATACAATAATCTTATATATTGCTATATTATAATCTCAGACAACTTAACACCAGAAAAACAACCCAATTATAAAGTAGTCAGCAGACCTAAATAGATAGTCCTCCAAGGAAGACATAGAGATGACCAATAGTTGCTCAGCATCACTAATTATCAGAGAAATGCACATCAAAGCCACAATGAAATCACCTCACACCTGTCAGATTGCTTTCATCAATAAATCAACAAACAGCAAAGCACTGATGAGGTTGTGGAGAAAATGGACCCTCATGCACTGTTGTGGGATATGCAGATTAGTGCAACCACTATGGAAAACAGTGTGGAGGTTCCTTAAAAACATTAAAAATGAAACTGCCTTATGACACAGAGATTCCACCTTTGGGAATACAGAGGTACCTCAAGATACGAGTTTAATTCGTCCCATAACCTTGAGGCATGGGAAACTATGAGACACTCGAGTTGCGGTAAACTGGTGGGTCATGTGTAGCCGGCCGATCCGCGCGATTACTCCTATCTCAAATGTTGCTCATATTTCAAAGCAAAAATCGCTTGCTCAATGGCTTGTATTTCAAAAATCTCGTATGTTAGGGCACTCATATCTCAAGGTATCACTGTATATATGAAGAAACCCTAAACACTAATTTGGAGGAATATATACCTCCCTACGTTCATTGCTGAATTACTTACTGTAGCCAAAATCTGGAAGCAACCCAAGTACTTTTCAATAGATGAATGGATTAAAAAACAACTGTGGTACATGTACATAATGAAATACTACTCAGCTATAAAGAAGAATAAAATATTACCTTTTATGACAGCAATGATAGATTTAGAGGTTAGTATGATAAGTGAAATGAGTCATACAGAGAAAAACAAATGCCATATGAGTTCACTTATATCTAAAGAGCAAAACAAACAAACAAAAATAGATATAGACTCATAGATACAGAGAACAAACTGACAGTATCAGGGGGATGTGGCTGGGTGAAAAAGTGGAGATTAAGAAGTACAAATTGTAGTTACAGAATAGTCACAGAGATGTAAGTTACAGAATAGGGAATATAGTCAACTAGGGGCCTGGTGCATGAAGCTTTGTTTGCGGCGGGGGGGAGGGAGAAGAGGAGGGTCCCTGAACCCAGCCTGCTGCACCCTCTCCAATCTGGGAGTCCTCAGGGGAGCTCTCTCCAATCCGGAAGTTTCTCTCTATCTTTGCAATCATGTGAGCACATTTTCTGAGACCCCAACCCAGTTTGGTTTGTTGCTCACAGAATAATGGAGGCATTATTTTCTTTGCTTCATTGCTGGAGATTTCCTGGAAGTTTTGGGATATCTTCCCTTTAATTTTTCCTAGACATTCTGACTTTACTTATGTCTCTCAGTTTTGCTTTCCCTCCACCTCCCACCACAACAGTAACTTGCTCCAGGCTCACCTGCCACCAGAACTATTATTCCAAGCATTCCTGGTGCTCCCTGCACTCTGGACTCCTACTTCCGGTCCTGGGGCTGCCACCAGAACTACTACTCCCAGAATTCCTGATTTTCCCTTCCTGCTCTGTCTCCATCCCAAGGCCTCCAGCTCTGCCAAGTCCTCCAAGCCATCAGCTCTTCCTCTCTGCTCTCCATCTGATGGCTTGGGGAGCCAAGTTCCTCAAGCCACTCCACTTTCCAATGGCTCTCCTGCTCTGCTCTGCTCTCCACCTGGTGCCTGTTATGCAAATTGACCTGCATCTTTCTTGGGTTAATCTGCATACTCACTCCTGATTGGCTGGTGAGTATAGCAGAGGTATGGTCAATTTACATGTTTGTCTTTTATTATATAGGATGATAACGTAATAATTATGCATGGGTCAGGTGAGTGCTTCAAGCTCTGGGGGGAAGGGGTCCTCTGTAAAATACATGCTTTTCTAGATACCGTGCTATGCATCTGAAACTAACACAGAATGGTTTCTAATGTAGTCTGTAATTTGGAAAGAAAATAAAAACATAATAATATATCATATACCTATATTATAATATACCCTGTTATATTATATCATATTAAAATAGATTATATATTTTACTTAGACGTGGGCTGGTATGAAAGAGGGTTTTATAACATTTCAAAAAAATTTAGACCAGCAAATGGCAAAATACTGTTGCAACTTGTGAACCAAAACCCAACAAAACGTCTTCATAGTGTTTTGTTGTCAAGTGGAACCTTTTGATTTGGAATTCATAAAAGGAGCCAGCATCTCTTGTAACGAATTATAGAAGACATCAAGGTTCAGGCCCTTGGAAGTGGGTGGTTATTTAACTTGATGAGTCAAGAACAGCTGATAACTGCCTTCAGCTGTCAGTGCTTGTGCGGTTTATAAAAAAGAAAGTGATCACAGACAAAAACCTGTGTAATGAACCACGGCAGTGAGACAGAAAAAGACAACAATGTGTTCAAGCTTATCAGAGACTTCTGCTGGAAGCATCAAAACACAGTGTGCGCGGATTGATCTGCACTGAGCATGCCCCCACTACGCTTGGGTAAATTACAGATTTGTTCCCGGAGAGAGGAGCACCTCACAGCTTCATCACAGATTGTATGTTGCACACTCATGAAAAGGCTGCAACACCCATTCATCATAATCAAAGCACACTTTGCTTACAGTCATGACCATAGCATTGAGAAGGGTGTGCTCTTGGTGATCATGGACTCCATCTGTCTCTTTTCTAAAGAAATTGACAGAGAGTGTGGCTTTTCTTCTCCCTGAAGAAGTGAGGTGACTTCCTTAAAGATAATGACTTGCATTTTTTTCAAATGTGCAAAATGAAAATCTGGTTCCTTGTCAGTGAGACAATAGATTAGTTGGCCTGGAAGTAAGTGTATAGCAGATATACTCAAATACTTAAAAAGACCAAGTACACATTAGTCAAAACTGGGATGAAGATGAGGGCTAGAGGGAAGCTCCATCATTTATTAGGAAACTCGATGTGGCTCTAAGGACTGGGGAAATGTGATTATTTCGCTGCCATTTTTTCAAAGGAAAGGGTAGTCATGAAAAAAGAGGAAATGCCCTCGGCATGTGAAGTGACTGCATGTGAAACATTTAACGTCCCTTTCCATGGATGTTTCACATCAGTGTGTGTGTGTGTGTGTGTGTGTGTGTGGCGGGGGTAGGGGGCGGGAGGAGTGGGAGGGATAAGTGCCGAACCCTTTGCCAATATTGATGAGACAGATGCAGCACACTAAGTGTGAGCTTTTACACCGCTATGTCCCAAGTATTAGCATCTAGAACGGTGCCTGGCACATAGTAGGAGCTCAAAAAAATTTTGTGAAAGAAAGGATAAGGAAAGAGCCCATTGTTGCACTAGAAGAGAATGATATTGAAAGTTGAGAATGTCTAACATTGTAGAAACATCATTTTTGCAAAGATAGTGCTGCAAACCTGGGTCCCAGACAGAATTAGCATCACTTGCACATCCAAGCAAAGACCTGAAACCACTTAAAGATGTGCACGTATCTACTTCAACAAGGTTCCTCATTTTCTCCAGAGTAGTCATAGACAAAAGTTCTCACAGAAGTGGGATTGGCCTAGCAAAAAGGAAAATAAAGAATAGATAAGATACAGCAAGTTGGACAATGTTTCATGCATTAGAATTATCTTGAAAATGGAAGTCAAATACAAAGATAAACCTTTCATTGCTTACTCATGACATATCTAAAAGCGATTATGAACTAATTCCTCAAGCATTTTTTTGGGAAGAGTTATCAGGACATCCTTGGAGACCCAAAAGTTGGGGTGTGGGGAAGGCTGCAGTAAGGTGAGGCACCAATGATGAGCATCAAGTGAGCAGCGAGGTCTAAAATTCCCAAAGCTGTCAGAAAGGAGAGGCGGATCCCTTGCAGGCTGTCACGCAATCCTTTCAGACAACCGCTGACCTTGCCCAGCCAGTCTGAAGGCGTTGGGAGACTACGCTTAGCTTCTGCTCTGTCCCTCGCCCTCTGCTTCTTGCTGCGCCGGGACCTCAGGTAAACCCTGGACCAGTGGTTCTCAACCTTCCTAATGCCGCGACCCTTTAAGACAGCTCCTCATGTGGTGGTGACCCCCAACCATAAAATGATTTCCGTTGCTACTTCATCACTGTCATTTTGCTACTGTTATGAACTGTAATGTAAATATCTGATAGGCAGGATGTATTTTCATTGTTACAAATTGAACATAATTAAAGTATAGTGATTAATCACAAAAACAATATGTAATTATATATTGTGAAATATTTATTTCTAATTACAAATAAATGAAATTTTGGCTTGAATCATGGTGTAGCATGGGCAACAGTCTTCATATAACAATCAATAGTAAACTACATTGCTATACAGTACTTTGCTACACTGAGGAGCAGTCTGTTGGTTCCTAAGACCATGGGAAATAGGTGTTTTCTGATGGTCTTAGGCGACCCCTGTGAAAGGGTCGTTCGACCCCCAAAGGAGTCGCGACCCACAGGTTGAGAACCACTGTCCTGGACTCTCAGGCTCAGGATTCCACTGAGGAAGTCAGAGGGGTCCACCTCCACCGGGAAGCCAGGCAGAAGCCAGGGAGCTGCCACGGGCTGGGCCTCTGCATCGGAGCGTGAGTGCTCACGCGAGCTGGAGAGCTGAGTCAGGATGGGGGTACCATGCACTTGCAGGGAGCAAAACAAAGTGATTCTAGGTATTTGTTAACCTCAACCTCACAGACTGGTCTTAGCCCTAGAGGTGAATGAATAGAAGCCTCCTGCCAGAGCCATCTCAAATAGTAAGTGATCTTGTTTTCATCCTCTTAGCCAGGTATAGCCGGGGGGGAAATCTTTTGTAAGTCCCAGTCCTTTCTCCATCCTTTTCATGGGCATCTCAAAAGGTAATGCACAGGACTGGGCTTTAGATGGCCTATGGGAAGCATCATGCTGGTGTACAGTTGAGGGTACACTAGCCCGTCTGAGTCTCAGGACCCTCTCCCCATAAAACTTCAGGGACCACTCATTTGGCCCCAATAACCAGGGTTTAATTTCATCTTTCTTTCCTAGACCGCACAATGAGATTCCCATTTCTATCTGTTATGCCACTCATTCTTGTAGGGAGTGGCTATGGTGTTAAGCCCCGGACTGCCCTGTTGGCAAAGCCACAAACAAGTCTGGGCTTAGAGGGCACAGCTCTCTCAGCATCATTAAGCTTGACCTTAGATGCTTCCTGGGTAGCTAATGGGCTGTGGGAGGTGCCCAAAGAAGTGAAACTCCACAAGAACATTGGAACTATGGTGACCACTACCTTGTTTACCTCTGACGATAAAATAAAACATTGGATCTGGATCTCTCTGTGGACTTAGCCAGGCACAGGAGATCCACCTAGATCCAGCTTATTCTCTGTCTGTCTGTCTGTCTTCAATCCTTCGCTGCCCTCCCTCAGGCTTGCCAAACCCTTGGCTGGGCTGGCACGGCACCATTCTACATGGCGTTTCTCGTTTTAACCTGCCAAATCTCTCCTTCTTAACTATTCCCTGCTAAGTATAATTGGTGGCTAGCTCATGGTAGGGCAAATAACAGCTTTGTGAATGTTGCTGAGGGGAAAATAATGTCCGAAGTGAGGAAGATGACGTTTCTTTGTGACAGTGGCTGTCTCACACGTGGACTGGTGGCTTTCATCCTGGGTACCACACTAAATGCACTTTGACAAACAAATGGTGTTCCAATGGCAAGAATGAGGGAGAACAAATCTACTTTTAGGAAAAATTAAGGAACTGGAGCGCAGAGAAGAAAATGAAAGAGAGGATGTGAATGTAAAATGGGTATATCTGAAGAAGTATCCAGTGATGGTAAGACCGTTTCCCCCCAGTAATTTTCAAAGTTTGAATAGATTTCTTAATAAGTTAAGATTACTTGCTAAAGACCAGATTCATTCTCAAATAAGTGGAAACACATTCTTTATAGGAGATAGTAAGATCCCACTCACTAGAGGGTTACTGAGGTCTTGCAAAAGCATTCTAATAGGATGTCGTGAAGGAGGAACCAGTAAGGCAGCGGTTCTCAACCTGTGTGTCGCGACCCCTTTAGGGGTCCATCGACCCCATCACACGGGTCGCCTAAGATCATCAGAAAACACAGATATTTACATTACGATTCACATCAGTAGCAAAATTACTGTTAGGAAGTAGCAACGAAAATACAGTGGTACCTCGAGATACAAGTGCCCTAACATACGAGATTTTTGAGATACGAGCCGTCGAGCGAGCGATTTTTGCTTTGAAATATGAGCAATAGTTGAGATACGAGTAATCGCAAGGATCGGCCGGCTGCACACGACCCACCAGTTTACTGAGACTTGAGCCTCTCATAGTTTCCCACGCCTCAAGGTTACGGAACGAATTAAACTCGTATCTCGAGGTACCACTGTAATTTTATGGTTGGGGGTCACCACAACACGGGGAACTGTATTAAAGGGTTGCGGCATTAGGAAGGTTGAGAACCACTGCAAAAAAGAAAGAGCCCTGGCCAAGTGCAGACTGCTTGTTCCTGTTGTTTTTGGGTTACCTCAGCCTTTCATGCACATATTGTCTATGCCTGCCTTAATTCTAGAAAGATCTGAGCAGTCGCAATTGAGACTATATGTCTCCAACACCCTCTACTACTTATTATCTGGTTCTTTAAAAAAGTTGGCTAATCTCCACTGTAGAAGAAACGCATGCGTGCACACTAAAAAAGACCCTGAGAGGTTAAATTTTCTGAGTTGGGCTTACTGGTTTTTTAAAAGAGAGTAATCTCTATTTGGAAGCAATAGAGAAGAAAATGATTTAATTTCTAAAAATATTTTGCAGAAACACACCCTTATGAATAAGTACTATAAAGGGAATTATAGCTTGATGGAGAATTTATGGATTACCTCATTAAAATAATCATGAGTGGGAGGCATTAATATTCCAAGTTTAACTGTTCATAATAGCTACTGCAAAGTCATTTTCATGATCATCAACAAAATATTATTACCTTGTTCTTTCTGCGATACATGGAAGAATTTCAGATCTCATCTCTGTAATGTATGCATACAAAGCACATTGACGGAGGGAAGCGAGTCAGAGGAAGATGCAGTTTTTAAGAAATAAATGATAGATCTCTGTATAATAAGGCATACTCCAATTTTTATAGAACCTTATTCATAGTCCTGGAAGACGTCTGAAAGGTTCAGGCATGTTTTTACTGTACCTGCAGTCAAGTAAGTCCTTTAATTGCAAACATTATGTTCATTTCCATATGCTCATAACTTCCAAGATGGTGAGGAGCAGACATTTTGCGAGATTTATTGGAGTGTTGTTTCCTGTAGGCATTCGTTGGTTGAGTTTTTATGTTGTGAATGCATTTCTAATTGGGATTATTTACATAGGCATCTGGACCCACTTAGGGGTGGAAGAGAGGGACAGGGAGACTCAGGTTTAGCTGATTTTCCATTTGAGTTCACATTTTCTGCGGCGGAGTCCGGTTCACATATCATTTCTGACTCTGTTTTGGTGTGACGTAGGCAGCTTTCATGGTTCCTTCTGGCTCTTAGTGTCTATGATTCCCTATCACAACAACATTTATCTTTACAAACCCCTGGGTATATGTTGAAGGGAAAAGGAGGAGAATATAAAGTCTACAAACCACTAGTTTAGATGGAAGATTTGTTGGGTTAGAATGGGAAGGAAAGAACAAGTCTAAATAAATGAAATTTATTATTTGTATTTGTATTTTACATTTATTGTTGATACTATTACAGATGTCCCCCTTCATCCTCCCTTTACCCACATCTACCCAGTAGGGGCCACCCTCCCCACCAGCCATCATCACAGTGGTTTGTGTCCTTGGTAATGCATCTATGTTCTTTGGGGAATCCCTTCATCTTCTTTCATCCAGTTGCCCCTAACCCCTTTCCCCACTGCTTCCCCCTTGTCAATGTGCTTTGTATGCATACATTACGGAGAGGAGATCTGAAATCCTTGTCAGCCTGACACATGTATCTATGCCTCTGTTTGTATACTGTTGGTCGGTTTACTTGTTCATTAGATTCCACATTTGAGTGACATCACAAGGTACTTATTTTTCTCTGCCTGGCTAATTTCACTGAGCATAATGTTCTCCAGGCCCATCCATGCTGTCACAAAGGGTAACAATGTTCTTCTTTTTCTTGACCGACTAGTATTTCATTGTGTAAATGCACCATAGCTGTCTAGTCCACTCATCTACTGATGGTCACTTGGGTTGTTTCCAAATCTCGGCTATTGTAAATAACACTGAAATGAACGTAGGGATGCATGTATTCTTTCTGATTGGTGTTTTGAGAATCTGAGGATATACAGTAGGTCCCCCAGTTACATAGGAGATCCATTCCTAAGGCGTGACATAATGCAATTTTCTCCATAAGTCAGGACTCACCCACATAAGCACCTACATCACTCACGTGGAGCACATGCACAGCAGTTACAAAGTGAAACGGTAAAAATAAAAAATTAAAAAAATAAAACAAAGATAATACTTCCTGACCTTTACTTGTGGTAAATAAATAATAGAAGCATAAAGCACATATGTATATATGTCAAAATGATGGAACTCTTTTTTTTATTTTTTATAAATAAATGGGAGATGGCGATGTAACCACGAAACAACATACGTGGAATCCGACATAACCTGAGGACTGTCTGTATTCCAAGAAATGGGACCGCTGGGTCAAAAGGCAGTTCCATTTTTATTTTTTTTGAGAAAACCCCATATTGTTTTTCGTAGTGGCTGCACCAGTCTTCATTCCCACCAACAGTGCATGCATTTTTCAAATACCAACCGTGCCCATTCCTGTGGGGACCTTCATAAAATAAAGATTTAAAAAAAAATAGTTCATAGAGATTTTGTCTGGAAACTTTTACTACACATTCATAATTTGGGCATTCCTCCTCCAAGTCAGCTACTAAAACAAATTCCTTTGCAACCACCACTGTCAGTCTGGATATCTATCTTGCCTGAAATAGTTTGGCAACTCCAACTTAACAGCAAAATAAAGAATAACAACAAAAATCGCGTTTATAAGTCTAAGTCTACAATGGGATGAAGAGTTCTCTCCGGGGTCTTCATTGGCAAATATCTCACGGAAGAAGAACAGAAACATCTGATAACAAGGATGGGGGACTGACTGGGAAGAGATGAGTGAAGGAGAGGACAGAGACAGGGCCGGCAGAAACTCGTGTTATCTATCCATTTATCCATTCTGGTGGTGTGCATTTAGCAGGAGTTATGGTTAACACAGAAGTTGTTTAATGGTGGCAGAGAAGTAAGCATATACCAAGTGTCAGCTTGGGAAAGAGAAATTTCCTCTCCTGACTGCAATTTTTAACCCGGAGGCCATCTAGTTTTTCAATGTCCCTGTGCAGTCTATGCTAAAAACCAATGGCAAGTTACAAATGCAGGGCCTGCCCTGCATTTGGCCCTGCTGTGTGAGATCCTGTGTGCTTTGTTTATCAATTGTGACAAAACAGACAACCCCCGAATGGAGTGGCTTAAAGCAGTAACAATCCATTCATTCTTATGATGCTGAGTTTGGCTGATTGGTTCTTCTCCATGGGGTGTTGGCTGAGGCTCCTCATATGCTGGGAGCTTATAGGCCTGGAACATTCTAGATGTTCCTCGAAGGTCTGGGATCTTGGTTCTGGCTGTTGTCTATTCTACATGTGGCCTCTTGAGGTCTTTCTGGTCTGTTCTTATTCAGTAGCTCAGATCCACACTGTTTTAAATGAAAGCAAAAGTTGCTATTGAACACACCTCTTAAAGGGCTAGTCTTCAGTATGGAATAGGGCTATTTCTGCCACATTTATTAGTTATATAATGCCAATGTAAATACACTCAATCACTTGATACAATTTTTTTGGTATTATTTGAACTTTCTTTGGAGATAATCTACTACACTCTGGTTAATGGAAAAATTCAGAAAATATCAAATTGCAATTATATAAAATTATTTTCCAGGTCTATGTTTTATTTAGGGAGTGGATAAAAGATGTTTCGATGTATAGGAAGAAGACCAAATAGAGACTTGGTTCTGTGGAGTTTAAATAATGAAAATGGGGAAATAAGAGATGCTCCCTGTAGTCACAAACATTTGGAAAATGCTTGAGTGGGCTTAGGCAAACAAAAACTCCTTACTTCTCAGACTTGCAGGATTTCTGTGGGTCTTCTCAGAGCTTATAATCCTGTGCAATAAAAGGCTAATATATAAATAGACCAAACAGCGGAACAACCGGAACAACCGAACAACCGGTCGCTATGACTTGCGCTGACCACCAGGGGTTGTATGCAGAACATGGCAGGCATTGGTCGTGGTGGAATGGTGGAGCAGGTGAGTGGGAGCACCAGACCAAGGCAGGGTGCCAGTTGGAGAAGAAGGGTCGATGCCTAAACCTCATCCCGAAGGATTTCATCCTGAATCTCTGAGATAGTATTTTTTCCAGGTTTTCTCAGTTGCAACAGAGATTAAGACTCTCAACCTCACTAACACAAATTATTTAAATCACACAGATGAGGCACATTTTCATAAAGATGGAGTTACCTACTTTGAGAAAGACCGTTAAACGCACTGCCCAGCAACGAATCAGCTCATTCAGGGTCATTGTTCTCTTCATTAAAAAAAGTTTTTGGTTTCATCTCCTCTCTTGTGTTGTTTTATAATCTTTATTGTAGATTAAACCTTCCTAGAGCAACCGTGGGATGTAAGTGGATGTTAGAATTTGGGTAAGCCCAGAAACTAACTCTCCTTAGCTACATTAATATTTAGGGCAACTTATTTAAATTCATCTCTCTCACATTTAGTTTCAACATGTTTATTCCAATCCACATAGTTGTGTTACAGGCTTCTGTGAAGGAATAAACAATAAAATACAAGCCAAAACAGCCAGGACAGTTTCAGGTACATAGTCAATACTCAATAAATGGTAGTTGATTCTAGATTATTAATTCCAATATAGCTCTTCTTATTTTTAGGATAAGTTCCAATGACATGCTTCAAAATTATGCAGAGAAGACACTAAGTAGAAAATATTAATTAATTAGAGTACTGAAATTGTAGCTATATATTTTGATAACCATGTAACATCTCACTCTACCCTACCAAATATTATCAGATAAATTATTTATGAATATGATTTTTTTTAAATGGAAACATTTGCCTGGTTCAGTTTGAGAAACTAAGCTTTGTTCTTATGGCTCCTCATGATCTGGGACTAGTAGGAGTGATATCAATAATCTTCCTTTTTACATTTAATACAAGTTTGAAGAAGGACACGATATTGACTGAATATATGCATAGTCTCAGAAGGTTAAACAAAACAATTCCTTAGTGATATGTTAATACATGTAGATCTGTAATTTTTTATTCAGTTTGTTTTTTAGTTAGTTTTTATTTTTTCAGTATTTGAGAAATTTTCAATTTTCTGGAGACACATCTCTCAATCCTTTCTGCTGTCATTTTATTGCTTAGTAAGTAGAAAAGTCCTGCCTCTCCATGATTTACTAGTATGTGCTTCTTATTTGAAATATATCTCTCTGAATTTTACATTACAATTTAACCTATTTGGAATTAATTTTAACACATGTTCTGATACAAGGAACCATTTCGATTTTTAATACGAGTGGTTAGAAACTATTTGACATATACAAGGAATTTTGAATTCTTTTCATGGTATTTACGACATTTTATAAAGCCAGTCAGAGAAAGGTAAGTATCCCATGATCTCATTCATGTGGAATCTAATAAACAAAACAAAGTGAGGAAGAAAAATAGATCCAGAGACAGAGAAGCATGGAACAGATTATCGAACCTCAGAGGGAAGGCAGGGGGAGGTGAGCGGGTGGGAAGAGACCAAGCAATGAACTTGAATGCATCTATGCATCACCCATGGACACAGACAATCCGGTGGTAATGGCCTGGGATAGAGGGCCGAGGTAGGCTATCAGAGGTTGATGGGGGGAAAGAGGGACATATGCGATACTTCCAACAATAAAGATTTAAAAAAATAAAGTAGGTTTAGAGAGATAATATATAAAGTCAACATGACATTCAAGGTTCTTAAAAGTTCAGACATAACTCCCTTCTCTGACATGCAGCCCACCACCTTCCATTAGCTATTGGTTCATAGAAAGCATACGCTGGTACAGGGGACATCCACCTGGTTCTGATTCTGCTATGTCCCTGCCTTTAGGACCTGACACTCTTACACCCACTGATGCCTCCTCTTCATCTGGTAAATTTATCAAGAAGAGGGAGAGAGGACAAATACTGTCTGCCAGACATTTTCTTCATGCCTGACAGTATTCCTAATTATTATTATTTTTAAAATATATTTTATTGACTTTTTACAGAGAGGAAGGGAGAGATAGAAAGTCAGATACATCGATGAGAGAGAGAGACATCGATCAGCCGCCTCCTGCACGCCCCACAGTGGAGTTGTGCCTGCAAGCAAGGTACATGCCCTCAACTGGAATCGAACCTGGGACCTTTCAGTCCGCAAGCCGACGCTCTATCCACTGAGCCAAACCGGTCTCGGCCCTAATTATTTTTGTATTGTTTTATTCTCACAACATATTTTGAGTTTAAAATTGTGTGTGTGTGTGTGTGTGTGTGTGTGTGTGTGTGTGTGTTTTACTTTTAATTAAGGTATAGAGTTACAGTTGTGTGAGTGAAATCATATCTCTGCAAGAGACAAATTCTCTTCTCTTTATGCCCTGAAAAGTTTACATAGGAATTGTTTCTAAGCTATGCAATTATTTACCGCTGTCGTGAAGAGAAAACAAAATCAATTTCCCTCCCAAAATTTATGAGCGGTCTAGATAGGGCTTAGGTACTACATCTCTCAAGGAAATCTTTCTATAGGCCCTTGCTGTGGCTGTATTTCTTTGGAATTACACTTTGCGTTTCCTAATCAGTTCTATCCAGACATAAAGGTAAAATTTATGATAAAAACAGAAAAGCCAAAATCCTTGATTTTCACTGTTTTGAATAAAACACTTGATGGCAAAAATTCTACAACGGTAGCTTTTCCCCATGAATCGTGTTATTTCTATATTTTTTTGTAAGTCGGAAAAATAAAAGTGCATTTTCCGCATGTTAGTCTGTCAAGTCTAAGACAAGGAAAGTTTCCCACATACCTAATCTCAGAAACACATTTTTAAACATTTCATGATCTGTAACCTCCTTTTCCAGCACACTCACTGTATTATATTTGATATTTAAAAAAAGGAGCAAGAATTTATTTTATCATCACCAATGCTCTAATGTTATAAATTTGGTCTAGATAACATCTCTGACAAAGGCAGGTTAGATATGTTAGAGGAAACCATTCCCACTTTTCCTTGTGAATACGGAAAATTCACGGATAGCAAAAACCACTCTAAGAGATGACTTAGAATCAATCCATTGTACAATAAAAAAAATATATTATTTAATGGCATGGCCATTTTGTTCTGGATAAAACTTCCATTTGACTCAGCGGACTTAGTGAAGCAATCTTCCCTCTGCATTCTGGGAGCTCACCATCATCCAATCCCTGGAAGGCCTGAGTACAAGGAAAAGTTGGGAGCAGGATGAGTTCCCCTTTGCCTGAGTAGCAGCATCCATCTCCTCTTCCTCGCCCCCACTGTTCCTGGCTCTCAGACTCCCAGATTTGCACTGAATTACACCACCGGCTTCCCTGGGTCTTGTCTGTAGACAGCAGACGGCAGGTCTTGCAACATTTTTAATTATGTTGCTTATAATAGATCTGCTTAATCAATCCCCTATTGTTTCTGTGGAAAACTAAAACCTGAAGTATTCTCACGCAGAAGAGCACCGTGTGATGCTAAACTGCCCTGGTTGAAACCATGGCAGGGATTGGAGACCTCTCCAAGTACCTCTCTCCTCAATCCGACCCTAGAGGGCCTCAACTCCACCAGTGGTTCTCAAGCTTTCTAATGCCACGACCCTTTAATATAGTTCCTCACGTTGTGGTGACCCCCACTTCATAACAGTAGCAAAATTACAGCTATGAAGTAGCAATGAAAATAATTTTATGGTTGGGGGGTCACCACAATGTGAGGAACTGTATTAACGGGTAGCGGCATTAGGAAGGTTGAGAACCACTGCCACAGACAATAGTAGAAAAGCATGGATTAAGTCCCATCACTTCCTTGCGAAGGGGTGGAAAAGGAGACTGAGAGAAGTGAATGGACCAGCCTGAAATGGAGGACTTATTAAATCAAGCTTTTGTACCTTAGTTTCCATTTTGAGAACTTTGAAAATAAAATTAAAGTATCATTTCCAGTGGGAAGGAACTGGAAACACGGGAGTCACATCACTGCAGGAACTTAAGAATTTTAGGAGGGGAAAGAGGTCACTTTTGTTCCAGCCTTCTAATTCTCAGGACAGAGATCTTAATGTGGAGAATACAGATAACCGCATCTTTCATTCCCGGCCACAAATCAGAGAATAATTTAATATGCTCTAAGTCATTTGTAAAAATGGCCTAAGCTCTAGGGGATAAAAAGTATGGTATTTTAAAACCACATGAGTGAGGCAAATGCTATTCCTGTCCATTGCTGGTCTCATTGTAATATGCATAATATTTGTTTCAGTCAGTTATTTTATGAAGGGAAGGTCTGTCCGTCCGTTCATTGGCTCTTTAGGATAATATTCTATTTTCTTTTTTAAATAACAAATAGTATTTTTATTTGTACCATTAAATGTCTGAATTTTAAGCAGATTCTAAGACTGGGGGGTTCATATCCATCAGTGGGTTCAATTGTAACACCTGTCGCATCCCCAGAATTGCGACCTTCACCATGAAGCTCCACGAGTTTCCTCAGTTCAAATTTGGTCTTCTTCAGCATTTTGGATTTCTAACAAGACATCATGGAGCAGATAAACAGGTTGGCAAGCCTTTCCTATGTCTTTTCCAATGCTGTCTGGAATCAGTGTACTGACAGCTTCTTTCACGTCATTTGTCTGCACCTCCCAGGTCATGATTTCCATCAGCTTCTTCCAGATTTGATGAACCTATTGATGCTGAGCATGATAAGTCTTCTGAATCTGATTGCTGTGTTTTTTAAAAAAAATATTTTTTTAGTAAAGCCAACACAGAATAGATGACACAAATAAACATCGGCAGTCTGGACATCAACATGACCTTCAATCATGGTCTACGGCATTTTGGCCATGGAGCATATTTTGTCACAGGTAAGCTCCATGCCAGGGAAATTAATCCGGCAGTTTTTGCCCTGAACATCTTCAGCGATGTCCTTTCATTTCCTAAGTGCAACTTCATCATTCTGTAGCTCAGCTCAGCTCACTTCAAAAACACAACTCTTGATACCGTCAGAGGTAAGCTTAGTTCCTTGGGTTCTCATAACTAGTATTTTTCCAGTATTTCTGACATCGAACGAAGCTGGGGCTTCCACATCACAGCAATCTTCCTGAGGAAATGGATCAGCCACTTCTCCCTTGTTGCTACCTTTCATCAGGAACTGGCTGACTGCCATGGTGCTGCTCGGAGTGCCCAAAGGGTCTGTTCTTCGTGTACCAGTACAGACAGATGGCCCAGAGTGTCTTTTGTTTGTTTGTTTTCCCTTTGTTTTGGGTACTTGACAATAAACAGAGCACATGGGTTCCTTTTGGCCTCACAGTTCATTTCAGTGCTGGTCAGCCTCCCTTTCAAAGTCGATGGGACTCTCCCTGTGGCAGGGTTCGGCTTTGCTGGACAAGAAGTGATTGTTCACTCTCTCCAGCCCCTGGTCCTCTGATGCTGTGTACGGTTGGACAGGATGAAAATTTATAGCTGGATGAGCCACTGCAGGAGTTCTTTATCACCAAGACCGTGACACCACGTTTACTTATGACTTTTTTCTACCTTCAGGAGGGCAATGGTCCATCGTTTTAGTTTACTTCCTGCCCAGTCGTTTTCTTGAAGTTTCACACTTTCCTTAAAAAGGAAAATTTCTATGGAGGAGGGGTATGAAAAGTAGCAGCATTTGGGAGACTCTCTCCCTCCCCTATCCGGCTTTCAGGCACATAACCAAATGCTAAGTTGGCATTCAATGTTATGGGTGAGGTGGGAAACAGCTTATTCAATACTCAGCATATTACACAACAGGAACTTGTGAAATAAGGACCAAAAAAAAAATGACAGACACAATTAGGGACCATCCTACTGATAACCTTTTTATTCTAAGTCTAGTGCTTTTCCATCTCTTGCCTTCAGACTTGAGGTGCATAGACATTTCTCTGAAATCGTGGCAGCAAAATTGACAGTCATGTCTGATTTTCAGAGATGGGATTTCTCACCTTTCTGGGTGAGAAACACTCGCAGGTATTGTGGCACAGGGTGGGAAAGATGCCACCAAGAATTGCCTCCCAAATGCTATAGTGAACCATCATCACAACCCTCTTTGGATAAAGGATGGCTAGAGGAGCGATGTTCTGTGCTCAGCTCCAGAAGATTTTATTTCCCTCTTATGTAAACTACTTTATGTCAGAATATGAGTTTATATAAAATTAATGTGTTATATATACCAAGCCTAAATGACTTAATTTTGGATATATAGACATTTTTGATGATTAAATATTAGTCTGTCGTTATTGAAGGGCCTCTCAGGAATGACAGAGCTCCCAGCCCTCCTTTATGTTTTGTCTAAAATAGGATTGAGAGTTTTTTAATAGACTTTAGAAGGCCTAGCAATCTCCATATATTCAGCCTTGCCGGCACTGATTTATTGGTGGATTTCCTCTGGAATTTTTATGTGACACTTGATTTCCCCTGGGGGGCCTATTAACTCCTGATTGGGTAATGTAAATTTCCAGCCAAGATTAAGCACAAACAAAGCCAAAGTTCATTTATTTTAATAAAGGCAAATTGAGGTTCTGAAAGTCTAGTGTTTCCTTCTCTAAATAAACTACTCTGTCAGAAGATTCTTTGTAAAATATTTGGTAGGGATTCTAAAGAAATAAATGTAATGCTCTAATTTCTGAATTATGCATTAAAGTTTTGAAATGAAAACTGGTTCTATGTGCAAGTAATCTATTTAAGTCCCCCCCCATTTTTTATGGTTCATAGAATAAACTGCTAGAAGAAATATTTCTGTATTTCCTTAGGCCTGTCAGCTTACCATCCCCTAGACCTTGTTATATTCATTCTCAACATAGCAATGGCATTTCTGCTAGTGTTCATCAGTAACCATGAATTACTTAGCAGAGAAAAACTAATGATATACTTGTATTAGAAACTGTATAAGCTCCTTACATATTTTTCATATTTATTTCTCACACACACATAAAGCCTGTTCTCACGGAATAGAGACTTTTCTTGGAGTAATTCAACATTTGATAGGAGAGAATTGACAAAGGGTCATTTACAAGATACACTTGATGGTAGGAGAAGGTTGATTGGGAATAGGATAATAAGGAAGAAATTAACATTCCAGCTTTCCTGGTTTGAGTGAACTGATGGCAGATTTACATGTGGAAAAGACATGAAGAGGAGTAGATTCCTGGTTAAAAGGCTTAATAAACTAATATTTGGATATGTTGAATTCAAGATACCTCTGGGACATCCAAGAGATTCTGTGGACATTTTGAAAAATATGTCTGGAGTACAGTAGACAGCTGAGGGCATAGTAGTACATCTTGGAAGAGTGTGCAGAAACGTGCATTAGAAAGTCTGGATACCAAGGCTGCCATACCCTATATAATAAAAGCCTCATATGCTAAGTGTCTGGTCATCCCTTCAAAACCAATCAATGCATAATATGCTAATGATATGCTAAGGATGCTCAACTGCTCGCTATAATGTGCACTGACCACCAGGAGTCAGACGCTCTGACCAGTAGGTTAGCTTGCTGCTGGGGTTCTGCTGATGGAGATTGAGTGAGATGGACCAGACACACTATTGAGCCCTCCCACGCCCCTCTCTGGTTGGATAAATTCCTGTTTCCCTCCCCAGCCCTGATCCTGCACCAGCGGGGTCCCTTGGTCTGGCCTGCATCTTCTTGCATTCCAGGACCCCTCTGGGGATGTCGGAGAGCTGGTTTCAGCCTGATCCCACAGGTCAGGCTGAAGGTCCCCACTGGTGCATGAACTCATGCACCGGGAATCTAGGATATATATATATATATAGCCATACTTTTGACACATAAATGGCTATATCACTCAATATATATATATATATTTGAATAAATAAATAAGTGAATAAAGGAGTGAATTAAAATGTTATTAGAGAGAGGAGTCATGTCAAAATAAATATTTTAAATGAAGAAAATTTTCCCTATTTAATCATTAATAATCAGCTTGTAATGTCCTATGCTCACCCATTCAGTAAGTTGAATTATTTTGACAGTTTTAAGACCTCAACTTTTCTCACAATTCTGTATCAATCAAAAAATGCCACAATGCTGCTCAACACACCACTCCAAAATTATTACCTTAAGACAACAATTACTTATTTTTGCTCATATGACTTCCCATTGGTTGGGATTCAGTTGGCCTGGCCTGGACTTGTCTGGGCTTGGCTTCAGGCTACATGTTAGATCCAGTTTTTTCATGTGTCTCTTTTCCTCCTTCAGAATAGCAGCTGAGCTTCTCAGAGTACATTTCAAAACTGCCTGCAGCCTGTCTCATATCATCCCAAAATGTCAAATAATGGCTCAAAATTAAGGGGCAGAGAAGTCCATTCCCTATATAGAACCATGGAAGGGGTGAAAAGTTTTCAACCATAATACCATCTACCACATTTGCCAACATCAGTACCTGAAGTTTTATGATCTTCCCAACATGTTAGGTCAAGTAAATTCCCTGCTGGATATTTTTTCCTTGATGTATCACATCATTTCTCAGGGGCATCCGTTTGCACATTCCTGCCAAAAAAACTTCCTTCACCTTGAATTCCAATATTTTAAAGATAGAGACTTACATTCCTTTACCCTAGTAAAGTACATTTTGACTATGTTTTGGAGACTTGATTGCACACAAGTTTTCAGGGACTGAAGAAGAAAGCAGAAATGACATGGCCAAGGTAACATTTCAATCTTTCCCTTTAAAAAGATTGTGTTTTATATTGCATGCTTTGTTTAGGGAAGGGGTGGAATCAGGAGTTGTACTGGCATATTAAATTATAATGTCTAATTAGACATTAGAGCTGTCAAATAGATACTTGAAGTCAGAGGTCTGGCAATCAGTGAAGAGCTCAGGGCTGTAAATTATAATTTTAGGATCCCTACAAATATTGCTATGGTTTCATTTCAAGGTCTAAGGACATTCTGGATTAAGTGAGACTCAGTGGCGTGTTCAGTCACCGGTGTGTGAAGATGCTGGGACTCCGCAGACCAGCAACTTCCAACAGAGCTTGTTCCTGGCCTCCTCCTGTACGCAGAGGAGGGAGGTCACATCCATGAAGAACAACTAGGTCAGTCAATGAGAAGCTGTCTGCCATGGGCTCCTGGCTCTTGGCCTGACCATACACTGCTTGACTCAGTGGGTTTCCCACTGTTACTCTCCCCAGACTGCCCACTCTAGGCAATCAAACCTCCGAACCACCAAAGGGACTTTTCTCACATCCAACTAAATTCTCTGACCTATTGTTTCCCCCAAATCTTCTTTGTGCCCTTCTCAGTGTCTTCCAACTTTACTCACCCTTCATTAGTCCATGAAATCTTCTATTTCCCCTAGCCCAAATTGATATCTCTCCATAAATGTGTGTGTGTGTGTATATGTATACACACACACACACACACACACACACACACACACACACACACAGAGGTACCTCGAGATACGAGTTTAATTCGTTCCATAACTTTGAGGCGTGGGAAACTATGAGACGCTTGAGTTGTGGTAAACTGGTGGGACGCGTGCAGCCCGCCGATCCGCACGATTACTTGTACCTCAAATGTTGCTCGTATTTCAAAGCAAATATCGCTTGCTCGACAGCTCGTATCTCAAAAAGCTCGTATGTTAAGGCACTCGTATCTCGAGGTAGCACTGTATTTACTTTAAAATTCAATATCCCTCTGTTGTCTAATATCTACTTAACTGTCCTTGGGTTCTCAAGTGGTTTTCTTTTGGGTCAGACCATATCCTCTTTATGAAAATACTAGAGGCCCAGTGCACAATATTCATGCACTGGGAGGGGGGTGTCTCTCAGCCTGGCCTGCACCCTCTCTCAGTCTGGGACCCCTTGGAGGATGTCTGCCTGTTGGCTTTGGCCCCAAGGGATAGGGCCTAAGCCAGCAGTCAGACATCCCTCTCGCAGTCTGGAACTCTCGCAGTCAGGGACCCCTCTCTCCTCACTGCCTGCCTGCAGTGGAGGTGGGAGAGGCTCCTGCCACCACTGCTGCACTTACCAGCCATGAGCCCCTTCTGGCTGAGCAGCGGTCCCCCTGAGGGATAGCACTGACCACAAGGAAGCAGCTCCTGCATTGTCTGCCCCCTGGCGGGCAGTGTGCATCATAGTGACCAGTTGTTTTGCTGTTCCATCAATTGGCATGTTAGGGTTTTATTACATAGGATATTAATGAGAAAAATGTAAGCTCTGAACTGAGAGAGATATAAGCTCAGCTTCCAGCTTCATGCTTTGTCCACTTGGGACAATGGGCTACTGATTTAGAGTCTCTAAGCTCTCAGCTTCCTTTCATATTGGTTTTAGCTCGTAGGCATGTTGTAGGCATGATATGAAATGGAATATGCAAAAACTTCTCTTACAATGCTCAGCACGGTGCAGATTCTCAATAAATCTGAGATTCCCTGGCTTTCTTCTCCTTCGCACTTTCACATCTACCTAAATACGGGGATTGCAATAGCACTCACCACCTGCTATGGGGACAAAAGAAGAACTATAATTGGTTATGAATTTCTGCACAGAATTTTTTGTTTGTTTGTTTTTCCATGCTCAATCCCCCTCCTGTGACTCACTTGCTTTTTCTGAAATGTCCTTCTTAATCAAAGTGCCGTGTGGCCTGCAATTTTGCAAATTGAAGGGGATTGAAATTAGTTTTCGCCGAGAATTTCACGACCCCCTCAGCCCCCTCCTGGAAATAATTGGCGACACCCTGGGGTTTCATAGACCGGGGTTTAGGAATCACGACTCCATGCGTTGCCTCCCTGTGCTTTTATGAGAACTAAATTGACAGCAACAGTTCATTAGGGGAACGTGATTGAATGTGCACGCTTTGCTGATGAACTTGTAAGCACTTGGGGAAGCATGAAAAATGGCTTCCTTTCCTCCAAAAAGGTCGCGCAGCAAAGGTCAAAGTGCAGTTGTGTGTGTATGAGTATGTTCTAAAAATCAATTAGACATACAACCCATTACACATGCATCTCTAATAAGAAATTAGTCAACACGAGGACAGCCATTTAAGAGACATACTGAGCATATGCAGTAAATGGCTGTCCTCCTTAGAGTATATGCACATTTCGTTTCTCTTATCTTCTCAACAGCTCCGTGAGGCTCCTCAAAGCACAGGCCCTGCTCTGTGGAGACCAGACATCCCCTCACTGTCATTGAGTGAACTGTTGACTGTGAAGTATCCTGCACCCACCTCAGTAAAAGAAGTGTCTCTCATTTCACTTTTCATCCAATGCAAGAGGTTTCCCTGCTTTGCTTTCGTCTCCTAACCTAATCTCTCACCAGTGGATTTCATGCAACCCACTTTTCTTTTTATTATAATGTATAAAACTGCCATTCTCTGGAGCATTATCTCAGTCCATTGAGATCCTCTAATTGTCCACAGTTTGGCTCAAATAAACTCACACAAATTCTTTAAAAAAAAAACCCACCTAAAACAACAAATACAAAATCACACCCCAACATCGTCTTTGACTACACATAATTCAAAAGAAGGAAAAAAGTGGAGAAAAAGAGAAAGAAGGAAGGAAGGTGAAAGGAGTACCATGAAGTCTCATGAAGTGTTTACTAGACTCCCGTGAATTAAGGAGGAAACTGGTCAGTATTAGACTTGGGGTGGGGTGGGGGGGACTGAGATAGACACCTGCCCACCATGGATTTCCGCGGAAAAGCTATCTCTTTAAAACTCACTGGCATACACAAGGGGTGGAGTCACACAGTGTTTATTCATGCTATAGGTCTTAGAGTTATTCACTAGATTGTGGACTTTGTTCCACTGTCTCTTTTAGGAGTTGCGATTGGAAATGGCTCATCTTGTTTCTCAGCGCACCCAGGTAAGGAAGGTGCAGGGCAGAACTACTGTACCTTCTTCAGGCATTTAACGGTGATTCTATAGCTGGGGCCATGCTCATTAGCAAAGTGTCTCTCTGCACACTAATTCCTCAGCCCGGAGGGCTCACAACAAGGAGAGCGCTCATTAGGAAGTCCTCCGACATGCCCCCTCTCTCCTCCTTTCATCTCTTGCCTTCCTCCTGAGGAGAGCTGGCGCCCACAGATTTGCCTCCTTTGGCCAGAGGCCTACAACTCCAGGAAGCCAGCCACACAGGAAGTGTGGATTCGGGAGAAGAAGCCTCCTTTCCCGCCCCTGGGGATGCACCTCTTAGTGCTAATGAGGACAGTGACGGTGGAGGCAGGCATCAGGTCCTTAAGCTAGGGATAGGGCAGGCACCAAAACGGCAGGAGCCACCCGCCCCTCTTGTTCTCTGAAATATTTCTTATCTTCATATCTTCTCTCCAGTCTCCTCCATGAGGACCCTCATACACGTAGGAACAGGAGAATAAAGCATGGTTTGCAAAATACAGTTCTAACCAATGCATATATCACGACAGCTTCATGTAATATTACTAATAACCATAAGAAAGCAATTTATCTGTCTTCTCTAATTTGATTTTTGTGGATATTCATAGAGGTTATTGGTGCCGTTTTAACTTAAGGAAACAGTGGCTCATGGTAATAAGTAGCTTATTCAAAGCTAGGAAGTGACAGAGTTAGGTATTGGACCTCAATCTGTATTAAGCCATAATCTGCACCCTTTCTTTCATTCTAGGCTCCCAAAAGATAGGTAGGTAGGTTGGTAGGTAGGTAGATAGATAGATAGAGATGATAAAAAGATGTCTATATGCAGAAAGATAGATAGATAGATAGATAGATAGATAGATAGATAGAGATGATAGAAAGATGTCTATATGCTTGTAAGTACAAGAGCATTGCCAAGGTCATCTTTAAAGACCCCGGTCTCAAGGGGAAGATCTATGTGCTGAGAAGATCTATTCTGATTCCCAGGAGTCAGAATGTGTGATTTTGGGGGGAGTTTTCACTCTGGCCACTCCCACTATTGACCAGCTCTCCGCCTGCCCCTAAGGATAAATCTTATTGCCCATGTTGACACCAGCAATGAGCTCTGCATGGGTTCCCATCTGATCCGCATCCTTTGACAGCGATTTGTTCTTTCCTTAGTGTTCATTGGTCTGGTCTGCCTTCCCTGGTAGCAAGCACGATGTAATTAAACTTGGGAGCACGGCTTTAATTCCATTGCCCAGTGCCCCCATCTTCCTCTCCCCAATCAATCTGATCGCAGAAAACGTGGAGGTTAAGCAGATCTGGGAGAGGGGAAAGGCAGCCAGCCAGAAGGTTGGGTTCCGAGGTTCTGGGTAGTCCTTTGCAAGGTCCAAGCGCTGACAGTGTGTGAGAGGTTGGGGTGGGGGTAGAAGGGAGCAGACAAGAAAAAATGAGCGTGTGCCTCTGTCCACAAAGGGAGCCGGGGAGAGCAGGTTCCAACATCCACAGAAAGAGACAAATCTCACTCCTTTCAACTTCCCTAGGCAGGAGCCCCACCTTTATGTTTTAATCCTTGCTCCCGCTCTTAACCAGTCCAGTTGCTGAGAGGGGTGTCTACAAAGAGCCCGTGTTGATTTCTTCCCCGTCCATCCCCGCAGGAGACGCAGGGTGGGGAGAGGAAGGTTCGGAGCCGCACAGAGACAGAGGCGGTCGCTCCTGGTTTGGATGGGTGATGCTGCAAAAGGCCTCCGTTTTCCTGCCTGGTAACATTCGCCCAAAGTTAGGCCAAGGGAAGTCAAAGTAATTTAGATTCAATCTTCTCTCAGAAATGAAATGAACAGAAGTTTTATTAAGAAGAAATGAAGAGGAAATGGAACTTTCATATTTCATTGTGCAATCGCGATGACACAAAACAATGTTCGTGGACGGAAGTTTGAGAGATGGTTGGTTGTATGTCTTTTCTCCCTCCTTTCAGTCACCTGCCCTCTACTTGCTCTTGTGAAAAGAGGGGGCAAGGCATATTTTCCCCCTTAAGAGCCGAGCCCCAATAATAGCGTGGCTCCCCTAAGCCAATGGTCTCTGTACTATTTACTTTTTTTTTTAACATTTTTATATAGAACACACATACATAAAATACTTAATTAATGGAAGCTGGATTGAAAGTCCTAATGTGTTTTTCGCACCATTATTAGCTATAACTTACATAAAAATATGTTTGGCCTTTTTAATCTTTTGAGGGGGAAAGGTGTAGTAGAACATGGCTATAGTAACACCATAAAAGGATTAGAAATGGCTTCAGAAAATTGTCCTATTTAGAAATCAGAACTTAGCACTTGATTTCTATTTGGTTATGTCACTCTGTATAATGATAGTGGGAGTGATGCTGAGTTATTGAAGAAAAAGGGGGTGTTGCTTTCCTCAGCTGAGCCACTTGGGGTACCAAAATGTTCACCTGATGGCCAGATGGGACTCAAGAGTCTGTAACACAATCTTCAGGATTCCTTATCATCGGACTTTAT
Source organism: Lasiurus cinereus (assembly GCA_011751065.1). Taxonomy (NCBI): domain Eukaryota; kingdom Metazoa; phylum Chordata; class Mammalia; order Chiroptera; family Vespertilionidae; genus Lasiurus; species Lasiurus cinereus. The sequence goes on along the minus strand of JAAGEH010000452.1, from coordinate 8,973,294 downwards.
GCACACACGATGGATCTGTTAAGAATTCTAAAGGCATTTTTACAAATGGGCATGGAAACTGCTTTCTCTCCATACATAATATTCATCCCCCTTTTCCACAGCATTTGGTGTGCCCGGAGATCGGCCTCCTGCCCCTGCCCACAATGCACCTGGTGGTCATTCTTCCTCAATGCTTCTGGAGGGCTGGGCCACCAGGCTGGGCTGTGAAACTAAACCACGCCAGCCATGACAGGTTCGCTCAACCGATGGTTCTCCCTCATCCCACCTGACACACCCAGGCGAGAGGGGGCTTTCCAGCAGAGGGTCCAAGATGGACTGAGGCCCCTCCATATTGCATCTGCACCTTGTCACCACAGCAAAGGCAAGCGGACACTAGTGATTTGTGCATGGCATTTGCTACCGTAGCTCCCAAATGACAGACATCAATTTTGATCACATTTTTTGGGGAGCCAAAATTAAACACGAAGCTTAGGAATCTTGCGAGTGTTTGGTGTGTTCTAATAGGTGTCCAGGTTTTCTTATTAGACATTAGAGCCCACTTCCCGCTGAAGCCGGTTTGGCTCAGTGGATAGAGAGTCGGTCTGTGGTCTGGGGGGTCCTGGGTTCTATTCCGGTCAAGGGCATGTACCTTGGTTGCAGGCACGTCCCCAGTGGGGGGCGTGCAGAAGGCAGCTGATCTATATCTCTCTCATCAATGTTTCTAACTCTCTGTCCCTCTTCTCTCCTCTCTGTAAAAAATCAATAAAATATATTTAAAAAAAGAGACTTCCATGCTTTAAAAAAACCCACTTCCCATTGCCCTCTAACTCTGTAAGGTTTGGGGGCTCTAGTGCTGCTGGGCTGAATTTTCTCTCTGCGATGGGCAGTTGTGAGAAGGAGTGAATAGAAGCTCATCGAAGCTGGACCACCATGTGAGTGAGGTCCGAAGTTAGGAGGAAGGGTTTGCAGTCTGAAACAGTGAGGATTCGGGAAGGTTTCTCAGAAGTCGACTCTTTCTACTGTAAATTTATTATATCTTCAAGTCTCTGTACTTTTTATTAAAAATATTCAAATCCATGGGCTCTATTAAAAAAAAAGATGATAGTACCAAGAATAGCTTTTTTGAGGGAATTATCAAAGAATTAATGTTAGAGAACTCGGACAGGTGACATTTGTGTGTGGTCTGCTAACTAATGAAAGGGTTATTTCTGATATGGGTGCTGCCTCAAAGTGACTCTCACAACATTCGAGGATGAGCTAGAAAGAAAAAGTGAATTTGCATGAAAGCGGAAAGAAGATACTGAGGAGCTCCTGCCCTTGAATCTGACACCTCCTGGAACCGGTTTTCAGCAGAAAGAAACGGGGGCTATACACTGCGAGAGAAAAGTCCTGAAATTTAGAGCTGGGTGTGTCCTTACATATCATCTAGCCCAGTGGTTCTCAACCTTTCTAATGCCGCGACCCTTTAATACAGCTCCTCATGTTGTGGTGACCCCCAACCATAAAATTATTTTTGTTGCTACTTCATAACTGTAATTTTGCAATTGTTATGAATCGTATCTGTGTTTTCCAATGGTCTTAGGAGACCCCTGTGAAAGTGTAGTTCGACCCCCAAAGTGGTCTCAACCCACAGGTTGAGAACCGCTGATCTAGCCCAAGCATGTCAAACTCGAAGGCTGACGCGAGCCAAATAAAGGAGGCATGTGACCTGTGGGCCATGAGTTTGACATGCTTAAGCTAGCCCATCTCTTTCATGTATTGCTGCAACATAAACACCAGAAAGCCTGCATCTTCTAGGATGCTACGAGGTATTCCTGGCAAACAGTGGTCTGTGGATAATTCCTTCAGGAAATTCTGCTTAAAATAATTAAGGAGAAATGCGGGCTAAAGGGCTTCTTTCAGTCTTTAATAAGATAATGCATAGCCATGTTCCAAGAGAAGGGACAGTCATTTCTTCTGGAGAATTTAAGCACGAATGCTCTTGTTAGAAAGGAGGTGTATGTATCTATACACCTCCCCTCCCCCCACCCTTGACCAGTGTCAGCAGTTATGAACATCAGGTCCAGAAATAGTTTTCTTAGAAGTAATCACACCTTTGTCACTTATCAGCAATTTGCTTTTTGTCTTTGGGCTCCCAGTGGGAACTTAAACTTCACTAAAAAATGCAACCAACCTTCAACCTAGTCTCTACCATTTCTACCTGGAGATCCATCCAGTGTGAGCATGTGCTTGTGAGGCGGTGAGAATGTTCTTGCCTGAGCCCGCATAATTCCATTTCTCCTCGCTTCCATTTACACAAGGAGGGTCTGGCCTTTCAGTAGAAATGACCGGAGGAGAAGCAGGCAGCATCCCTCTGCTGTCTCACCTGCCCCAGAAGCCTTCTCTCTCTCTGCAGCAGTGGGTGGAGTGGGCTCTCAGAGCCAAATCTGCTGTGCTCTCTCTAGCAGGAAATGCTGGCTTTTATATATTCATCTGATGTTTGAGAATGACCATGAGATTACAAAACCTAAATAAAGAATAAATACTCAGGGTTTTGTGAACTCAGGATCAAGTCCATCGGGGTCAAAGAGCCCCACTCCTCAGCATCACACTTCCTCACTCACACGGAAGGCACGGGATGGATGCAGAAGCGGGTTTGACACCTTGTGATGTGTATATACATAACCCATGGATACAAACAATAGGGTGGTGAGGCCTGGGATTGGGGGGGAGGGGGGTGTGGCCTGGAGGGAGCCAATTGGGGAAAAATAAGAACATACGTAATACTTTCAAGAATAAAGCATTATTTAAACCAAAACAAAGCACAAAAAAAGCAAAGGGCATGTTCAAGCTAAGGACCCATGAAGACTCCGACTGAGCATCAAATCTTGTAATGCAGACAATGGTTTATTTTCTGGGATGGCTTTGGAAAGTAGAAAACTTCCAGAGAGACTGCCGTTTTGACTCTCTCACTGAGTGAATTCATCTTTGAGCCACGGGAAAGCGTCAAACGTTTTTGCTAAGATTAAAATTCAGTAAAGGCCTGTTCTCTGGGCTATGAAGAAATCAGAGCTGAAGAACAGCTGAGTGGACCCCACCCAGATGACCTGTAGCAGTTAACAGTCGTGATTTCCAAGGCAGGGCGAGAGGAAAGGAATGGCTTTTGTGAACAAAGTGGTGAGACTGTTTGAAAAAAGAGGGGACAAGGGAGGAAGAATATCCTTTGTTAACTTAATTAAGTATCTTTCTTGCTGGGACCACTGCTAGAGTCATTGTCCATAGTACCTCCATTTTTATTAAAGGGGTCTAGCTCTTAATCAGGGTACGTTAGATGGTATTATGTGCGTTAGGGATTTTCAAGTAAATTTCAATAACACTTGTGCAGGAATGTATTCTGAATCTATTGGTACACTTGAAATCCACCATAGAATATTTTGCATTGGCTGGAATATGAGTGTCAACATATCTTCCTGGGATCCATTTGGATCTCTTAGCAAAAATCACTAAATCGCTTTACGCCATTGAAGCGATGGGCTGCAGAAGGTGGTTTTTTGGTTCCATGGCTCTGTATGTGGGGATGTGAAACAAAAGGTGTATAAGTATGGCCGCATGGATGGCACACTGTAGTATGGCACAAAATAAGTTGAAGCCTCCCAGATATCTCCTTGCGAATGTCATTTTGACCTCAGTTACATACCCTATATTGAGATATAGTGATCAGTTGGTAAGTTAGTTATATTTTGAAGACATTGGAATACTCTTAAGAATATTAAAAATAATGACATCTATAATAATAAAAGTGTAATATGCTAATTAGACTGGACAGGTGAACAGCCTTCCAGACGTCATTCCAGATGTCCTTCTGGATGAAGCTACGGTGCCAGGAACGGAGGCAGAGGTGATTAGGGGCGATGAGGCAGGCAGGTGAGCCCTTAGAAGCTATCAGGTAGGCAGGTGCACAGTTAGGGGCGATGAGGCAGGCAGGTAGAGTGGTTAGGGGCAATCAAGCAGGCAGTCAGGTGAGCAGTTAGGAGCCAGCAGTCCCGGATTGTGAGAGGGATGTCCAACTGCCAATTTAGGCCTGATCCCACAGACACATCTCCCAAGGGATCCTGGATTGCACTGGGCCTCTAGTTAATAAGTCGTCTAGATTTTTTTTCATACAAATCTTTACCATGTTTCCATTATATTCTTTTGCAGATTAAAAAAAATACCCCAAGGTATTATTCGAACTTTCTTTGAAAATCCACAAGTGTCTACCGAGGCTTAACATCTGCATTGTGGAGATGACTTTCCACTGCGCAGGTGAGTAAAGAAATAAATACCACCCGTAGCCAAGCTGCCTACTGCTTCCTGACAGATAGAGGATGTTTCTGACTCCTGTGGCATTTTGTGAGGGTACAGGTCCATCCCTGTTGCCAGCAGAGTGGTGCTTGTTTGTTTTCTTACATGTCATGTGCACAGGACATGGAGCGTGAGCCGCCAGTCAGACAGGAGCCCACACCTTTGAGGGCCACGGCGAGACCTAAGGAATTGAGAAGGCCAAGCTGCTTCCCCAGAACGTTTCACACCTGAGCCTTCATCATCCTTCTTAGCGATTCTGGGGAGTCAGGTCCTCTTCCCTCAGAGAGCAAGACTTCAGGCCGCCTTATCAAGAGGACACCCATCCTGGGGTGCCCTATCACCTTCCATGCAGAGCCCTGGGGTCCCCCTGCCCTGGGTGGGTCCTCCTCACATTCTCCTGGGCATTTCTCTAGTCACACTAGAGGAAAAATAACACGAGGCAGGTCTGGCTTTGCCGTTGGGTTTTTAATGTTGAGTCCCTGGTACTTAGAGCATTGCTTGAAAGACTGAGGATTTTTTTAAAATAGATATTTTATTGATTTTTTTACGAGAGGAAGGGAGAGGAATAGAGAGTTAGAAACATCAATGAGAGAGACATCGATCAGTTGCCTCTTGCACGCCCCCTACTGGGGATGTGCCCACAACCAAGGTACATGCCCTTGACCGGAATCGAACCTGGGACCCTTCAGTCCACAGATCGATGCTCTATCCACTGAGCCAAACCGGTTTCGGCTAGAGTGAGGATTGGATTAATTCGAACCAAACCAAAGAATCATCACTGCAGTAGATAACGCTACCCACACCCAAGCGCGCTTCAGATGGAACAGGTCAGGATTTACTGGCACCTTCAGGCCCAGCCCATCACTCCCCTCACTTCAGCTCTAGATGCTCCCCGCACAGCAGACAGAAATAGGGCCCTTTCACCTTGTCTGCGTCTGCATTTAAAAATTAGAGTACTCCCCCCAAGGGATGCAATTTAAATTTTCCTCTGTTCTCAGACCATATTATTTTTTTCTAATTTGTACCAGTAAGAAAAACATGAACAGGTTACATTTCTCCCTTTGAAAACATCGCTGCCATTGTAGCTTGAAATAAGGATCACAAACAAAATCAGAAATGTATTTCCATAATTTGCATGACTATTTTTCTCTTCATATAAGTAATACATTTGTATCGCAGAAATCCTAGATAGCAGAATGATAAACACCCCCCCCTAATTATACCTTTCAGAAAATTTATATTACTGGGTTTAATATCCCTTTCTGCCTTGCCAATACACATACACACACCCCGGCCACTTCATAGATGTCTTTTTGTAAATTGCTTTTTTTCCATTTCTCAAAAATATTTAATTATACACATTTTCTCTGGGAAGTCCCACATCATGCTATACTAAGATGTGATATGAACTTGCCTATATTACCAACACCGTCAGTGCCCCCCAGAGTGTTGAGTGTACGAGCAGCCAAACAGGAGAGGAAACACGGGGTACTAATGGGAGGAAGGTTCAGATTAAAGCCACTATCTGTCTATGTTTACCCGTTTTTAGTTACGTGGCAGAACGGTATGGGCCATGGGAATACATTATAATTTCAGAATTTGTTTTCTTGCTGGGAAAGGTGAACTCACAAACTATTATAAATCGGTGGGCACAGATGGAACATTCGTGATTACTTTTTAAAATCTCTCAGGGTCATTCTACATGATTTCATGCTAAATTACATTCACTTTCAGTCCATTTCACACAGATAAAGATGGCCTGATAAACAGACATTTTCCCCTTCAATTTACCTGAAAACAACTTATATTCTGAGGGCTTTATTTGTCTGGGTGAACTCATATGTATTTGATCATAATGGAATGGAATGACTATGGAATTAAGGGCACGTTTTGCTGGTGGAAAAATTGATTAAAAAAGAAAAGTTACTGGCAATTTAAAGCATGCAGGGGCTACAGCTGGAGACAAGGAGAGTGTGGGGTTCAGGCCTTTCTAAAGGACCTGCTTCTTTCAGGGGCTCAGAGGCAGTACTATAGGGTGCCTATTAGCATGGGCACTGGGATCAGCCAGAACGAGTGAGATCCTGCCTCTGTCACCTGGTAGCTGTGTGGGCACTCAGAGCAGTGCCTGCACGTATCAAGGGCACAGTAGGCATTCGGTGATGATAATAATTTCTGTGTGCCACAATAGGATTTCCTGTTATCTGTGGCCATGTCTTTGATCTCCTTCTACAAATTCAGCCTCCACTGATATTCTGGCAAAAGCTTATTTCCCATGAAATATTTTTGTCTTTATTTTTTAAAAATGTATTTTTATTGATTTCAGAGAGGAAAGGAGAGGGGGAGAGAGACAGAAACATAAATGATGAGAAAGATTCTCTGATTGACTGACTCCTGCATGCCCCCTACTAGGGATTGAGCCTGCAACCAGGGCATGTGTCCTGACCTGGAATCAAACCATGATCTCCTGGTTCACAGATTGATGCTCAACCACCGAGCTGCACCAGCTGAGCTTTGTCTGTATTTCTTATCCTGCCATTTGCATGTTCCTCTACTTATTTATTCATTTATCCATTCATTATTTCACTTTCTTCTTCATCACAAATTTATTGAGGATCTACTCTGCCCAATGTACTGGTAGTCTGTTGAAACCACAAAAGAAATCTCTGCCTTCTTAAAACCTATAGCAGTTACATTGTCCTATCATAAGGGTTAAGACAGTGAACTTTGCAGACACTCTGAGAACACTTAGGGAAGGCACCTGATACAGTACTGATAGTCACATGATGCTTCCAGAGGAAAAGACTTGGAAAGAAAAACCTGAAGATGAATAGGAATTGAAAAAATTGTGGGAACAGCATGTACAAAGATCTTGTGTTACTCAGGGTTTTCCAGGGAGAGGAAGAGACTGAGAAAAGGAGAGGGCAAGAGGGAGAGAAGGAGATAGAGGGATTGGTGATTGATTGATTCTGGTCGCAGTTGATGTTGTAGTCTTGAATCTGAGCTGTGAAGGGTGCTGGCTGGACACTCAGGCAGAGTTCCTATGCTTCGGTCTTGAAAAGAATTCCTTCCTAATTGGGCCACATCTGTCTGTATTTTTATATTCTTCAACTGGCTGGAAAACCCATATTATGGAGGGGAATCTGCTTTACATAAGGTCAACTGATTGTTAATGTTAATGAATCCAAAATCACCCTCACAGCAAAGTCTAGACTAGTGTTTGATCCCACAACTGGGCACCATCCTCTTAGCCAAGTTGACACATGAAATTAACTACCACAGGCAACAAGAGAGCATCACAGTTTGAGATCCAAAATAACTTGAGAAGGAAGGGTCAGGCCAGCTATGATGGCAGAGACAAGACTAGTTACAAGTTACTGTCCATCTTAGTTGGTTGGGCTTTAATATTCACTCTAGCACAATGGAATGTGGCTGAATAATTTCCAGGACCAGAGCCATATTAAAGTGTACAGCAATAGCCCTATAGTTCCAACTTATTTCTTTCAGCAGCCATAGTCAATAATAATTTTCTCCTTTAAAAGACATATTCTGAGTGTTTTTTATACAACAACATCCTATTTTTTTTTAATTAATTTTTAGAGAGAGAGGAGAGGGAGAGAGAAAGATTGACGTGAGAATGCAATATTCATACCTCTTTTCCCTTTTAGATCCCTCTTCCAGGGCCCCAGAATTCCAAGGCCAAACAGGCCCAAATATTGGATCTTCACTCGCTATTTCCTCAAGTATACATTCTGTTTGAAAGTTCTTGCAGTCTGAATAGGTAGTTGTGGCTGGATTTTGTGAGTGGATTTTTTTTTTATCATAGATTTGTGGGAGACCAGTAGAAAATGGAGGTGAGACTCTAGATGGGCTGAGAAGGGGTGGGCTAAGGATCTTCTGTCCCCGTGGTACTAAGTCATGAGAATTTAAAATCTGAACCTGGTTTTTATACTTCAGCTTCCTAAAAGATGAAGGCCATAATCCGCTTTTATGGGCAGATATGCCCTGGCTGGGCCTATGAGAAGAAATACAACAGGAATTGGGGAGAGGTAACTGTTATCTGTCCATGAGCTAACTTAGAACAGGGGAAAATGAGCTCCCTTCCATCTCCAAAGGAAAAAAAAAAGAATAAAAAACCGTGGAAATATGTCATGTGGGTTTAGAAGAGAAGATTGAGAGAGCCAACATGAGCAAGTCAGCAAGTATTTATTCTATTTTGGTTATGACTGCATATTTGTCATAGTTCAATTTTTTTATAAAACAGTTGATAGCTAGATTTATTACTTTTAAATATTCAAAAACAAGATACACCCTTTGCTGTGAGGGTGATTTTTAGATTCACTAACATTAACAATGGGCCTTCAAGTCTACTCTTGCTTCAGTTTCCACAACTATAGGGGTGAGCCCAGTGCCTATACTGGAACTACCTATTCCAGTACCCATGAGGCTGCCCCATTAATTTATGCATTTCATTTTCTCTGACTAGATGGTGATAATTTATTCTCAAATAACAAGTAAACTACTGACATAGTAGATCCATAACAGATGAAAGTTGAAAGAATGAATCATGTACCTCATAAAAATCACACATTTCCTTCCTCAGCATCTGCAGATATGAAGTACCCCAACTCATGTATTTTCACAATGACAATCTAATTTTCCTCTACTAAGTATAACTAATAAGTAAAAACACTTATTTCTGCATTTTCTACAAATTCCCTTATGAGAACTTAACAAGAAAGGAAGAAAGGAAGAAAAGAAGAGAAAGAGAAAGGAAGAGAGGATGCCAAAGCTGGGAGCACACATTCTCTAAGAATCTACCTGCTGCTTTTCCTGTGATACAATTTTTAAGATCAAATTGTGCTTTGAGAAAGTTCCTCAAGTGATAGAGGAATGTCTCTATTTATTTGTTAAAGTCTATTCTACTTATTTTTAAAATATTTGTATTGATCTTTACAGAGAGAGGGAGAGTGAGAGAAAGAAAAACATGGATGTGAGAGCAAAACATCAATTGCTGCCTCCTGCATGCTCCCTATCAGGAATCTAGTAGGAAACCCAGGCGTGTGCCCTGACCCAGAAGCAAACCAGCAACCTTTCGGTGCGTGGGACAATACCCAAACAACTGAGCAACACTGTCCAGTGCAAGTTTGTTCCAAAGCTGTTAGCTTGGGCATAATGTGGAAGATGAGTAGTACATTAAAGGAAACCCAGGAATTAGAGCATTTCTTTTATTTGACACCACTGGTTTCTCAGTCACACATTCTGCAATTCCACATTACCTATTAACTGAACCTAGAATGTGACTGAGAGATGGACTAGTGGGGCAAATAAAACATTATTGGAAAAAATCTGAAATATAGTGTCAATTGATACTACTCTTAACTGTCGAAAAATAATAAATTGTTCTACCTCTTTCAAGTGCATAAAATGAATCCTTTAAAATATTTTGAGGATTAGTAGAAAAAAAAGTTATTTGTCATTTTTAATTCCCATTTTCTTTTAAATAGGACCAACCCTAGCAGCTAGAAGTTCTTTCCTTTGCTGATTGTGAAATCATTGTTTTCTGGGTAATGATCAATACCGCACTTTAAAAAATGTGGGTGAATGTAGGCAATTTACCAATATAAAGAGAAAGTGTTCATTTATTTTGCATGTGAGAGATGGGAAGAGATGGGGAATTTCCCTACATGGATCCAGGAGAGAGGAAAGCTACAGTAAATACTAGAACAAAATGTATATGGGAGACCGTGGCTAAGAAGGAATCTACAGAAAAGAGAGAGATGGTTAAAAGGGTTTTCCAGCCCAGCCAGCGTGCTCAGTGATTGGGCATTGTCTGTCACAGCTCAGGGCATGTGCCTGGGTTGTGGGCTCGATACCCAGTATGAGGCATCCAGGAGACAGCTGATTCTCTCTTATCATGGATATTTCTATCTCTCGGTCCCTGTCCTTTCCTCTCTAAAATAGATAAAAATCTATTTTTTTTAAAAAGGGTTTTCCAAATGAAATGTATATTGTGAGATACAAGTTCCCTCCATTTTCTTTTTTGTAATTCTTATTTGTCATGATGCCTAATTCATTAATATTCTTGGGCAAAAGGCATCTGGGGAAAAAGGGTTTACAAAAGAAGGTGAATGAAATACAAACATATTGAAAGAGGTAATGTTCTGTAGCCGAAAAGAAGTATTTGTTTTTGTGTGTTTTTCTACAACACAGTGAGTAACCTGAGGATGCACTGACTTGTCTTGGTGTGGCTCCAGGTGAGGCTAGGACTGAGATTGAGGGAAGGATAGACCTCAGAGTAAGCATTTCCTAAAGCTCAGCTGTGTGTTAGACTCAGCGTCACACCATATATTATGTAGCTCTCTTCTCCTCCAGTTCTGGTATTTTGTTTATTCATCCAAGAAATGACTGTAGAGAGCTCTTCTAAAAATATCACTCTCAGAGGCACACACTTGACTCCTTTAGAATAAAAATGAAGGCTCTGTGTTATTTCAGAGGTAAATGACATTGTTACAGTGAGGAAAATCCTAGATTTGATAGCAAGGTTCAGTAAAAGTAAACCTAAGTGAGACATATATGTATTTCCGAAGCTCAGGAACATATCCCACAGAGAGGTACCAGGTTTATGCTATCTTAAAAAATAGTCAAATAATGAGGGGCACTCTAATTTATTCAATCCTGGAATTGAATCAATACTAGTTATCATACTATACAGTATTTCAACCACATTATATCAAACATTATATATGGGTTCCTGCTATCTTCCACATGACATATCACATTCAATCTGCTTAAAACCGATCTTACAACTTACATACATTTCTTCAAAAATGGTATTTCTTTTGGCTTCTGAGATTTTCATAATGGACTGACAACTCAATCATAAGATTCCAGAATCCTCTATAAAGCTACACTCTACCTTTCTCCCCACCTTCTGTTCCATTTTTTCTTATCTTCTAAAGAGATTTGTTCATCTGATTTCTTTTTTAGGTCAGAGCCTGAACAGGTTATAAGAAAACAATTAAAAGAGCATCTTAACTAGTTTGGTATTTTTAACTCTTTGTTCAAATTACCATGTTAGACACAGATTCCAGAATGAACCTAAAACACAGCTCTGACCCCATCATTCCCATGCCCCTAGTCCATCACTTGTTTCCCCTTTTATCCTAAACATCAGACCCCCAAACTTACTTAGTCTTGTATTGTACCATTTTTCCATCTGTATCTCACCCTCCCTTTAAACTGTTACTTTTAAAAAATATATAATTTTATTAATTTTTAGAGAGGGAGTTAGTGGAAGAGAGAGATAGAAACATCAATGATGAGAGAGAATCATTGATTGGCTGCCTCCTGCAAGTCCCACGCTGGGGATCCTGCCACAACCTGAACATGTTGCCTGACCAGAATTGAACCAGGGCCTCCTGTTCATAGGTTGTTGCCCAACCACTGAGCCTTGCAAGCTTGACTAAACCACCTCAGTTTGGCATGGCCTTTCTTCTCCCCTTTCTTGACTGATGGAATGTCTTTCAGCTGAATATTCTTCTTACTATCCCTATATCTTCACATTGCACTCATTCTCACATTTAAAACATGTGGTGTAAATTTTATCACATTAATCACTTGTTTTTATTCATTCATTCAATGTTTCTCAAACACTAAATGAGTACATGCTTTGTGCAAGGATATATGAATTAGTATTCTCTGGGGTTCAGCTAAGAGAATGCCAACTCCTTTAAGAGATTTATTTATTTAGACCACCTGATTGAAATGCAGTGAGGTAGAATCAGAAATTACTTTACATACCTCTAAGCTTTGGGCTTATTTGACATCATGAAAGAATAGAATTTAAAAAATATGCAGAATAGAAAGGAAGATAGCTGCCGATGGGAAGGCAGAGTGCAAGATAGTTATGAGTGAGAAAATAAAGGGAGAGTGTGTGGTCACATGGGGAGTGTTTGTTGGTGAGTTGAGGGACAGCTATACTCCAGGGGACTGCTGGACCGAGTTCACTTGACTGGGCAGTCCCCACTGCTGCTGTATTCCGTCCTAGAGCAACCGGCTCTGATGCAGAGATGGCGCCATCTTGAAGGGGAAAATGGATGTTGTCGGGAAGCTATAAAGCCCAGGAAATCTACAAGTATGGCACCCACTGAACAGCTGTGAACCTGAGAACACTGTTCCCCAATTGGTGCAAACACATAGATTCAGAGGAGCTCTACACTACACCATGGAAAGGTCAGATTTCACCTGGGATAAGGAGAGAGAGAACTACATATCCACACACCCAGGGATGAGAGACCATCAGGAGACAAAGAAACAGCCCGCATATAAAAGAAAAGCAGGCTTCACCAGGAAAGGACGTAAACACACTGGAGGCAAGCAACTTGTCAGAGAAAGAATTCAGAGAAATGGTCATAAGGTGGCTGAAAAGAATGGACTAATTTGACAATATGTGTAAGAACCAAGAGGAAATGAAGAAGAATTGAAAAATGACATCACTGCTGTAAAGAACTCAATAGAAAGCATCAAGAGTAGGCTAGAAGAAGCAGAGGACTGCATCAGGGAGCTAGAAGACAAGGCAGGAAAAATACCCAATAGAGCAGCAGGTTCTAGAAAAAAATATTAAAAAGCAGGAGGAGAGCCTAAGGGAACTGTGAGACAACACAAAACAAAACAATATCCGCATAATAGGGATTCAAGAAGAAGAGGAAACTGAGCAAGAATAGAAAACCTGTTTGAATAATGACAAAAAACTTCCCTAATATGGGGAAGAAAAAAGCCACACAAATTCAAGAACCTCACAGAGTCCCAAGCAAAATGAACCCCAAAAGAGTGATGCCAAGGCACATTATAATTAAATTGGCAAATGCCAATGACAAAGTAAGACTCTTAAAAGTGTCCAGAGAGAGACAAAAAGTTACCTACAAAGGAACCCCCATTAGACTAGTGACTGATTTCACAACAGAAACTCATCAGGCCAGAAGGGAATGGAATGAAACATACAAAGTCATGCAAAGGAAGGTTTTGAATCCAAGAATACTGTACCGAGCAAGGCAATCAATCAAAATTGAAGATGAAATCAGGAGCTTCACAGACAAAAGAAGACTAAAGGAATTTATTGCCACCAAACCAGCAATGCAAGAAATGCTAAAAGGTGTGCTAGAAAAAAAAAGAAATAGAAAGCAAGAAGAAACACAGGGATAAATAATAAAAATGGCAACTAAAAAGTACCTATCAATAATAACTTTAAAAGTAAATGGATTAAATGCCCCAATCAAAAGACAGGGTAATGGATCAGATAAGAAAACACGACCCATATATCTGCTGTTTACAAAAAACACACCTCAGAAAAAATGCCACACACAGACTGAAGGTGAAGGGATGGAAAAAGGTTATTCAGGCAAATGGAAATGAAAAATAAAAAAGCTGGGGTAACAATACTTAAATCTGACAAATCAGATTTCAAAGTGAAGGACATAATAAGAGATAAGGAATGCCACTTAATAATACTAAAGGGAGCAATCCAACAAGAAGAAATAACTCTGATAAACATTTACACACCCAAAACAGGAGCATCCAAATACATTAAAACAAACAAACAAACAAAAAAACTCCTGCAGGATAACAAGGGAGAGATTAACAGCAATACAATAATAGTAGGAGACTTTAATACCCCATTATCACCATTGGGCAAATCTTCTAAAAAAAAATCAGGAATGAAACATCACTAGACTAGATGGAATTAATTGACATCTTCAGAACATTTCATCCCAAAGCCACAGAATATACATTCTTTTCAATTACACATGGGTCATTTTCAAAGATAAACCATATGTTGTGTCATAGGCAAAGTCTCTTCAAATTCAAGAAAATAGAAATCATATCAAGCATCTTCTCAGATCACAGTGGCATAAAACTGGAAATCAACTACAATAAAAACAATACAAAGAAACCAAACACATGGAGTTTAAACAGCATGTTATTAAACAATGACTGGATAGCAAGAGAGATCAAATAAGAAATAAAAAAACATCATGGCAACAAATGACAAGGAAAACACAACACCCCAAAATCTATGGGACACAACAAAAGCAATGTTGAGAGGTAAGTTCATAGGCAAGTTCATATTGTAAAAAACAAAAAATAATGGTAATAAATTACCTAACCCTCCAACTCAAAGAGTTAGAAAGAGAGCCACAAGAATAGCCCAGTGTAAGCAGAAGGAAGGAAATAAGATCAGAGCAGAGATGAATGACATAGAGACCAAAAAATTATACAAAAGGTCAACAATACCAAGAGCTGGTTCTTTGAAAGGATAAACAAAATTGATGAACCTTTAGCCAGGCTCATAAAGAAGCAAAGAGAGAGGACCCAAATAAACAAAATCAGAAATTAAAGAGGTGAAATAACAACAGACTCCACTGAAATACAAAGGATTGTTAAAAAATAATATGAACAACTCTTTTCCAACAAACTGGACACCTGGAGGAAATAGACACATTCATAGAAAAATATAACCTTCCAAAACTCAATCAGGAAGTATCTAAAAATGTCAATAGGCCAATAACTATTGAAGAAATTGAAACAGTCATCAAAAAGCTTCCAGCAAACAAAATCCCAGGGCCAGGTGACTTCACAGGGAAGTTTTACCAAACATTCAAGGGAGAACTAAAACCTATCCTCCTCAGACTATTCCAAAAAAATCAAGAGGAGGGAACACTTCCAAGCTCCTTCTATGAAGCCAGCATCACCCTAATATCAAAATCAGAAAAAGACAACACAATGAAAGAGAATTGCAGGCCAATATCCCTCATGAACATAGATGCCAAAATCCTCAACACAATTCTAGCAAATCGGATCCAGCAGTATATCAGAAAGATCATATACCATGATAAAGTAGGATTTATCCTAGTAATGGAAGGATGGTACAATATCCACAAATTAATGAACAGGATACATCACATAAACAAACTGAGAGATAAAAACCAACCACAGTCATATCAATTGATGCAAAAAAGCATTTACCAAAATCCAAAACCCTTTCTTGATAAAAACTCTCGACAAAGTGGGAATATAAGGATCATACCTTAACATAATAAAAGCCATATATGATAAACCCACAGCAAACATCATACTCAATGGGCAAAAACTAAAACCATTTCCCCTAAGAACATGAACAAGACAGGGATGCCCACTCTCACCACTTCTGTTTGATATAGTACTGGAAGTATTATTCATTGTAATTAAACAACAAGAAGAAATAAAAGGCATCCAAATTGGAAAAGAAGTAAAGCTGTCCTTATTTGCAGATGACATTATATTATACATAAATTTATCTGAAAGACTCCATCTAAAAACTAATGGACTTAATAAATGAATTTGGCTATGTAGCAGGATACAAAATTAATGCCAAGAATATATGGCATTTCTATACACCAATAGTGAACTTACAGGAAGAGAGACTAAAAAAGCAATCCCATTTACCATCATACCAATAAAATTAAGATACCTAGGAATAAACTTAACTAAGGAGGTAAAAGACCTATACTTGGAAAACTACAGGACACTGAAAAAAGAGATAACGGAAGATGTAAACAGACGGATGAACATATCATGTTCATGGATTGGGAGAATCAACATCATTAAAATGTCCATACTACCCAAAGCAATCTATAGATTCAATGCACTCCTCATTATAATACCAATGGCATATTTCACAGATCTAGAAAGATCTCTCCAAAAATTCATCTGGAACAAAAAAAGTCCCCAAATAGCTACAGCAATCTTGAGAAAGAAGAACAAAGTAGGTAGGATCACAATACCAGATTTCAAGCTGTATTACAAAGCAACTGTTCTCAAAACAGCCTGGTACTGACACAAGAACAGACATAGAGACCAATGGAATAGAATAGAGAATCCAGATATCGACCCAAATCACTATGCTCAATTAATATTTGACAAAGCAGGCATGAACATACAATGGAGTCAAGACAGTCTCTTCAATAAATGGTGTTGGGAAAATTGGACAGGTACATGCAAAAAAATGAAACTAGGCCACCAACTTACACCATACACAAAAATAAACTGCAAATGGATACAGGACTTAAACATAAGATGGGAAACCATAAAAATACCAGAGGAATCCACAGACAGATATATCTCAGACATATGCTGAAGGAACGTCTTCACTGATACCGCTCGCAGGGCAATGGAAACTAAAGAGAAAATAAACAAATGTGACTACATCAAAATAAAAAGCTTTTGTACAGCAAAAGAAACCATCAACAAAAGAACAAGAAAGCCCACTGTATGGGAGAACATATTTGCAAATGTTATCACTGATAAAGGTTTAATCTCCAACATCTATAGGCAACTTATATAACTTAATGAAAGGAAGATAAAAGATCCAATAAAAAAAATGGGCAATGGGCCTAAATAGAATCTTTTTGAAAGAAGACAGAAGGAAGGCCAAGAGACATATGAAAATATGCTCAAAGTCACTAATTATCTGAGAGATGCAAATCAAAATGACAATGCAGTACCATCTCACATCTGTCAGAATGGTAATCATCAACAAATCAACAAATGACAAGTGCTGGTGAGGACGTGGATAAAAAGGAACCCTCATGCACTGCTGGTGGGAATGCAGACTGGTGCAGCCACTATGGAGAACAGTATGGAGTTTCCTCAAAAAACTAAAAATGGAATTTGCATTTGACCCAGTAACCCCACTTCTAGGATTATATCCCAAGAAACTGGAAACACCAATCAAGAAGGATATATGCACCCGTATGTTCATAGCAGCACAATTCACCATAGCTAAGATGTGGAAACAGCCTAAGTGCCCATCAGCAGATGAGTGGATTAGAAAACTGTGGTACATCTACACAATGGAATTCTATGCTGCCATAAAAAGAAGGAATTCTTACCATTTGCAGCAGTATGGATGGACCTGGAGAGATTATGTTAAATGAAATAAGCCAGGCAATGAAAGAAAAATACCACATGATCTCACTCATTTATATAAAATAAAGAATATTATAACCTCATAAAAACAAAGATAAATACAGAGGCAGTAAAGCACAGAACAGACAAATTACAGCGGGGAAGCAGGGGAGTGTTGGGGAGGGGAGGAAAGAGATCAACCAAAGGACTTGTATGCATGCAGATAAGTACAACGAGTGGACACAAGACACTCGGGGGAGGGTGGTGGGATGAGGGCATGTGACAGAGGGTAGAGGAGGCTGGGGGAGGGTCAATAGGGGAAAAAAGGAGACATATGCACTACTACGTGTAATACTTTAAACAATAAAAATATTAAAAAACACATGCAGAATATTTTTTAAATAAATGATTAGTTTTCTGCAAAGGCACTCAAGTGTCTCAGAGAGCCCTATGTCAAGATCACCATTTAATTTTTTAAAAAACCCTGGGTTTTGGGATAAAAACACTGCCAGTCTCTCTCCCCATTTCTCTCTTACTGCGCTCTCTGTGTGATCTGTCGCTCAAAGTCACTGAATTCATCTCCTCTCTGCTTCCCTCTCCCCACACACATGTTAGGACACGGCAAAGATTCCAAGATTGCAGCTCCCCAGTTCATCAGAGTGGGGGCTGACTGAGTTGGTATCTTCATCAATTTTAAATATCCAGGAAAGTCTCCCTTGTTAAGAAGTCGCAGGCATTCCTAGAAAAGGGTGCATCATAATAGGTACCCACGCTAGGGCTTTAAAAGAATGACGACTACCAAATCCTGACTCAAAGGAGACATAAAGGGGATGGACAGATGAGGTGTTTCTCTCTGAACATATTAAATCCATTTTCAATTACAGTACGATATCTGATCTAATTTTAACCTTATTTCCTCTTTTGTGCATTAACTTGTGATTTTACATTTTAAAACATGACCCCCGGTTTTAGCATTTGGGGTTAGTTACATGCAAGGTGACTTTCTTACCAGCCATTATTTGTGGAAGAACTAAAGATCATATTAGTCTTGAGTCTGTATTTTCGAGGTAATTGACTTTCATCAGCCCGTTTTGCTTCTCCCATTTAAACTTCTCTTTGTGATTCTTCTGAACCACTCTCACTTTAAGGTAATTGCTCCAATTAAATTTTCCAAAGCACCGTGAATGTCACTGTCTAGGTACACAAAAAGGCTTGGAGCAGAATTTAAAATCTGCTGGGGAAGCAAAGCCAGCAGACTCTCTTGCAGTACCTACTTCTCGACTTCTGTTACACCTGGGCTGCTCTGTTTATCTGGCAGGTTCCTTCTCTGCCAAAAATATACTTAGGGTATTTACTCCTCTAATTACCATCGCACAATCTTCTCAGAGGAACTTGGAAGGGGGGTCCCTCAGACGAAGAGCCAAATGAGAAGAGGAGTGACCTATTACTCAGAAATTCCTGGAGCAGAAATTTGTAAGTTACAGTGGGCACAAGACCAAGCAAGTGCTGAGGCAGCCATGGCAAGAGCACAGGGCATAAGGTCAAAAGATAAGAGAATCTGGAAAAACTATAACAGTAATAAGTGGGTGATGTGATTTTAGAATAGTTTTTATGATTTTCTATGTTTTAGAGAAAGATGAAGTGGGATAGAAAGCACAATGACTCTAGGACTTACCAAGAACTTCCTAATTTTCTTTTCCAAGTCATTAAATAGCTCAATGATGTCCTTTTATACAAACCATTTACCATTGGTCATTTAGAGGCAAGTTTACTTGGTAATAACTAATCTTTCTTTAAGACCCTTGTCTAAGTGTTATATTTCCCCTGGTCTTATTGAACCTTACTTCCACACAATATTGTAAATGGTTACCTCTCCCACTTCATTCCAACTTTTTTTAATTTCTTAATATTTCCAGAGAACAAATAAGTAGTCTTTTCACAGGAAACAACACAAAAGTGTGATATGGTTAAAAAGTACAAAAACAAAATAGAAATCCTTGAAAAATCAAAAGATTTAAATTTCAAGAATTTATATTTATTTATAATACTTGAGACAAAATCATATAAACATTTAAATCTATCTATCTACCTATCTATCTATCTATCTATCTATCTATCTATAAAACATTAAGAAAGTAAGAGTTTTCATTTAAAAAATACAAGATGTTGATCATGTGCTATTCCATTCTCCACTGAAAATTGCACAAGAAGCAGAAACCAGAACATTTTTATTCACTAATTCCCTTTAGAGTCTATGGCAGAACCAGGAATCCAACAGAGGAGCAACAACTATTTGTTGAATGAATGAGTGAAGCAAGAAACACCTGGAGGCGCTGGGAGGTTGGCATGCTGGAGGGGCCATGGAAGTTTCCTGTGCTCTCCTCAGACCTTGCCCTATGCATTTCTTCCAACTCGCTGTTCCTGAGTTTTATCCCTTTATAGTAAACCAGTTAGCCAATGAGTAAATGGGTCTCCTGAGTTCTGTGAGGCGGGATAGAAAGGAGTTAGGGAAAGCTCCAGATATGTGCAATGAGGCAGTCAAAAAAGACCTCACAGACCAGTCAGCCTTTAGGTCTTCTCATCAGAGCCCCAACCTCCAAGCACGATCAAAGGGAAGATGGCTTATGACAGGAAATTCCTGCCGTGGACACAGAAGTCAGCAACAACAAAGACTGGCTGAAACCAGATCCATCCAAGATGAAGAAAAAACTGACCTGAGACCATATCAAAGCTCATTTTATGCCATTATAAAGAAAAGTGATACCCCAAGAGGAAGGGGGGCATGAGGGACAAATACCATAACACTTCTAGAAGAAACCATTTTAAGACCAAGACTTCCACCCTCCCACACTCCCACCAGAAGTTAGAGTCAGAATTTGGCTCCACGAAGTTCAGAAATAACCTACCCTTGGAAACACATAAAACCCCAAGAACTGAATGGCCAGAGGCACAACTCACAAGTTCACCCTTGTCCACTCCAGGTGCACTTCGGCTTCTCTCATAGAGCTGTGTCCTAGCCTCTCTGTCTCTACCTGAATAAAACTTGCTTCCACTGTCTCTCAGACTCACTCAGACTGACTCTTCAATGCTTTCCTGTGTGAGCCCAGAGCCTGGAGGTCTGGTCGTGCTGGGGCAAGGCCAGTCCATGATACTGATCTGTAACATTCTATCCAATTAGTGAATCCTGTGGAGGGGATCATAGGAACATCTGTCTTATAGCCAATTGCTTAGAAATACAGGTGTTTGAAGTGTGCAGATGGATCTTGTAGGACTCAATGATTAACTTATGGAATCTGACTCCATCTCTGGGTAGGTAGTGCCATAATTTGATTTAAATTGCAGGACACCCTTGGTGTCCTGAACATTGCTTGATGGTGTGTGTGTGGGAGCAGGGGGAGGTTAAAACACCATTCACACTATAAATGTTAAAGTCGGGTCTCAAAACAATAACAGAAAACACTTAGAACACAGTAAATAATAAATAAAAATTTCTAGTATTTCAACTATTTGGGAAAAGAAAAGTAAAATTCCATAATTTCTTTCTTACATTTAGGACATTCTAAAATAAAATAACCTTTCCATTCCTTCTTCCACAAAAAGAAAAAAATGTTTTAACATCTTAATTCATGAGAAAAATGCAAAGCCATCTTCTCTAGTTATCTTCCCCTTATCTTTAGTAAGATTTGAACATTTAAAAAAGTAAATTAAAATGCCTTATGTAAAGCACAACCTGTTTTATCTTAAAATTATAATTTATGTAACTACTAGAGGCCTGATCCACAAAGATTCATGCAAGAATAGGCTTCCCTTTCCCTGGCTGCTGGCCCCAAGACGCTTTTCTGCCTTTTGCCTTGATGTATCAATTTGCATATTCCATCCTTATTGGTGTGGGCACTGCCATCTTTGTCACAGAGTTAGTCAATTTGCATATTTTGTCCGTATTAGATAAGATAGTTCTTCCTTAAATTTCCACATTTTCTTTTATATTAAAAAATGATATGTGCTCTTTCAGTTTTCTTCATTTATTCACCTATTTAGACAACAATTATGCAACACTTAATAAATACTGGACATTCCATGAGCAACTGAGGGGCAAAGGCAGAAGTAAGGAATAAACCGATGAAGGGATGTAGATAGATAAATATGTCATCACAGTTGTACACAGTTGTATAAGTGCTATAGAAGAAATGTTCAGAGTCCAATGAGACATGAATGTGTTTACTTATTCCTACTCTCCCAGATGAAACTTAGATGGTAAGGGGTAATCCAGAAGAGTCTGGATAAAGCCAACCCTGCAGAAGGAAGGAAACGTGCTGTGCCTCAGACATAGAAAGAAGTTGGTTGAGTTTGAGAAACAAAGGAAAGGCTAGTATGGTTGGCATTTTGCTGAGATATAGTCTAGTGACTTGAAGAGATACCTGTGGAAAAAGTAGGCACCAGATTACTCAGTCATATAACCCAAATGAGCTACTTTTAACATGATTCTCAAATAATGGAAGTCATTAGTGGCTTTTAAGCAAGAAAATGGTATAATCAGATTTGCAATTTAGAAATGGTTCCTATGGCTACTGTATGGAGGATAGGTTAATGGGAGGGACCAAGAATGTACATAGGAGTCCAGTGAGAATGCCATTATAGAAACTTTTCCAGCAGATGGTTGTTACATGAGGAAGAAGAGGAAAGAAAAGAATATTTGACATCTATTTTGGAGGCAGAGCATTAAAACAAATGGTGGTCTCTGATACTAGGAAACTAAAAACCATTATTCCTCTGTTCAAGGAGAAGGAAATGAGTCCTCAGAAACATATGTTCTAAGGGTTCATAAATCAGAGGGCCCACTATTTGGCAGTCCTTTAAGTTAAAATTAAATTGATATTAAAACTACTTTAAGAGAGATAGCTGACTCAGTACTGTTATTCACCCAATACTTTTAGTTCTCCCACGGGCATGCTTAGGACATTTTCCTCGTAATGATAGCTTCAGTTCTGTGCTTCACTTTCGCCAAGGAAATAGGAGTATAAAAGCCACCTGCACTCCTGGGTTGGCGCTTTAAGAGCAAGCACACTATTTTCCCTGTTCTATTTCCCTTCAGTAAATCGAATGGAGGCTGTTCCACCAGCCGGGCTCGCAGAATAAAAGCAACATGGAACAGATTCCCAGCCACACTACGATGGACCTGCGGTGGAAACAAGTGATTCGCATCTATTACTCTAAGTTGCTGAAGATTTTCAAGTTGTTACTGCAGCAAAACCAATTCTATTCTGACTGTTTCGGTATATAGATCATTATTCTCATTTTGTGTTTTGAACATGGAGGGTTCAGAGAAGGTGTAAAGAATCACAGAGAGGGAAATAGAACCCAAGTCCATGAGAACCAGATTCGATGCTTTCTAAGGGGCATCTCTAAATATTGCAAATATAGAAACCCCGAGATGAGCCCAATGAATACATGAAGGCAAACAGCAGAGCTAGGTCAACATTATGAGGAGCCACTGGCTGGCTTGTGTGGAACCGAGAAGAGACACAGAGAATGAAAATACTCGGGAGAAAAAGGGACAGCAACATTTGTGTTGACACTGCTTACTGAAAGAATTATTAAAGCTTGGACCGTATTGTAAGACTGGAGTTAATAAAAGGATGCCAGTGTGTCAGTACATAAAGGCTGAGATAATCAGATAAAAAGTGGGCTTTTTATGTCAAAAGACATACAGATAGGTACACATAATAATAGCCATTGAAGTCATAAAAAATGACTCTAGCTTTAGAACTTGTCAAAACAATCCCTCGGTGTCAGAAAGGAATTTCACAACACGTGTCAGTGTCAGCTGTGTGGCAGCCAAGAGCCCAGTTTCCACGGAGGTGGGTTTTCATGGTCCCGCCGCCCTCCTTCGTTCTCCTTCCTTCTTAACAGTGGTCGTTAGAGAAGATCCACAGATGGCAAAGTTGGCAGGAAAACACCATTAGTGGGAAACACCCACAACTGCAGAACGTGGAAAACATTTTAAAAATGACAAAAACCTTGAGGGTTCTGGGGGTATACCAGTTTGGAAACGTTGCTGTGTCTCTAACCCTAAGGGGCGATTAGGTCTGTTCCCTCATCAGCATTCATTCTGCTATTGAGGTCACTATTGCTGCCGCAGTGAGTGGTTCAGGGGAGCAGGGACCTGCGACCATCAAACCATCACATCCGATTCTCTGCGCTCCCTGAAGAGAGTCTTTCTCACCAGATTTCCTCATGAGCTTGTCATATTGTTGCTTCTCTAGCCATCTTTCCACAAAGACAGGAAAAAACACCACCACCTTGAAAACCAGTAAGTGGGAGACAGAGAGAAACTGGACCTGATGGTGTTATAAGAACACCCACACCAAGTCACAGCCTCAACCCGGGCTTGTGTGCTGGGTGAGAAAATAGAAATTTTATTTGTCTGGAAGCTTGTTTGAGTGAGTTCGTTGTTCAGAGGGAGTCACTTGTGGCTAAAAGTCATCACTGATGAAGCACTCTCACGGTTGATTACCTCGAAGAAGAATATTCTACATTCAACTGTTCAAAATCCTAATTATCAATGAAACATACTTAATCATCTAGTCCGTGAACACTTTTAGAGTTCCTTCTTCCTTAAGGGGATGGAGTTGGTGAGTTTTGTGAGATGTGGCCCTCAGGTGAGTCTGCATTGATCTGTTAAAGGAAAATGAGCAGGTAGTTGCCGTGTAAGGCAGTGAGGGCAGAGAGGTGGATGTCACGGGAGCAGAGATAGGGCAATTCACTAAGCCTGTGCGCAGTAAAGACATCCTGGACAAACGGATGTCTTATGTCTGTTTGTGGGTACAGAGCACAACTTGCTACATTGGAGTACAATATGAGGACCTTTTCAGCATAGAGAATGCAGCTCCCTGAGTCCACTCGGGGGGCATTTTCTGCTGTGTGGGGATCTTACTTTCCCAGGATTATTGTTCTGTTCCCTTCCATATGTTTTACTGCTCAGTTCAAAGCTCTATCCTAAAGTTCGTTATTTCTGGAAGTTGCTTTCCCACATCACCACAGAGAATCCCTTCTCCTTGGACAGCTCTGTGTCCCTGGCCTTTTGCAATGTCACAGATTTCCTCAAAGACTCTGTTCTCCTCTGTTCTAGGTCAAATGACCATTTCCCCTCTCCCTGGGGTGTGGATGCTAAAGCCAGATCCAAGGCGACAGAGGTGCTGAGGCCAAGAAAGGGCACCCTTTGGCCTTCTTTGGAGCCTTTCAAGGTCTCTTCAAAGAAAGGTGATATTTTAGACAGTAAGTGAGAAATCCAGTGCTTTTAGAAATAAATTCAGGCTGGGAAAAGGGAATTAGCCAAATGTTTAAAAGCGGTCCCTTAATTATGAGCTTTTTGTTCTTGTGAATATGTGTCATCTGTTAAAGCTCCTATGTATACATTACAAAAAAAATAGAAAAAATAAATAAACCTAGGAAAAATAATTTTATTTTAATAAATATTTTCCAAAACTCAATAGATTTTTAAATAAACTATTGCTTGATGTTGCTAGATAAATAAAACATTTAAAAATAATTACACATATAAGAACGCATTTGTTCTCACCAAAATGTTATTAACTGTGAAAGTGATAATACAAAATTACCTGTGTAAATATACTTATTATATATTTTAGTGAGACTAAAAATTTTATAATGTTAATAAATAAAATAATATTTTAAAGACTATTCCATCTTATCATTTACTTCATTTGGAGTATGTTTTATATTGTAATGTATTTTTATATACATACATCCTTCATAAATAAAATAAGTATACATGTATTTATGTTAACATTTAAAAAAAGACCTTGCCATTCAATGTGTGATAAGAAAACAACAATTAGAACTACTGACAGATTATGAGGAAAGGAAAAAATGCCTTTATGACCTATTCATTGTTTCATCTATAGAGTTTAGCAGTATGCCTCAGACATTCTAAATGCCTAGTAAATATTTGATAAATGTATGTATAAGTGGTATTCCTAGGTAACATTAGAATATATATTTTCTAGGTAACATTTCAAGGCAATATTTTATTACCTGGAAAATAATTATTATTAGAAAAACTAGAGGCCCATTGCAGGAAGATTCCTGCAAGAATAGGGCTTCCTGCAGTGGTCTCCACTGCCCTGCCTGCTTCTCTCCTGTCTCTGCTTTCACTCCTGCTTCCCTCCCTTCTCCAAGCCCTGTTTGCTCACTTCTCCGCAGCTTCCCTCCGTTCTGCAGGACTGGGCTTCCTTCTATGCTGTATTCAGTCTTCGCCCTGCACAGGGATATGCAAATCAACAACCATCTTGGTTTGGTTAATTTGCATACTCACTCCTGATTGGCTGGTGGGTGTGGCTTGTAGGCATAGTGGAGGTACAGTCAATTTGCATGTTTCTCTTTTATTAGATAGGATCATTATTTTTCTAGGTAATATTGGGATGCCTACTATGTATTACATTGTTGTTTGCATGGCTATCTCACCACCTTACACTCTTACCTTCTGGTTCATTTTAAACACAAACACTGTTTCATGAATGAATGAATCAACAAGTAAATGTATAAGCACTAGTGCACTTATGCTGTCATTTCCTGTATGGCAGACAGAGCATCATCCTTACTAATGAAAGGCTAAGTAGTCATCACGCCCTCACACATGATGCCCTCACGCAATCACAACATGGCTGCATGAACAGCGGAGCATACACAGATGGGAGGGGCAGGGCTGGGCTTGACACTGTATGTGTGAGGGTGCTGGAGGGAAATTGACCAGGATGTTCATGAGGTAGTCCCACGGGCACCGGTGCAGGGCGGGACTCTGGGACTTGGAGGAGTCGTTCCACGGGGCTGAGGGACTCTGGGACTCAGGGCGGTCCTGCAGATGTGTGGGCACTGGCCCCATAGGCTAAACATTAGAGCAGAGAGCACCCCCCCCACACACTCCACCTCCACCAGGGGGAAATGAGTTCCAGCTTCAGTGTCAGGATAAATATGGGGTAGTGGGAGCTTCCCACACTCCATGTCCACCCCCACACACACCTTGACCTGGGGTATAAACATGACAGAAAAGCTCCCTGGTCACTGCTTGGTCCCCTACCCTGAGCTTCTCCCCACACAAGAGCAGCGATTTCATTTCCTGACAAGAGCGGTGACCTCACTTCCTGACAATGGGGCCCAACAGAACGTGGAACCCCGGTAGCCAGGCAGCCACATTCTAAATCAGCCTTTACCCCGCTCGTTTGATAGAGACATTTCCACCAAGGCATGTTCTGCTGTTTGCACAGTGCCACCACCATGATAAGCAAAGAACCACCCATGACAGCTTCTTCCAACATGGCTGCAGCTGGCTCTGCACTCAGCCCCGATGCTTCTGGCCCTTTCCATGGGGGAACCCAGGGAGGCCCAGCGCAGTTTTCTTAGAGCCAGGCCACCACTCTCATTCCCCTCACCATTCCTGTGTCCCATAGCGCCTTAGGGTGCCAGCTTTGATGCAGAGCTCACAGGTGCCACCAGAGACTGACTGGAGGGAGGAGGAAGCCAGATACCCACACCCAGCACTTGGAAAATAGTGATATCAACGTATTTCTTCTAGTTAATTCCCTTTCAATGTGCACATATTCGTGCACAGGGCCACTAGTTTCATAATAAATGCTCTTGTTGCCTATTGCAAAAGACAGAGACATGATTTCAATTTTGCATTTCTGTATCTGGTGGTATGAAGGCATGGATGTGGAAAGCTGGGAAGTTTGAGGGAAACTGAAAAACCAGAATTTGCTGAAAAGCAGAAGGAATTTTTAATCTAGTAAAAAGAAACAAACAAACTAAAACCACAATCATTTATGATGCGATTAACTGCAGTGCTCCAGAATTTCAATCTTGACCATTGGGAATAGATGAAGAAAATCCTTCTGGAATCCAGGGGGCAAACAGCAGGAATGAGGGACTGAGGCCTTTTGGTAACGGACAATGTCTGATTAAGATGCATGGCCCACTTTTAAAGAATTTATTTGCAGTGGCTCAGAGGCAAACACAGTATTGAAGACTAGCTTTTAATGTGAAGCACTGCATGAAATGCTTCCCTCGGGGACTTTCAATGGACATCTAAGAGAAGAGGAACTGTTAGATCTTTTATGATGGTTTTGCTGGCCTTTACATCATTTAAATGGGGTGGAATTTTTGTATGGCATTTTCTAATCATGACATAGCCTGAACAAATGTTTAGTAATGTGGATTGCATTATTATATTTAAAACAAAGTCGTGAGGTCTGTGCAATAAAATGTTAACAATATAAATCATTTTAGCATAATTGATTTTTCTACCTCAGGATTATTTTTATATTGAGCAGAGCAAGGAATGAATTCTTCAGTATACTTAAGGGATTTCATATTTGTATCGCCATGCACTTGGGAGGGAGAGAGTTCCTGTCTCCTCTTATAGGGTGAAAGAAAGATTTTCTCCGAGCATCTCTCTCCTCCACTTTCACCTGGTAGGCCTCTCTAAGGAGACAGAGAATCTGTAGGTACAGTCACTGGTTCACCATTATCTCTTGGGTGGAGATAAACAATCCAATTTTCCAAGGCAGGAAATTTGATTTACAGCTGTGCTCATGTCCTCCCTGACAACTGGGAGATGAAGATCCCAGGGTTTCTGCTCAACATTACAAATAACAAAGCCTGGATTAATGTGTGTGTGTGTGTGTGTGTGTGTGTGTGTGTGTGTTTTAGGGGGAGGGGATGTGGGTGTGTGTACTATGGTATGGGGTTGTCTAGGTGATAAAAATGAAAGCAATATTAGAATTCAATGTTAGCATTTTTGGTTAAGTCCTTCAATATGACATTTATTGGACATAATGTTATTATGTAGGAATTCATCTGAATATATTATTTGCCTGTCTTAGTTGTCTAATTCAGGGGAAAACAAAAGTGTGTTATTTATTATTTGCATGACACTCCTTCTGGTTTGTTTGTTTGTTTGTTCTTACCTCTGACAATTTCTGTTCCGCACCGAAACCACATTCCTTGCACTGTCCATGTATTCCCATCTCTCACCAACATTGTACCTTTGCACGGACTGATATTCCAGTCTCTTTTCCGTTTATAATGATTTATCTTTCAGGACTTAATGCATATTTGCTCTAGGACAGGAGTCCAGATGTGATGCTCCAGTTTTTCTAGAGAGAGATACTGTCAAGCAACCCCGAACCCAAATTTCTCCTCGAAGACAAAATTCTGCAAACCGCATCCCACAGGCCAAATCTCCCCCATCCCATGTTCTGTGCATAAAGTGTTATTGGGATATAATCATAGCCATTCAGTTATATATTATTTATGGCTGCTTTTACGGTATAATAACATAGTTGAGTGAGTAGTTATAACAGGGACCACATGGCTCACAAATCCTCTATTACTATGTAGCCCTTTTATAGAAAATGTTTAGCAATCCCTACTGAAGGCAACAATTGTCTGAAATCAAATAGCAAATATTTCCTTCATAAAGAGGCAGTGTTTTATAGCTCCCCGTAAGCCCTATCAATGCCTACTGTGTTGAACCTTGAGCTTGTCATTCATTTATGTTCCCAGCCTGGCTCCTATTAGCATTGGAATCTTTCCTAAGGAAGATTGGCTCGATGAACACAATCTGGGATGAACATAGTTCTGCACTCATTGTGTCGTTGTAGTTTATCATTTACAGGGTTGGGCAAAAGAAGGTTGATAGTGTTCATATGGAAAATAATATAATCATTAATAAACATTAATAATATAAGAATAAATTCTATATTTTCATGTACTTACAACTATAAGCCTACTTTTCCTCCACCCAGTATGTGTTTCTGCAAGGACTTCCTATCTTTTTGTTCATTATAGATTCTTGAGCTTAGTTATACTAGTTTCTATAAAACCCTTCTTTGGATCGTCTCGCTCAGTCCTGATCTCCATTGATTGTTTTCTCTTGAAAAGTGTTTTTAGTAGCTTATTGATTTGTGTTTTGAGTAACTTGGGATCACATCTGAAATATCATTAAAAATATTTTGTAGAGGGCTTGTAAAGAGTATTGTTGTATGTTTTATGATAGATAATTAACGTGGGTTAAACATAAACTTATCTTTCCTGCAAGAGGGGAGCAGTTAAAATTTTAGTTCGTTTCTTTTAAACTTACTTTATGGGTCATCCAAATATTTGCCTTCAGTTTTGCTATCCAACGTTGGCCACCCAGAATTTCAACTTACGTATGCTATTAGTATTAAAAGCTATAAAAATACAAAACTTATTCAGTGCTGTTCCCTTTTTCAAAATGCCAGTTCTCTTTTCTTATCTTCCTGCTTTAGTTTGCTCTCCAGTGCCTTGATTTGGAATGATTTCTTCTGTCCAAAGTTTGTTGTTATGTGAAGTTTTGATTGGAGCCATTTGAATATTACCAGGAGTAAAACCACTAAATAGTTCTTTGCTTGTGTGTTTTGTTTTAATCTTTTGGAGGTCCTGTCCTAGAATCTTCCACAAACACCACTTTCCTTAATCCTCACCATCACCAGGTCAGTTTTAGTGTGCCCCTATTTCAGACTAAGAAGCTGAAGATCAGAGAGATCTAGCCAAAGTTTCATGGGACGCAAGATACAGCAACAGAATTCAAGTCTATGGTCAACCTGTCAACAGTTGTTCCGTTATCATGCTACCTTTTCCCGCTAAAATGTGTTGTTATTGATTTCAGGAACAGTAAGGGAGAAGGAGAGAGAAATAGAAACATTGATGAGAGAGAAACTGCCTGCTGCCTGCTGCCCCCTTACTGGGAATTGAGCCATAACCAGTGATAGACCTTGACCAGGAATCAATCCTGCCACCTCCTGGTAAGGTATGATGCTCAACCAACTGAGCCAGACCAATCAGGCTCTTGCTGCTTTTAATACATAATCTGCTGGCTTACTGCTTAAAGGCTTCTATGATTTCTGGGGTACGCTAAGAGCCATAGATAAGGTGCTGTGCCTGGATGTTAGAGCAATTTATTCAGAAACAAACAAACAAACAAAAAACAACAACAAAGGTAAAATCAATCTAATTTAATCCCGTATTTTTAATGACTGTATTATATTTACGTTCTACCCTTCTTAATCGTCAGATCATCTTTACTTGAAAGGGTGGTATGAAAGATTCATATTTTCACTGAAATGTTTCTCCACTGTTCGCCCGACTCTCATTGTGAAGTGTATGCAATGTTCTGGTGTCTTCTTAGGCATTAAATGTTAAACGTTAAACATTTCAAAATATGCTGAGAATGAGGCAGCCATTGGGATGTTGTCAATATTTTGCATTCTCCATTAGCAGAGAGTTACATGCATTTCTGCTAGCTCCTTTCAGACGAGAATGGCACAAGGTGGGTGTTTCCACGCATATAATCTATGTATGGTAACCTCTGTACTTGTTTGCCTACATACTTTCCTTTCTTTTTTTAAAATATCTTATTGATTTCAGAGAAGAAGGGAAAGGGGAAGAGAGAAGCATCAGTGATGAGGGGAAATCAGTGATTGGCTGCTTCCTGCATGCCCCCTACTGGGGACTGAGCCCGCAATCTGGGCATGTGCTCAACCACTGAACTACGCATGCTGGTCCTTCCCCAACTTTCTTTTCTGTCTGACAGATTCACTGCACTGTCCAAAGGAATAGGAATGTGACCCAAAGAGGTCTAATTATGTACTCTCAGAACTTGGAACTAGAAAACTCATAGGGACCGCAGACCATGAGCAAAGCAACTGAACAGGTAACTGTAGACCTTGGAGATTACCATGCTGTCCTGGTAACCCTTCTTCCCACAGGCTGCACTTACAGCTATATTTTTGATTTTGTAAGTAACTTCCATTTCTTTACATTCAATTTCTCTATTCTCACAAGGATATTTTTAGACTCATTACTAATAACCAAAATGCCATACTATAGACAAAACTCACGTGTTCAGAAAGGAAGGATGTTCTGAATTATTTAGATTTAGTATAATGGGAGCTTGAAATTATTTTTTTAATTATCTCAATTGCCTCAGTTCGTAGATTATATTTTGAAGAGAAAAAGATCAGAACAAGTAAAGGCGTTGTTAGTCACCAGATTTGGCAAATAAAAATACACAGTGCTCAGTTAAATTTTCATTTCGGATAAACAACAAACGGCAGTTTAGTATATACGATGCAAATATGGGTAGTATATACTCATACTGAAAATATTTTTTGTTATCTGAAATTTGAATTTGACGAGATTCCTGAATTTTATTAAGCAATAACATATTGGCTAGCATAGCCGCACGGAATTTCAAAACAATCTCCAACTTGCTTAGGTGATAGGGAGTGATCAAATACATTTTTATCACCACTGACTTGACTCTCATGAAACTTTCACTGAACCCACTAATTAGATGTCATCAAACCATTTTACCCTATACTCCTCCTTAAGAGTAAAGAGTGATCTTTGTTTTTTTAAATCTATATACTATGGTGTTGCAAATAACCCCTATGTATACACACATACTAGTAGAGGCCCAGTGCTCGAAATTCATGCATGGCAGTGGGGGTGTGGGAGGGGGGGATGTCCTTCAGTCCATCCTGCTCCCTCTCCAATCTGGGATCTCTTGAGGGATGTCCAAATGCCCATTTAGATAGGATCAGGCCTAAATGGGCAGTCGGACATTCCTCTCACAATCCAGGACTGCTGACTCCCAACTGCTCACCTGCCTGCCTTCCTGATTACCCCTAACCGCTTCTGTCTGCCAGCCTGATCACTTCATAGCCACTCCCCTGCCAGCCTGATTGATGCCTAACTGCGCCCCTGCCATCCTGTTTTCCCCTAATTACCCTCCCCTGCAGGCCTGGTCACCCCTAATTGCCCTCTCCTGCAGGTCTGGGTGCCTTCTAATTGCCATTCCCTGAAGGCCTGGTCATCCTCAACTTCCCTCCTATGCCAGCCTGGTCACACCTAACTGCCCTCTCCTGCAGGCTTGATGACCCTCAACTGCCCTCCCTTGTAGGCCTGGCCCTTGATAACTGTCCTCTCCTGCTGGCCTTCTTGTGGTGGCCAACTTGTGTCTACATGGGGCAAGATCTTTTGACCACATGGGGACAGTCATCTTGTGTGTTGACTGCATATTTCTCTTTTATTAGATAGGATAGGGTCCTGGTGCATAGTTGGGAGCCAGGTGTTTTGCCCTGCAGGGTGTCCTGGATCAGAGTGGGGTTTCCCTTGGGGCATGAGGTGGCCTGGGCAAAGGGCCTGTGGTGGTTCGCAGGCCAGCCATGCCCCCTGGCGACCCAAGTGGAGGCCCTGGTATCTGGAGTTTATTTATCTTCTACAATTGAAACTTTGTAGCCTGGAGTGGAGCCAATGGCTCACACAGCCATTGAAACTTTGTTCCCATAAGTGCAGGTGTGTGGAAAGCTCGGCTTCCTCCATCGCCAGGGGCAACCCAAGCCTCCCTGCTGCTCTCTCTGTGGCCAGAGCCATCTTGTTTGGGTTAATTTGCATACTCATTCTGATTGGCTGGTGGGCGTGGCTGGTGGGTGTAGCGGAGGTACAGTCAATTTGCATATCACTATTTTATGCGATGGGATATAAAGAAGTAATATGACAATTAGGTTGTGGCTTTGTAACAGGCCATGACAAGACAGGAGGAGGTTGCGTGTGCAAGTGAGGCCTGGAGTGGAAATGGAGACACAGGCAGGGGGCCCTGCCTGACCCGGTGCGGTGGCTCAGGTGGCCCCGGAGTGGCCACAGGCAGGGGGGCCAGGGGATGCTGTTAGTCACGCATGGGCTCTGGTTCAGCCTGACTCCTGCAGTGGCTGGCGCTGGGTGAGTGAGGTGCAAGTCCCGGCCCCCCACGGGGTGCCTCCTCACATGGTGGGAGGCGGGTCACCTCCTCGTGTGAGTGGAATCACATGGTGGGCCTCTACTCTTACAATATTTCCTGTTTTCGATTTTGGCTGTGTCTATGAAAATAAGATTATCAGTCAACTTTTGTTACAGAGAAAAAGAAAAAAAGAACATCTATGGAAATAGTTCTATAAAATTTTGTGCATCCTCTACTTGCCACCCTGAGAAAACACACACACACACACACACACACACACACACACACACACACTTTCAGGAAAGCTTCTCTAATAAGAATGAGTAAACAGGAAGAAAGAGGCCTGCTCAATTAGAGTCAGGGAGTTATAAGGCTAGAGACAAGGACAAAGAAAAGGCCAACATACAAGGAAGAAAAAACAGAAATGAAAGATTGAAAAACAATAAAACTTACCGCTGAGATATTAAAGGGTATGGCAGGATGCAATATAAAACTGGGTTCAAATATTAATTCAAAAGTAGGTTCAATAATGCATTTACACATACCAGGGGAGAAGATTAGTAGTTGAGGGGGAAATGGAAGACAATATAACACTCACTATTCACTGGGTCCTTCTTTCGAGCCATATCAATGGTGCATGATGTTACGTGCTCAAGATTCATGAGCTATCTCCAGGGACCGGGGCCATTAGTCTCAACCAACAATAAATAGGTCTAACACCTATTGACGGTATTTTTCTAGGTTAAGCCTCCTTTTTCTAACATTATGTGAAGAAGGATTATGAGTGGGATGCATCCAAATGTCTCCGGAAAAGGATGGTGCTCGGCTCTCAGAGGGAGAAAGCTCAGCGAAGCTTTATATTTCCAATAAAGTCATCTGAGTCCTTCCTGCCAGAAGGAATTCCAACATACGCGCAATACATCACTGCTGTGAGTTTACTTCAAGCACAGAAGTGCATGGGGGTGGCTGAACATTCTTCTGGACGAAATTCAACATTATGGTTCCTGCGAAATTGACCATAAGTAAGACACATGGAAAGTACTTGAGGCTGTAAAATCGAGGAAGAATTTGCTGAGCAATGGCTGTAGATACCGCTTATGCAACTGGCATCTGCTTGAAGAACTGGATCACGATAAAAGCTACAGAAAATTGCAGAGTCTCAAGTGTATGACGGCGGGGAACTGAATACATTGCCCACATCAGAGTCCCAGCCCTAAGAGGTTAAAAGGATCTCGGAAAGAGTCACCTCTTGGAAGTCACAAATGGCTGAGACAATGGTCAAAGCAATGAAAGACAGTCAAGCCACGTTGTAGTTCTTACCTTTGAAAAGCGGGGTGCAGAGAAAGACATTCTGTACTTGGTGCCAGATGGAGCTGACTTCTGAAATATGATTTCACGCATTTACCCACAAGTCGCATGCCCATGAACGTGATTTACGATCTCTGATTGTCAATGTCCTTACCTGTACAACACAGGTAAGCCTACAATTACTATGAGGATGAGATGAGATCATGAATATGAAATAGGTGGCAGGTACGCAGCATCAGTAAATATGTGTCATCTTCTTTAACCCAGTCATATTAAAGCTGAGTTCTCCTTTTTAATGTGTTAATTGATCAATTAATATACCCACTATTAGGTATTTTTTTTTTACTAATCTCTGTAACAAGCAATATGATTTTATATGCACTTCACAATGTTATGGAAAACTTAATAACTTCTTGATGTTGGAAGAGATTTTCTTGAAGAATTTGTTCACTTAGATTGTTTCCAGATATCCTTACATTTTTAAAAAAATATATTTTATTGATTTTTTACAGAGAGAAAGGGAGAAGGATAGAGAGTCAGAAACATCGATGAGAGAGACATCGATCCGCCGCCTCCTGCACATCCCCTACTGGGGATGCGCCCGTAACCAAGATACATGCCCTTGACCGGAATCGAACCTGGGACCTTTCAGTCCGCAGGCTGACGCTCTATCCACTGAGCCAAACCGGTTTTGGCCAGATATCCTTACATTTGATTGTTAGCTAAACCAGGAACATGGGGCCTCTTGGCTGCACTTACTTTTCATTGGAAATTGAATACTATTTGGTAAAAGCTACCCTTAAGTTTGGCAGTTTGGAATATAATTTGTTTTCAACTTGGAAGCTTAATTAATTTTTCTAATTGAAACAAAGACTAAAAATAATATGTGATTTGGCTTACTAATTTCACTCAGGATTGGCGAATCTCTGTGGATTTCCAATCATCTTTTTTTCATTTTTAAGTTTTCTAAAGCTAGTATTGATTGTAATTTCTTTCCCAACTCCCCATCAATTTAATAGATGAAGATATTGAGTCCAGAGAGTTTGACATGATTTCAAATTGAATAATATTCCAGCTCAGAATGCTATAGGTCATCTGGAAACTAACTTTCATTAGATATGTTGCTATTTCTGCCTCTCTCTGAAAACTGATAAAATGTCTCTTTATTTCCCTTTATTATTATTTTTTGGTGCACAGATGATTTCAATGAAAAGATAGTTTCTACGCTAGTTATTCTGACAGAGGCCTCCAAGTAATCATAATCTTGCTCTCATGGAGGTCGGTCTGTCTGTCTATCTATCTATCTATCTATCTATCTATCTATCTATCTATCTTATATATGTGTATATATGTATATATAGAATATATGGATAATACTCATGAATAATATAGCTATTTTTTCATGGTTTTCTTGATTTTAGAGAGGGGAAAGGGGAGATAAAGAGTACAGAAACATCAATAATGAGAGAGAATCATTGATTCACTGCCTCCTGCACACCCTCTACTTGGGATTGAGCAGGCAACCCAAGCTTGTGCACTGATCAGGAACTGAACCACTGAGCCACACCAGTTGGCTGAATATAGCTCTTTTTAAATGAAGTTATAAGTTTTTCTGTGTGTATTACAACTCTCTACCTTATAATGAGTTATATTTACAGGGTTCCAGCATATTTTTAGAAAATTTATTTATAATTGCAAGAACAGTTTAGCAGGTACAGTTTTTATTTAAGAGAGTTAATACCAATATCCCATTACTATGCCTGTCATTTATAAACTTGTTTGAACTATTGGTCCAATGAATTTCATTTAAAGAATTTTCATAATTAGAAAACAGGTTGCTTAAATAAATTAACAATTACAATAAAGAGAAAAACACACTTTGGAATGTAATTTAATCATTATAAAGCAGAGAATTTGGTTTGGTAAATCATTTATATATAAAGTTTTCATTCACAAATAGATTTCATAGTCTTCCCCCCACCCCTCTCTCCATCATCTCTATTGAAGAAAACTCTGGGATTCAGATGAATTGTGTTATCTAAAGGTGCACAGTAAAAGGCTATGGCAGGGGACTTGAGGGGAGAGAGTGTCAGATTTCTAGGTTTAGCAGATTTCCATTCCACTATTCTTTCTTATTTCTTTGACACTGGAATGCAGTGGGAAGAAAGTGGATAAAATCTTCATTTACAACCCCAAAGATATAGTCAATGACTCAAGGAGCAGGTACAATATGCCTTTGGCATAAAATTAACAAATACATTTGTTGTAGAATTTAATAAAAAGCATAATTGATTTTTGCTGAAACATATTTTATGTCAAAGCAGAGGGACTGTATAATGGTGGAAATTTTGACACCAATGCTCTCATGGCATGGACATTTCCATCAGGAAGAAGGAAATGAAAACACAACTGGAATTGCTTTGAATTAAACATGGGAGAAAACCGAAGATGTGAAAAGTTCCTTGCATGGGAGTATGATTATGAGATCCGCAAGTTGCTTAGGGAGTGGAAAACCATACAGATGAGACGGTTCTTTAAGAGAACTTTTTGATGGGAGCCAAATGTGACTACAGAGATGACACATTGTTTGTGACATGACACAGAAAATTAAGAACAAAAGTAGCAAAAAAAAAAAAAGAATAAAAATAGAGCCCACAGAAGGAGGTTAGTCATGCACTGGGACTGCCTCCTCAGCAGATAGTGTGAGGAATTAGAAAAACGTGATCTCTGCATCAGACAGATCTGAGTTTCCATTACAGTTCCATTGATGGCTAGATGGATGAGACTGGACAAATCCCAGGACTCCATTTCCAGAGGAAACTGTAACACTAGTTTCACAAGGTGAGGTGGGGATTGCATACAACCAATTCCTATAAAAGTTTCTGTTTTACTGCACCTGCTGGGAACCCATACAAGACTGCAATGATTTTTTTTTACATTATCACTATTACCACCATGACCACCTCTATCACTACACCACCAACACCTGCACCACCTGCACCACCTGCACCACCACCACCACCACCACCACCACCACATACAGATGAACTCTCTGAGTCCGTCTCTCATCTCATAAGATGAAAAGTTAAATTCAGACATGTACAGATGTATAAGAATCTGCCTCCTCACCTCTTCATTAATAAGATACAATATCTATGTCTTAATGAACCATGTTTATTAAAGATTTTAAGAAAAGGACCATACTATTCTCATAAAGCAAGACAAAAAACAAGGCTTTGTGTGTTTTCTGTAGAAAAAGTTTCTTCATCAGCCATCTTAATTACTCACAATCCTTCTCTTCTTGTGACATACTTTTTTTTAAACAGTTCATATTTTGTAGGTAAGATTTAACCAAGATTTCCTAAGCGTTTATTCAACCTGCTTCAAATAATTGTTTCTGTTTTACTTATTACTGGCCTCCGTTCTCTTTCCTGCCACAGTTTCTTCCCTCAGCATCCCTGCCACACACATGCTAAGCCCTAAGACCTTGTCTCCAACTAACTCCAATCTAACACAATAAACATCTTGGAAAAACTAAGTCCAATACATGGGGAAAGGCTTCATCAAGTTGCATTTTTGTCTTTTCTTTTTTTAAAAAATATATTTTATTGATTTTTTACAGAGAGGAAGGGAGAGGGATAGAGAGTTAGAAACATCGATGAGAGAGAGACATTGATCAGCTGCCTCTTGCACGCCCCCTACTGGGGATGTGACCGCAACCAAGGTACATGCCCTTGACCAGAATCGAACCTGGGACCTTTCAATCTGCAGGCTGATGCTCTATCCACTGAGCCAAACCGGTTTTAGCCACTTTCGTCTTTTCTACGTTTATTTTTCTTTTCTCCAAAAAATCACTGAACACTTGTACTCTGGTACAGGTGTCATTTGAGACACTGGACATTCTAAGATGACACGGTATGACTTTACCGCACTCAGAAGCGACATATGCCAAGGCTCAGTCTCTATAGCACAGCCTCTCCTGTGTCTCCTGGAACTTCTCTGAACGGCACATCCACAGCACATGGCAACCTCTTAATAGCAACATCTGAAGACTATATCACATTTAAAAAATATATATTTTATTGATTTTTTACAGAGAGGAAGGGAGAGAGATAGAAAGTCAGAAACATTGATGAGAGAGAGAGGCATCGATCAGCCGAGTCCTGCACGCCCCATAGTGGAGATGTGCCCGCAAGCAAGGTACATGCCCCCAACCAGAATTGAACCTGGGACCTTTCAGTCCACAAGCCGACGCTCTATCCACTGAGCCAAACCGGTCTCGGCGACTATATCTCATTTTAATTATACAACTTGCTCACCCAGGGTGGCCTTGATCTCCATGGGTGTTACTGGCCCTTGGTGGCAATTTCAGGGGCGGCTCCATGGAAAATCTCGTCAGGGAACTTACAGGACCAATGTATGGCTCTACTGAGGCATCTTTTCAGAACTTTAGGTCCCCAATTCCAGGGACCTCAGTAACAGGACAGCTGATTCAAAGGCAAGAAAATTTCCAGACAGAAATTTCCTGAGAATTAGAGCTCAAGTGAGCAAAAGGAACCCATATTAGAATCACCCATATCCATTAGCAATGAAGTCAAGGCATGAATCTGGGTATTCTAATACATAGTCCAATGTGGTTGACGATGTTAAGAGATTTTTTGATTAAAATCAAACACACAAACTGTTGTACTCTTAAAAGAAAGGGGGGGAAGGCAAGAGAAAGTGTTCAGCAGTTATTTACACATTAAGTGTAGGAGTAACCTGGAACAGAACATAATATCAATCGAGAAAACCATTTCCATCATCCTTAAATACTGTCTTTGGCCTTTTAAAAATTGTTTCCTGGTGGCAATTAAGAACATCCAAACAGAAATCTGTTTTCCCCCGTATCACGTGGAGGAGAATTGAGACCATACAGCAGCAGAGAGAGACGCAGGATCGTTTCCAGTGGCGCTTTTACTTAGATCCTTAAGACCTTGGGCAGGTTGATTCTCATTAGCTCTGCGCTTAGGTAATTCAGGACAGCTCAACAGTTTTTCCGGTCAACAGCCCGGCTCTCCTCTTTCTCTGGTTAATGAGGTGAATCCCCTTCGAGCGCTTGGGATAACAAACTTCTCTCTGACCATCTGCTTGTAACTTTGACACCGAGTGACAAGTGCAGCCATTCCAGAATACATTAGGAGTTAAGTCAAAGTTTTCCACTCTTCCCTCAGTATTTCACAACAGAGGATCCCTTCCTCTTTGAGACAGCACGGGGGGACCTGGAGAGTATTACGCTAAGCAAAATAAGCGAGTCAGAGAAAGACGAGTATCGCATGATCTCACTCATATATGCAATCTAATGAACACAGTTAAACTGATGGGCAAAATAGAGCAAGAATCACAGAAGCCTGGAACAGACTGTCAAATCTCAGGGAGAAGGTGGGGAAGTATAGGGGTGAAGGAGGGGAGGGGGAAGGGGAAATTAAGAAGGTGGGAGATCGACCGAAGAACTTGAATGCATGTATGCATAATCCATGGACACGGATAACAGTGTGGTGAAGGCAGAGGGCAGGGGAGAGGGGTGGGCTAGAAGAGGTCAATGGGGAAAGGAAGGAGACATGTGTAAATCCTTCAACAATAAAGATTTAAAAAATAAAAAAAATAGAATAAAACCAAATACCTCAGCATGGCTTTCTGGCTGAATTATTCACATAATTGCTTCAACTCTTCACATCCTGATTGTGAAATATTGCCTTGTAATTCTTATATTAATGTGTCTTATTTCTGAAATAACATTCAAATACTTCTTAAAGTGCAAAGGAGACTGTGGCATTAGCAGGTGAAGTTAAAATGCAATTAAAGAGAGTAATCATTCTCATTCTGTCAGGAAAGAGTGTAACAGAGACGGTGCCACATGAGAGCATTAACTTGGGGAGAAACTAAAGAACAAAAAATACCCCCTAACGCATCTGGCAATCCTATCGCCTTAGTCTTTACCACCTTGCTAAACGTTGCTTTAGCTTTCCGCTTTAATAGTGGCCAACTCTGAGGTCTGACATGAAATAGGCTATTTCATCTGGGATGGTTTAAGCTGGCCTAAGGAGTGACAGGAGAATATAGCAAGCAGTCAGCGCTAATGACAGCACACCATTTTTATAGACTAAAGGGTGAGCAATGAATTTCAATTATAGAGTGTCAGGATGCCCAAATGCAGGGACCTGATAACAAGTCAGGAGCTCACAGTTTGTGGAAGACTTCTGTGGAATTTCAATAAAGCTCTTAGCTCTCAGCACTGCCTTTTTTATCCTTTTTTTTTTCTTTGCCAGAAGCGAAGAGATGTAATCTTTCCCGAGCAACTCCATCTCCAGCCCCCCTCCAGCCATCATGTTGCAACAGCTAAATGAAGCATGCTTTTCTAACATATGGGCTTCCCCTGTGGCTCATATTCCAACATGCTTGGGAGTGACAGAGAGAGTGGGCATAGATTCTCATCTGCCACGTTCAAATGGAGTTTTCCAAAATGTATTATTAGCTCAGCCATAGGGAAGGATCCCTGATGGCCTGATAAGGCCATTTCCTGCCAAATATTTGAACAGGTTGTGGGGAGGGGGGTGAGGGAGGAGGGAAATAATGGTAAGGGACCACACTACTCAGTTGAAATTGAACAAGATTGATGCTCAAAAAATAGTAAATATCACTGATTCTATTAAGTTCACTCTTTCTATATTGCTCAGGGGATATGGTTAGCAAAGGCAAAATGAGAGCAATCAATGTATTTCATCTTTTGACGCTGAAATAAATGATAAATGGGTTGAGTTTAGCATCCATTTCACTTAATATTTTGTATTATAACATGCCCAAAAGACAACTTTTGATTTCCCTCTCTGAACTTGCTGTACCTGCAGCTTCTTAATTTGGTTGTAGACAGCTCCTTGCAGACGCTCTTGCCAATACAATCTAATTCCTCCTCGACTTACCCTTTTTGCTCACATACTCTGTAGACTTCCCATTAGGAAATCCCGTTGTCTCTGGCTTTAAAGAGTACTCAGAACCAAATAATTTTTCACTCCCCTCACTGCCACCATTGGGGTACCAAATACCAGATTTACATATATACTTTAAGGCCACCAAAAATTGTGGCCTTCCAAAGAAAAATTGGGGGGAGGGGGGTGAGAGAGATGCATGCATGTATTTCTACAGTAGTTACTATACAGGCTCTCTGCTCCTACTTTTGCCTTCTCCTAACCCTGCATCTCTTTGCAATACAGCAAACTAGTCATCCTGAGAACATTATCTTTTGAACAAAAGATCATCAAATGATTCTTTGAACATATATTATATATACATGGAGAGAGAGAGAGACAGAGAGAGAGAGAGAGAGAGAGAGAGAGAGAGAGAGAGAGAGAGAGAACACTATGGACCCACAGTTCCCTCTAGTATCTTGAACTTATTAATTATATTTAATTTCAAATTACAATATATGAATTATCTGTATTCAAGCATCTGCTCTTGTGTCTTTAAGTGCCTTGTGATTTCCATGGAATGCCTTATACTTTGAATTGGTAAGTGCAGAGCCTCTTTGAAGTGTTATCTACTCCAAAGAACACACGTGTTTTCCTGGCCTGCAGATGGCGTGCCCTCTGTGCATCTTGACAGCTTGCCCTGGGTGGCTTTTGGCTACACGCAGACCGGGTTATTTCAGCTTTCCTCTGACTGGGGGGGCTGGTTGTGCCTGCCATGTTCCTTCCACCTTCGTAAGCTTGGACTCCCGCCTCCATCTTCTTAGCAACCTCCGATGGTGGAACTTTCTGCCCAGTTCTTCGCCTCCAGGCTGCTGGTTCATTCCAAAGGTTCTTGGTCTTGCCTTGCGCTGCAGCACCTTTGGGTTTGGCCAGTTCTTCAAGGAAACAGGAGGCAGAGAAACTTTTGGCTCGCTTCTCTCCAGTCTCTTCTCTCCAGGTTCCTGATCTTCAGTCCCAGTTCCTTTGGCAGCCCGGGACCCTCCTCTCTGCTCACCGCGGAAGATGAGCTGTCTCCTGGGGCTCCATTCCTCCCCGGCTGGGAGCTGGCAGAAAGCTTCAGGGAAAGTTGGGCTCCCGTTCCTGGATTTGACTTTGCTCAAGGATTTTGGCCCTGCGAGTTCTGCCTGCAGTGCCTTTCTCTGATGAGTTTCAGGTAGGTTTGTTCTAGAATGGAGTTGTGTAGAGTTCATTCCGGTGGTAGGGTTAGTCTAATTCAAGTTTCTCCTCGTGGCCAGCCCTGGATGTTCACTTTGTCCTGATTTTAATCATTTTAGTCCATTTCATTGATGTTAATAATTTTAGCCTATTTCATTGGTGTTAATTTTAGCTTATTTCACTGGCGTTTACTACTGATGCCCCACTGTTCTTCTACCACCCCAATTTTGATCTTAGAGATCAACTCTGTTTTATAGATTCATGCTATTTTCATTGCTTTATACTTTCCCACCATATTAACTCTAAGTCCAAATCTTTCCATTGCATTGACAATGCACATCATAAAATAACTGACAACTTATGGTAAATTAAAGAGTACTGCAAATAAAAACATAAGCTTTTCTCCAAATTATTTTTAAAAAACACATTCACTGTTTTCAGTGTACCTTAGCAACTGATCTTTCCTCCTAATTTGAGGACATGACAGGAAGAAAATGGCGCATTAGAAAACTGCAATACAGGCCAGAGAGGTTTAAAATGCCCACAGACATGAATCCTCTGACCTAATGTCTCCAAACTGCCTCTGTGAATGAACATATTTCCTGTTATCTCAACAACGTAAGTATATTTTCAGACAGGCAAGTTATGACACAACAAAACAAAGCTACGACTAATCTCTTCATTTTACTTTGTCCTTGCTATTTAAAAAATGTGTTTTTATTAAGTGAGAGGGACTGTGAGAAACATCAATGATGAGAGAAGTCATTGATTTGATTGGCTGCCTCTTACCCACTTCCTATTGGAGATCCACCCTGCAACCCAGGCATGTGCCCCTGACTGGGAATCGAACCATGACCTCCTGGTTCATAGGTCAATGCTCAACCATGGAGCCACAACAGCCAAGCTGTCCTTGCTTTTGAACAGTATCTTCTTAGGGAATTCTGTCTGATACCTCACCTTTTCAATGTTATCTCTGCAAATGTAATATCTAACCCCTATTGGAAGTCTA
Organism: Lasiurus cinereus; assembly: GCA_011751065.1. Classification (NCBI taxonomy): domain Eukaryota; kingdom Metazoa; phylum Chordata; class Mammalia; order Chiroptera; family Vespertilionidae; genus Lasiurus; species Lasiurus cinereus. The sequence continues at coordinate 8,929,757 of JAAGEH010000452.1, read as the reverse complement.
GTAGCAAAGTCTCCCATTACAGAATAAATTTGCCTAGTTTCATCAGAATATCAATGTTTTGAATCTCACATATCTTCGGGGCCCCAGGTTCTTAAAAGCAAATAACATATATAATCACCCATAATTTCAGAAGCTATAAATCTGCCATGTGTCCTATATTACTTTGGCTTCTAAAAACTCCAAGGTCTATTCTGTGTTCAAGTGAAACCTCTAGTCTCAGTCTAAATTTCTGCTATAAACATTTCTTCTTCCTTGCACAGCATTACATAACCTTTTCTCTTTGACATGTATTCAGAATTTGCATGGATAATGAGTTGTAATGAGAATTAATCCATGATAGCTCCTGTGAGTTGAAGTACATGTAACAATAAATAAGTACAAAAATGAATAAATTAACGCCAAATTCCAAACCACTTAACAATTTTGTTGTGGGACTTTTTACTTTATTTTGTGGATGGTCAAATACAAATGGTAGCCCTTATATGCAGCTCTGACCTTGAGCAGGAATGGAATAATCACCTGAGAACATTGGACCAAAAGTCATTATTAACCAGCAGCTCTTGCCTCTCTCCCAGTTTCTGCCTGACTTGGTTATTCGTAGTTTCCTTTGCAATTTGTCTTGCTTTATGTCCCTGGAAACTCGTGTTTTATTCTTTCATTTCCATAATTACAATCTAGCTTGCACATTCTCCCAAATGCACACTTGCTCGTAAATTGTGTGTGCATATCTGTTTTGAAACTTTCAGTGTTTTCAATCTTAAATAATTTCAAAGGGACCATAGGTAACTCTATATTTTTTGCTACTTTGCTCATTTTAAATGTTCTCAGGTAAAGTGGTCTTTGGGCTTAAACATTTTCAATAAATAATCCTAGGCATATAGAACATTTTGGTGTTTGTTTTTTAATGTCACATCACTCAAATTTGTGAGTTTAGGTAGGCATATATATCCTTTAAAGAACCACGGTCAGGTTGGATAAAAAAAAGTTTTACTCTAAATGATCTGGTATTTCTCTTGAAAATTTGACAAATAAATTGACAATACAATTGGCATGGCTGTTATTGCTTCTATCTTGGATTTGAAAATTTGATTTTTTTGTTCCATGGTATGGAAAAATACTGCATAATAGTATATAATGTTTTCCCAGATGTTCTAAACAGATTGCTATGCATATGAGTCAATATATAAGCCTCTTTATTATTGGGGAATTTGTGTGAACATGTTTATCTGAGAAAGGCTGAGGTTTAAGTGGAAGAATCCTGCCATAAAAAAGTGGAAGATTTGCTGAAAATTTTAATATTAAATTTTAATATCAAATGAAGATTTTTCTGGTTTGTGGTGATTGATTGAAAATTAGAGTGTCTTAACTATAACTCTCTGACTAAAATCCTATAATTAAAATTAGGGAAATTATTCCACCGTGTTTTAGTCAGAATATACCACTGTGCATCATTTCAAGGGGAACTACATTGCTTTTTTTTTTTTTAACCCTCACTGAGGATATTTTTCTATTGAGTTTTCAGAGAGAGTGGAAAGGAGTGGGAGAGACACAGAGAGAAAAACATCAATGTTAGAAAATTAGTTGCCTCTGCACATGCTCTGACCAGAACAGGGAACTGAGCCTGAAACTGAGGCATGCCCTTGACCTGGAATTAAATCTCGGACCCTTCAGTCCCCTGGCTGATGCTCTATTATCTGAACCAAACTAGCTAAAGCTAATACTTTTTCTCTCATATATATATATATTTTTTTTTCATTTCTGGACCTCAAACCAGGCAACCTGATTCCAAATCCCTACTACTACTACTGCTGCTGCGGCTGCTACTACAACACACACACACACACACTCGCACACACTTTCTTCGGCATTATGGAATATTATTAAATAACAAGTGATACATATCATATTAAAGTGATAAAGTTTTCCCCGAGACCGGTTTGGCTCAGTGGATAGAGCGTCGGCTTGTGGACTGAAAGGTCCCCGGTTCAATTCCAGTCGGGGGCATGTACCTTGCTTGCGGGCACATCTCCAGTGCGGGGGCTGCAGGAGGCGGCTGATCGATGTCTCTCTCTCATTGATGTTTCTGACTTTCTATCTCTCTTCCTTCCTCTCTGTAAAAAATCAATAAAATATATTTAAAAAATAAATAAAAATAAAGTGATAAAGTTTTTATTTACCACATTAAATTATAAAGAAACTTTATATGGAATTGCATGGTTAACATGTATCTGCATGTGCATTTTTAGTACTATACTATTGTCTGCTCCTTCCTGGACCAGATGACTTGAAGCAGGGGAGGGAAGCGGCCTCATTACCCCTGAAAAGTGTCAAGACCCCGGCTCTCCAGGAATCCCCCTGTGATGCCACCCCGTGGAGAGCAAAGGGTGCTCCATTACTAGAAGTGAGGCAGTCTAAGCTCTCAGCATTGGCTCCATGACACCACGTGGGTGGCGACATCTTTACTGCCAGACAGGGATGAAAATATTGGCAATATTCTCAGCCTTCTCTGTCCTCATGCAGCATCAGGGTTCAGGCACCTGTCTGGTGAGTGTGGAAGCTTTCCACTTTGCTGGTGGGGGAAAGGCAGAAGCTGGGTGTGTGACTATAGTAAGCAAGCATCTAATAGTTCTCTGCCTTGCTAGGTTGACCTTTTCCTGGTCCATTGGTGAGAAGGAACAGGCTTTCTTTTTGTTTTTTTTTGCTCTGTGCATTGACATTTCCAGGTTACTAGAGTCTTCAGCTCCATGTCTGGCATGTATGATGCAAAATGAAACCCGGGAATCTCACCACCATGTCATTGCTCAAGTCCTAAAATCCCTAAGCTGTGTGCCTTCTTCTTTCCACCTTTAAAAATTTATTTTATTGATTTTTTTTTTACAGAGAGGAAGGGAGAGCAATAGAAAATTAGAAAATTCGATGAGAGAGAAACATTAATCAGCTGCCTCCTGCATGCACCCGACTAGGGATGTGCCAGCAACCAAGGTACGTGCCCTTGACCAGAATTGAACCTGGCACCCTTCAGTCTGCAGGCCAACGCTCTATCCACTGAGCCAAACTGGTTTTGGCTTCTTTTCACTTTTTAATGTTTGTTTTACATATAATATATTGGGTTTGAATTAGACTTAATGGGAGAAATAGGAAAAATACATCTCCATCTTCCTAGAATTAGAAGATCAAGTGTTTCCTTTTTACATGTGAATAGCCAGACACTAAGCTATCTCACAGGCTTACACTGTCCTTTAAGACTCATCTGATTACTCTTGCCTTGAAAAGTTTAATCTTTGGCAGCCAGTCTTAACTGGAAGAGGAAGTTGTTTTATATTGATCTTGGCCTATCTATAAGCCATGCTGTGGCTGGAACAGCCCCATGGTTCTTATTCTTATTGCTCTTCAGTAATAATCATCAGAGCCCAGCTGGTGTTGCTCAGTGGTTGAGCATTGACCCATGAATCAGGCGGTCACAGTTTTATTCTGGGTCAGGGCACATGCCCAGATTGCAGGCTCTAGATCCCTAATAGAAGGCTTAAAGGAGGCAGGAGATCAATGATTCCCTAACATCACTGACGTTTCTATCTCTCCCTGTCCCTTCCTCTCTTTGTAATCAATAAAAAATATTAAAAAATAAAACTTTTGAGAAAAATAAAGGTTTATAATTCACAAGACCTGAGATTATGTAGCACCCCTGGGGCCACAAAAAAGGTGTGTGTGTGTGTGTGTGTGTGTGTGTGTGTGAGAGAGAGAGAGAGAGAGAGAGAGAGAGAGAGAGAGAGAGAGAGAGAGAGAGAGGGAAATGTCTAGGGTGATGTTTTCTTGAGGTCAAGTGTAAGGATCTAGGGATTCCTGGACTCACTCTTCATTGGTCAATTGAAAACATAAGGGCGCACATTGAAAGCTCAGGGAGAAAACAAACACCAAGGAGTCTAAATGGTCAGTTCCTGAAATCAGCCAAGGTCTCTAAAAAGAGGAGCATCTGCTGAAACCGGTTTGGCTCAGTGGATAGAGCGTCGGCCTGCGGACTGAAAGGTCCCAGGTTCGATTCGGGTTGGGGGCATGTACCTTGGTTGCAGGCACATCCCCAGTAGGGAGCGAGCATGAGGCAGCTGGTCGATGTCTCTCATCGATGTTTCTAACTCTCTCTCCCCCTCCCTTCCTCTCTGTAACAAATCAATAAAATATATTACAAAATAAAAAGAGCATCGGGGTGGGCAGCCTGGTTCCGGCTCTAATCCAGTCTTGCGCTGGCAATGTGTTCTTTGGAGATGCGCCCTTTGAAGTGGATGCCTCTGAACCGGGTGCCTCAGCGTAAGTCAGGCACTTGCATCGCAGTCAACAACACAGAGGAAACTCTCGGGGCTCACACTTCAGAAGTGTTTCTGAAGTAATTTACAAAATTGCCATATTTCACAACATGGACTAGAAAGAGGCTGTCACTGCCTGCTGGTCCGGCCGTGAGTTTCTGTTTGTTTGTGAAAGGTACTGCGGGGCCCAGACACATCCAGATGTATTTCCTCATGTTTGGGCTATTATTGTGGTAAACCCGGTTCAATTTATTACTTTCTCAATGACCAAGGTTTTAAATTTTCTAAAACATGTTTTAAGATAATGCTGAGTAGTGGCAAAATTGCTAAATTTTAATCGCATACAGAGGCATATTTTATTTTATGCTGAAATTTAAAGACATCTTAATAAAGTCACCCTACTGATTTCCAAAATCAGCCAAATAAGGCATTTAAATGGGACCTATCAGCTATTACATATGAGTCTTTTTACTCAAACCAACACAATTCAGTAACTTCACAATTTCCTTTTGATTATCAGTCATCTTTTAATTCCTGGGAGAGATGATTAGATAGCATGGGCTGTTGGTTAAAATATAAATGATGAGACTGAATGAGAGACCAGTCTCCTGAGTAACATGACCAAAATCCTATCTAATAAAAAAGTAATATGCAAATTAACCATCACTCCACTATACCCACAGCCATATCCAATAGCCAATCAGAAGCAAGTATGCAAATTAACCCCAACCAAGGTGGCTACAGCCACAGAGTGAGGAGGGAGGCTTGGGTTTCCCTGGTGATGGAGGAAGCCAAGCTTTCCACACACCCAGGCTTCCACTCGAGACTACAAAGTTTCAATTATAGAAGATAAATAAGTCCCAACAAAAATGGTGGCGGCCACAGAGCTGGAGAGAGCGGGAGGCCACAGTTGCCCCCAGCAATGGAGGAAGCCCAGCTTCTGCATCCCTGGTCTGTCTTAGCTTCCACTTAAGGCTACAAAGTTTCAGTGATAGAATATAAACAAATCCCAACAGAAATGGCTGCCACCATGGAGCGCGCAGGATGTTTGGCTCTGCTCCAGGCTACAAAGTTTTAATTGTAGAAGATAAATAAATCCCAGATACCAGGGCTTCCACTTGGGTCACTGGGGGGGTATGGCCAGCCTGCAAACCACCACGGGCCCCTCACCCAGGCTGTCCCATGCCCCAAGGGAACCCCTACCCTGACCCAGGACACCCTTTAGGGAAAACTAGAGAGCCCCCACCCATGCACCAGGTCTCTATCCTATCTAATAAGAGTACTATGCAGATTGACCATCACTCCAACACATAAGATGGCTGCCCCTATGGAATCAAAGATTCTGCCCTATGTGGGCACAAGATGGCTACCACAAGGTGGCCACCTGGGGAGGGCAGTTGGGAGGGACCAGGCTTGCAAGGGAGGGCAGCTGGGGGTGATCAATCCTGCAGGGAAGAGCAGTTAGGGGTTAGCAGGCTGGCAGAGGAGGGAATTTGGAGATGACTGGGCCTGAAGAGTAGGGCAGTTTGGGGTGGGGGGGGCAGGCCTGCAGGGGAGGGCAGTTAGGGGAAAACAGGCTGGCAGGGGAGCAGTTAGGTATCAATCAAACTAGCAGGGGGTTGGTTAGGGGGTTATTAGGTTGGTAGGCAGAAGCAGTTAGCGGCATTCTAGAAGGCAGGCAGACAAGCATTTGGGAGCCAGTAGTCCTAGATTGTGAGATGGAAGTCTGATTGCCTGTTTTGGTCTGATCCCCTACTGGGGACATCTCTTAAGGGTTCCCAGATTGGAAAGGGAGCAGACTGGGCTGAGGGACACCCCCCTCCCCTGTGCATGAATTTCATGCACTGGGCCTCTAGTATTATATAGTTTAAAAGCAACATTGGGAAATTTTTGTGTTTTCTATTTGGCAAAAGGTTATTTTATAGACTTAAAACTATTTCTGGAGACTATCAGGTTGAGCTGGAGTCTTGCTGGCAGATCCTGAAAATGCCTCTTCAACCTTCTCAAAATGATACTTGAAAAAATTCTGAGGAAAAAGAAAAAGTCCCACATCTCTAGCACTTCACAAAATATACAAAAAATGAGAGCAACCGATTCCTAAGTCTGAGATGATTTTCTACTCAATAGAAAGACAATGCAGATTAAGAGGAAAAAATCCTTCTCTCTGTATTTTGTCAGATTCTTTAATACCCAGTATCATTCGAAGGGACATAAAGGGACTTTTGTAAGATCAGAGGTTGCTTCTCGCCTGAATAATGTGCAGTTCCCACCCAAAAAAAAACAAAACAAAACAAAAAAAAAAACCTTACAGCATGAGCTGGATGTGGAAAATACTCTAAATATGTACCTCTTTTGGTTCTCTAGCAATTTGCACTCTATATGTTCAGTGTCAGACAAACAGTGGTGCCATAGTTTCCTCCCCAGTGAGCAGAGAAAGAGGAGCCTGTGCCCCGTGACCATGGGTAAAAATCACTCATCTAAGCACAGCTCTTCTCGTTCAACAGGAATCAACAAAAAGACACAATCCAACAATTAAATTAATAAAGGGCAAGGGAAGGGCACTCAGGAGGTGAACATACTTCTGCCATGATTCACTGGGAACCAAAGGATTGTCTTAGACACTTTCTTTTAGGAGAAGACATACAAGGAGAAACTCATGAAATGACCATAGAGCGTCAGAAAGAAACACAAGAGGGCATGGCCCTCTAGATTGGAACAAAGAAGAGTCAATGATGACTAAGCCACTTTGTGCTCACCTTCCACTGCAAGACTCATGTGATGCCCCTGAGCAAATGTTACACTAGAATGGGAACTAATTTTCTCCTCACCAAATTACGCCACGGAGCACTAAAGAGACAAGAATGGTCCCAAGGAGAGAAATCAAGTTCTAATGTCCAGGAAGGAAACCAGGGCCCACCTTGTAGAATTTTCTCTCTTCCCCATGACAAACAAGCCTATTTCGGACACCTAATCCTTGTTGCTTTCTGAAATGTGAAGGGAAAAAGTTAGAAGCAGTCTGAGACAGGGATTCCCTGCAAATGGCATTCTCTGCGAGTTGTAGGTCTTTTGAGCACTGTCCAGGAAAGAAAAATATTTCAGGTAAGACTCACACTGTCCCTTTACACAGTCAAAAAACCATACCAAGTTGACAAAAGATGCTTCCTTGACCCAGGAAAGCTGTATTTTAAACATGACATCTAGTTACCCAGACCGTGGCCCAGGTGCTGTGCCCAGGGAGATGGAGAGAGCTTATCACAGAGATCTAGTGTGACCTGGGACAAAGCCAGGCCACGCCATCCATTCTGCTTACAGGCTTCAATTGGACAGGGCAGACATTCACCGGATTGAAGATGAGTAACAAGGAGTGGGGACCCCGAGGATGGGGGAGAGCATGAGACTTACGATGAGCTTCAGCGACAGAAATGAGAGCCGTCTTTGCAGTCCCAAATGGAACACTTGCAAAGAAAATTCACTCTGCGAACAGGAATAAATTGGGGGGAGTAAATTATTGTCAGAGAGCATGAAGCGAGTATTTAATACTGAAATGCTGCTCTTTACTGGAGACTGGTGGAGGACAGGTTCCTTCACTCTCTCTGGAAGGAGCACAGAAACCAATGAAACATGAGCTGCCTCCAAATAATTTACTTTCGGTGGAAGTCCCTATTAAGCCAATTCGCAAGCAAACCATTTTAATCGGATTTGGCCCCACGAAATTAGACCTAGGGGATAGAAAAATTCACAGAGTAATATTCATTCCACACATATGTACTGGTTATTTTGCTCGATGTCAGAGAGTGGTAGACACTGATGAATCAATAATAAGCAACAAGCATACAGCGCCCGGGAGAGGCAGCGTGGCAAAGCTCCGATATCCAGGCGACAGACCTCTACGCTTACATCCTGCCCTGGCCACTTGCTCTGCCATTGTGATGAAGGAGAAGTTATTTAACGGATTTGTTAAGTAACTCATTAGTTATTCATTAAAATGTATGTTAAATAATTTAATCATAGGGGTAGTTTACTTACAGTAGTTAATGTATATTACTTACTTACCTAGCTCTGTGTTTGTCCACCTATGATTATCATATTATATTATATATGATAATTAGCCACATAATCATTTGTAAAATAAGACATTTTTTCTATATTAATTATCCATCTGTATGTGCATAGATGTATATATGTCTAATGAGAGAGTGAGAGAGAGGGCGAAGGAGAGAGAGATGCTGAAGCAAACAATTATTTGAGACATCTTCACAGAGTGTGTGCTTTTATATACTATGAGCATAATGCATGAGTGATAAATGGGGAACCTAGGAGTCTTAAGGGAGAAGTAATGGAATCAAACATATCCACAGCCCAAATGGTTGAGCTTGGACAAACTGTGAATTGATCATTTCCCAATAGAAGAGCCTTTACATTTTCGGGTAACCATCTGAGATATGAATTTTGTCCAATTTTTTTCCACACCGAAATATATTTTCAGTCCAATGGTAGATTTTTAAATGCAATAAAGCAATTTCTTTTTTCCCCCTTATCATTCCATGTTCCCAAGCCAGCTTGCAATAGTGGTTTATCCCTTTCCTTGCTGTTGAGTCAGTGCCAGGCCTTCCAGATCCTAATTCTGCTCGAGGTGTGCTCTTGGCTTTGAGGGATCACTGGTCAGCAAGAAATGTCCACTTCTGTTTCCAGCAGCTGGGACAGACACTGTGATAAATGTGAGGAGCTGAGGGGTCATGCTCCGATGACAAAGAAAATGAATTGGAAGGGGTTGCTTTAGGACCTACTAGTCTCCATTCATTTCCCCAGCTGACAAAACGTTATTTGAATCATCATTTTTCTTTCCTCCATCCACTCTCCCTCGCTTGCTCTTGCTCTTGCTTGAATTCATCAGGCATCGGCAAATCCTGGCCAAGCAGCCAGAGCTGTGTTAAATATGGTGGGTGATGGTAAGCACACCATCTCTAATGGATAGGATGGACTCAAGGTGAAGAGTCAACTTCTCTGTAACCGTGTACTAAATTCGATAAGAGTGGCTTTCACCTTCTTACCTTGAGAATCTGTAAACTCCTGCCAACATCACATATCCTACGTTTCTCTTTGAGGAACTCAGAATTCATCCTTTGAGACTTCTCTATTTTGCATAATTACCATTATGATTCTTTTTTATTATTCTAAAATATAGAGGCTCTCAGGTCCTAGTGGCTCAGTGGTTGAGTGTTCAACTATGAATCAGAAGGTCAGGGTTTGATTCCCAGTTAGGGCCCATGCCTCAATTTTCAGCTCAATATCCAGCAAGGGGCATGCAAGAGGCAGCCACTCAATGATTCTCTCTCTCATCAAAATTGTCTCTCTGTCTCTGTCTCTTCATATTGCTTCATCCCTAAAATCAATAAAAACATATTTTTTTAGAAAAACAGAGGTTGTTTTTCTGTGACCATCAAGTAAAGAACTTGGAGTTTTATAACAAAATAGAACTCCATTCATCCTGCATCTTAATGTCCCAGCTCATGTTTTTACTCTTCGCTGGTGAGCAAGGTTGCTAATGGACTGTAATACCTTAAGTCAATATGTAGTCAGGCCATACGGAGTAAACAAACACAGAGGACATGAAGAATCGGGATTACTTATGTCTATGTGTGCCCTTGGCAGGTCAGAAATGTTCCCTAGATATCTGTTTCTCTGAAGTAAGGGTACCAAGTGTCTTCCATGGATATGAAGAAAAGCTTGTAAAAGCATAATTCCACAGCACATCCCTGCTGTAACATGGCCATTATTATTGGATATAGGTTTTAAAGATTATGTTAAGTAAATGAATGATGAAATACTTAAAAATATAAAATAGTATACATCCAATAGATTGTTATTACTTCACTTACTTAAAGTTTGCGTATTTCGTTCAAAATAACTGGAAAATGGCTTCTCAGTCCTCCCATTTCAGGTTTGTAAAACAGATATCCAATCAGTTCAAGGGTAAGAAATCTATTAGGCAGTGAGGGTTGAAATTCTGGGATCTGATATTCATGCATGGAGGTTTCCATACCAGCCAGGGGCATGGCACCTTCATGCATCAACATAATGGAACAATGCTGACAATAATGAAGATGAATGGGATGATTTCAGGCACTGATAGACTTGTATTTTCAACCATGAAAATGCAGGTGGTCCAAAGTGTAAGCCAGCGCTGCCTGGAAACTGTTCAATAAAATTACACATCTAAGTATATAGCGAACAACTGTATATTCTTACTCGGGTAGAGTAAATGTTTTCAAATGTTTTCCAAATAAAGTGTCGGTATGGCTATCATTTATATAGTATCGATAACTAATGAAGCATGAAAAACGTTGATGTTCACTTTTCATTTCTGATTTGCTTTGTTGGGCTTTGCGAGACCTGAATCTGTCCATGAGCACCCTGCATTAACCAATGGATTCTCTTCATCAAATACTCGAGCCTTAGATAGCATAATATTTATCAATTCCTAGCTGGCTACGGTAGGATATAATATTAGCCTGGACAATTGAAAGGTCACTGTTAGACCAACATAATGTGTATAGGGAGACTCCAAATGTCCTTTATTCTTTTCCTAGGTGTGCAGGATTCTAAATAATTAATTAAAAGTAAGTGTATTATATATTTACTTATTTAATCAAGATAATATAAACTCCATGTCTCAATGTCTAAAATGTCAGTCATAAAAAATAAGAAAAAAATTACAAGGCAAAAATCATCTCTATCACACCGCTCCCCATAATGCTGGTAAATGCTTCTAGTTTTCTTTTCCCTTAATATACATCTGAGTGTGTATGTGTTGGGTAAGGGAGAGGCTAGAGAATGGGGGATGGGTCATATTTCAAAAATCTTTTTAAACAAATTGTTTATTTACTTAAGAACATTATTTGCACATTTCAATGTCATCATATTGTTCTGATAATATTTCAATGTTACCATCTATACTATGTGTCTATATCTACAGTTTTACAATATTTAAGTTATTTGTACATTTTCACCAATTTACATAATTGTGGTGAATAAATACCCCAATGATTCTAACTGTGTAAGGGAGCAGTGTTGCATGATTTCCAACAGATGTAACTGGAAGTTAATTAAATGAAGATTTATTTATGTTTCTTAAGACATCCCAAACATCTCTCAGCTCTGTTTACTTCTCTCCACGAGCAAACTCTTCCCTCAATTTGTTGAAGATGCCATCTTTTAGTGTCTCACCCACCCTCCTAACCCTCAATCTGGCTTCCTTGCATTCATTTTCTCAAACCTAGAACAAATGTAAGGTGCTGCCTTTGAAATACTTTTAGGACTCTCTGCTCTGGGCAGGGAGAAGGAGGAGAGGAAATTAGCATTTATTGAGAAGCTCCTATGTGTGACAAATTTTCCACCTTATACCCCACAGACTCTGAGATCTGGTCCTGCTCATATTCCCAGATTCATCACATCTAGCCAATCCTGCTCTTTTGACTTGAAATACTTTTAATGCTTTTTAATACACACACACACACACACACACACACACACACACACACACACACACACATATATATAATTTTTATTTATTTATTTTTATTGAGTTCAGAGAAGAAGGGAAAAGGAGAGATGGAAACAAGAGCCGCAACTCAGGCCTGTGCCCTGACCAGGAATGGAACTGTGAGTTCCTGGTTCATAGGCCAACACTCAACCACTGAGCCACACTGACCAGGTCGTTTAGTACTTGAGCCACACTGACCAGGTCCGTCTTTTATTTTTCTTCCAACCCACTATACTTCACCTTGTCTCTGGGTATTCATATCTAATTGAACTCTGCTTCATTTCCCCTTGCTGTCCAACCTGTCCATTTAACTCTTACTTGTCTTTTAGGAGCCACTTCAAAATTCTGTCAGAAGAAGTCTTATCTGACCCTTAGTGAAGATCAAGTCCCTAATATATTAATATTCATAGTTCACTATTTCCACTTGTCAGACTCATCCTATGCAACTTTGTATGACTGTTTTGGTGTGTATAATTATTTGAGTCCAACTATTTTCTCGGTGACAATATAAATTAGGATATTAAGAATCTCATTGATTTGAAAGCATCAATACTGGCATCAATAGTGCAAAACATGGTACACTATTAATGAATGGGACTATTTAATTTCAACACTGTTTCCTGCTGATAGACTACACAGGTAGGTAGATAGATTTCCCCTAGTTCCTAAAAATTGCATTTCCACTAAAGTTATCAATCCATTGGCATTGTGATCATTTCAATAAAGGATAGAAGGGATGCGAGATTGTTAGATTTAATATGTTGAAATAAAAGGCTAAGTGATACTAAAATAGCCAGGCATTTGATTTCAGTGAGCAAAGCACTGAACTTGGGCCTACAGGTTGTAGTTGTAGACCTGCCATGGATGAGGTAGTGTGATTTGGGGCCTGTCGCATTTAGTATAGAATCTCTCTCTGGGAGGGGAGAAGAAGGAGAGGAAACTAGCATTTACTGAGAACCTCCTATGTGTGACAAATTTTCCAAACTGCTCTACATTTCTTAGATAATTTCATTTAAAATTAAGCTTGTAACTCCCTGAACAGTACCATTCTCATTCCTTCACGGGCAAGAATCTGTAACCCAGTGAGGTTAACCACCATTTCCAAACTATATGGAGGATAAGTGATAAACCTTGAAATTCTGTGTATTTGCCCTCAAAGCAGATGCTCCTTTTAACCATAACTGTGACCCTCTTTGGAAATAGTAGCGTATTTTTCAAGGGGTTGATTATATATGTGACACCACAGTGCTTGGCTATCAGAATATAACTGGTCCACATTTGATGAGTAAAAATAAATGTATAGCCCTTGTTAGTATGGCTCAGAGTGTTGTCCAATACAGTGAAGGGTATCAGGATTGATTCCTGGTCAGGGCACATCCCCAGGTTTCAGGTTCCATCTTTGGGGGAGACACATATAGGAGGCACCAGATCAATGTTCCTCTGGCATCAGTGGTTCTCTCTCTCCCCACCTTCCTCTCTCTAAGAAAAAAAAAAATCAATGGACAACACTTCCTTGGATGAGGATGAATGAATGAATGAATGAATGAATGAATGAATGAATATGTAGTCCATGAAATAATTTCTAGTTAATAAAAAGCAATTGCCACACCACAGTCACCTCACACCCACGCTTTCCTCATCTCAGAGAGCTTCTGCAAAGATAGATCAGTTTCTTCTCCCGTAATGCTCATAAAAACTAATTTACATCTTTCTATAAGAACACTTGGCTGAAAAGTCTGAATCGCTGAATACATATAGGGTAATTTAGGAAACAAAAAACAACCCTGCATCTCTAAGACAGTGTTTCTCACAGCTAGTAATTAAGATCTACTAGCTGCTGAGAGGCAGTAACCTTGAAATACATTGTTTTTGGCTCTCTGTTTCCACAAAAGCAACATTTTATGGTTGTTCATAAAAACATGCATGGGCTTAGGAGTTCCGGTTATTAAATGAATAAATAATGTGGCAAGCACACAGAAAAATAACAATTTGAATAATAAACAAGAGTTGTTTGGGCATTTCTGTGATTTATTTGTGATGATAACTGCTTAAATTAGATATTGGGATATTCATAATCATTGTGTAATCTCTAGTTGAGTATTTTAGCTCTGTGCGCTTAATATACTATATGTTTTCAATGTAAGCCAATTTGTCCAATAAAATGATGAAGAAAATCTACCAGTTCAATGAAGTGACTTTATAAAGACTGTAATTTACAGACATTAGAGTATTAAGCAATCATTTCATGCAGTTTCCTGCCTGCATATTGAGCAGCATGCACATCACCCTAACACTTCTGATGCTTCAGAACACTTCAAAAAATTTTAAATCAAACTGAAGATTCCTTCAGCTAAGTAGAATACTCCCCAGGCACAGAAGTCAGAACAATACAAAAGTTTAAACTGCATCTCTCATGTGTGTCCTAAAGGGCAATTAACCGAACTCTGAAGTCAACCCAAGTGGTTCTGAGTTTATTAATACGTTGAGGTTGGGCTGTAATTAAATCCCAAAATTTTATTTTGTCAGCATAAAAACACTTTAGTTTTTTGTTTGTTTGTTTTTGCACTTGTTTAAATTCCAATTTAAAATATCAGAGGGCTTTTTCCATGAATATGACTTATCACATAAATAACATGGGAAGAGCCGGGGCAAGAAAACTCAAGCATGACTCGAATGAATTAAGTTTATTAATTTCCCTACACATAATTACATGGTATGCATTAGCTTAAGAAGCAAACGAATGACCGCTTGCAATTATTCACAGAATCACTTTACTTAAGGTCTGGGTATGGGAAACTAGGAGTAAGTTTGGGCAGGAGGGCAATGGAATAACATTTCTGGTCCTCAAGGATAGCTCTGATTTTAGAGCTAGTGAGTGAGATGCACCCAGCCCAGTGAAATCTGTCGCCATCTTCTTCAATATAATTCAATTCAACATATGCTCATGAGCATCATCTGTGTCCTTGGGGTAAATAGCTTTTAGTAAGGCAGTTTCTCTTCCCTGAGGATGCTTATAAACTAATGGGTGACTCCTCGATGGTTGAAAATCCAATGGCCACACACATTCCACTCAGCCCACTGCTCTATTCACTGTATGCCAAGTTCCTTCTAGCACCATGGTCGGCAAACTGTGGCTCGTGAGCCACATGCGGCTCTTTGGCCCCTTGAGTGTGGCTCTTCCACAAAATACCATGGCCTGGGCGAGTCTATTTTGAAGAAGTGGCGTTAGAAGAAGTTTAAGTTTAAAAAATTTGGCTCTCAAAAGAAATTCCAATCGTTGTCCTGTTGATATTTGGCTCTGTTGGCTAATGAGTTTGCCGACAATGGTGCAGATAAAACGAGGGAAACCACAGGTGTGATGTTAAACACAGTTTCAAGGGACTCAAAACAGATGTATTTCCCAAATACTCTGTATGACTGTGTCTTGAATTGAAGTTTTATGCAACAGTGAGTGATCATTTGAAAGAAAATGCCTACATATGCAAATGCCTAGTATAAATGTGCAAACAACATGTAAAACATTTCAAGTTCACAGCCAGTCAAACAAATGGATTGTGGAAGATGAAAATATGTGAACAACCAGCTCGTCAAACTTCAAAGCGAAGGGAGGGGGGTTTAGGGGGGACAGATCAACCAAAGGACTTACATGCGTGCATTTAAGCCTAACCTATGGACACAGACAACAGGGTGGTGAGGGCGTGAGTGTGTGGGGGCAATGGGGTGATAAGGACACCTATATAATACCTTCATCAATAAAGAAAATAAAAATTTAAAAATATGAGAACAAATGTGGTAGACTGGAGAGATACCATGGAGTTAGGAGGTACATAAAAATATACATACAGATTTGGGTCATTCCTGTCAATACTTCTTTAAAAAAAATGAATGAGTAAGCAATCCCACAGGAATGTGTAAACTATCAACACGATGCCCATGGATGCCAGGCACTCAAATATTTGCTGAAAGAAAGAATACAGAAATAAATAGGAGAATGTTTGGATAGTGGATGATGCTATTTTGCCCAAGATAATAAGATATTTGGGATAGGTAAACCATTCTATTCATATCCTTATCTCTCAACCATTTGTTCTCAGAGAGAGGATGTAATATTTCTGAAACTCATGTATAATAGACAAGAAGTTAGAAATACCACGGGACCCAGGAGACCACAAACAAGAGAGAGGCATGGACTCATTGAATGATGGAGTTCCTGTGACCTTCTTTCAGGGGCTCATTTTCCTCTCTCTTGTCCCTTCCGCTTCACCCTACTCAAGCAGGAAGGTTATGGGAACTCTGGACAGATGGTGTAGGCCAGTAGTCGGCAAACTCATTAGTCAACAGAGCCAAATATCAACAGGACAACGACTGAAATTTCTTTTGAGAGCCAAAGTTTTTAAACTTAAACTTCTTCTAACGCCACTTCTTCAACATAGACTCACCCTCAAGGCCTTGGTATTTTGTGGAAGAGTCACACTCAAGGGGCCAAAGAGCTGCATGTGGCTCGCGAGCCGTGGTTTGCCCACCACTGGTCTATGCACACCTCCTTTCACTCCGAGGATCTGCATAGATGACCCATTGAATAGCAGTCCTGTTTGCACGGAATCTTCAGCAACACAGAGAACATAATGGCTGAGCCCAGGAGAGCAGTCATAGGGCCGTATCCTCTGTTGAAACCCCTCTCCAAGACTGAATGAACTCGGGGCAGAGCTGACAAAGGGAATGCAATTATATATGTCCTTAGTTTGCTTCCACTCAGACTCCTAGAAGCACGCCATCTATTGCTGAATGTAAAAGTAGTAACAGGCAGAGAAACAGAATGAGGCTCAGGAAAAAATAAATGCAAGAGGTATCCGCAGAGAACAGCCAGACAAAAAACACAGCCTGAGGAAGTTCCCGGAGGCCAAGTGCTCATTGCTCCAACCCACAACCCCCAGCGCACAGCCTGGCAGAGGTTTTTCAACGCTGCCCGACTCATTTTCAACGTCCAGCAGAGCAAAGGAGGGCATCCCTGCTGCTGTAGTTAAAAGTATGGATGGGTAACACCCAAACCCCTTCTCTGTGGCCCTGTCTTGGTTTATTTGGAACTTGAATAGACATTTGTTCATTAGCTTCCGGTGCAGTAAGGTGCACATCGTTTACTCTGCAGCGTGAAATGATTTGTTATTAAATGGTGTGGGTTTTTTGGTTCTCATTAAACATTAAATTAAACGTATTTCAGTCATTGAACAGATATTGAGAATCAAACAGTGTACCAGCGATTTCTAGACATCAAGTGTTAAAAACTGAATAGGAACACATAAACTATTCTCTTGAAGAGACTAAAATCTATTATTATTATTATTTGTATTGTTATTTATTATTATTTTTTAAATATATTTTTATTGATTTTTTACAGAGAGAAAAGGAGAGGGATAGAGAGTTAGAAACATCCACGAGAGAGAGACATCGATCAGCTGCCTCTTGCACACCCCCTACTGGGGATATACCCGCAACCAAGGTACATGCCCTTGACCGGAATCGAACCTAGGACCTTTCAGTCCGCAGATAGATGCTCTATCCATTGAGCCAAACCGGTCTCAGCTATTATTATTATCTTTTTTAGGGAAGGGATTTCACTAGGGCAGTGGTCAGCAAACTGCAGATCTCAAGCCACATGCAGCTCTTGAGCCACAGTTTGCCACTCTGTTGACTAATGAGTTTGCCGATCACTGCTGTAAGGTATTGCCCTAACCCAGAAGTTTTGACTTCAGGTTAAAGACATGAGTACATTATCAAAATGTTTTTGAAGTGTTTTTTCCTAAGGCAGGGGGTGGCAAACTCATTAGTCAACAGAGCAGCAAGCCAAGGCGGCTCTCAATGCTTCATGTGGCTCGCGAGCCACAGTTTTCAGACCACTGCACTAGGGTATTCCTGAAAGCTTCTGAGAATTATTCTTTTATTATACCTGCAGTGGGAAAAGGAAAGATTATCTTTCTTTACATAATGATGCCTTCAAATTATGTAAATAACTCTTGCTCAGGCACAACACCACTAACTTTCGTGCACATTTAAAATTACCCATTCATCCCGGCCAGTGTGGCTCAGTGGTTGAACCTTGACCCATGAACCAGGAGGTCACAGTTAGGTTCTCCATCAGGGCACGTGCCTGGATGAGTTGCAGGCTCAATCCCCAATAGGCGGCTTGCAGGAAGGGGCTGATGGATGATTCTCTCTCATCATTGATGTTTCTATCTCTTCCTCTAAAATATATATATTTTAAAAAATTACTCATTCGGAGCCAAGGTTGGTGAATTGGCTTTGTTGTCAAGCAGGGTCTCAACCGGCATGAATACAAAACGGTGGGACAGAGTCTCCCGTGCCTCCTAAACTGTCTGTGGGAGTAATAGCCAGCGACCAGGCCCCTATATGGAGTCGTAGCTGCATTCCTGAAATATGTGCGAACTTCACCCAGGGAATCGCTCCGAATGATTCTACTCTTTGCATGTGCAGATCCTGCCATAAATGCCAGAAATATTTGTGTCTTTGTGTCCTAGATGTGAAAGAGTGTTTTTCTTCTCTGTCCTATATTGATCACCAAAGGAACTTAAAACGTATTGTGTATGCCAAACACCAGTAAGGAGAGATACGTACAAGCGTGCTTTGTCCTTTTTATTTTCATAAAAACACCAGTTGAGTGATTTGGTTTTGTGTCTTGTCTATTGTC